>PVIJ01000091.1:374418-398614 GCA_004024925.1 Scalopus aquaticus
CACACCCCCCCCCCCTCCGCTGATTGTCTCTCTCCTATTTGGTTTCCTTATAGTCCTGTTATAAGTGAAACCGTTCAATATTTTTCTCTTTCTTTCTGGCTTATTTCACTGAGTATGATCCCCTCTAATTCCATCCATGTCGCTGCAAATTACATGTGTTTATCTTCTTTCCATGATGAATAGTATTAATTTGAAATGATTATGTGAGCTTTATTTTGGAGCAATGAACTTGTTTTTAACTGGTTTATTCAATGATCTATGAATTTGGTCAATCAACTTAAGTATATATCAAACTATGACATCATTATAACCCTGACTAACAGTGGCTAGTTTATTGAGTGCTTGTTATATGCCAAACTCTACCAAATTTTCTAAGGCAGTGACTTAGTTGTTCTTGCCAAGACTTATGTATGTGGCTTCCCACACCTCCTACTGTGTTGTGTGTTCTCCTACCCATCTCGGGCATGTTTGCTGATTTATCCTGCTTCCCTAACTTGTAATTTGGAGTGCTTAGATTTCTAGCCTTGGTTCTACATGCTGTAGCCTTTGGTAATTTAGTTTGGTCCCAAGAATTTCATTTCCCTGTATATCCTAGGAAACAGCACTTTTGTATATCCAACACAGCTTTAATCCCATACTCCAGACTCACATATAAACTACGTATTCAATGTCACCAGTTGGGTGGTGAATAGAAATCTCGTGCCTAACACATCCAAGTTTGAATTTCTGATCTTGCCTGTTGCTTTTACAACCTTCATCATTTCAGTTGGTGACAACTCTATTCTTACAGTTAATTCAGTCCAGAGCCTTGTAATTTTTCTTGACTTTTTTTTTCTCATCTCAAATCCACTATCTTCCAGAAAATTAAATGGGTTTTCCGTCAAAATATATCCAGAATAAGCTTTTTTCCAAAGCTGCCACTGTTACTAATCTTGTCCAAGCCATCATTATGTTTTATTTATTCTTGTACTAGCCTTCATACTTCTATACTTACTCTCTTATAATCCATTTCAATACATTCTCAAGAAAACCTCCAGGGGGTAGGTTATGTAAGGTCATACCACGCTACTCCTCTAATTAAAAAACAAAAGTTAATGATTTTCTTTTCTTAGTAAATGACAAAATTCTGACAGTCTTTTAAGGATTCCATATGATCTGCTTGTCTTACTCTCCATAATATGGAGCTTGGCAGCAATGTGCATGATATATTTGAATTACATAGTAGATTATAAAATAAAATGTTTAGCAATAATCATGAAATAGGTAATCATAATACCCTGAAAAGAAAGCCAAACAATGAAAATGTTCTTTTTTTTGAATTTTGCATATATGTGTACAAACAACATGTATCGGGAGAGTATATATCCATGCCAGTGATACAAATAGACATGAAACAGGTATTCAGTACAAAAAAGCAAAACACAATGCTTAATATTTCTAAATTATAGGGCCTCCCTGGTGGCGCGGCGGTTGAGCACTGCGCTGTGGACCTGTCAGCAGCGCGTGGTGCGAGTTCGACGCCCGGCCGGGGAGAATCCCACATGGCATGGCAGACCTCTCCTGCCTTGCCCGCTGCTCCCCTCAGCAGTGTATTTCTGATCTGCCTGTTCTGCTCCCCACTCTGTCTCTGATGAGCCCTCTTGCCGCCCCACGCCTCTGGCCTGTACCCCAGCTTGTATGTATAAATAAATAAATCTTTAAAAAAAATTTCTAAATTATATTCATACATATTTTGAAAAAAAACTTATGCCTACATTTTAGTAGTATAAAATAACAAATAGAAACAACCTTTTACAGTTTTGACTTCTGCAAATTAACAATGACTTTGTCCAAATTAATATTATTAATCTATTCATATTGAGTGGATAATGTAAATAGATGTACATCTTTGTCAATAGATGGATAAATAATACTTTTTTAAATTTTTATTTAAAAAAAAATTCACATAGAACAGGTAAACCCAAAATTTGGAAAATTTCTCATAATATCAAATTTGAAAGATGCATAAAAATTCCAATTCACAATAAATTTAAAAAATATATACAAATGCATAAAAACATCCTGTAGTTACATCAAATAACAGAAATGAAGAAACTTAAATTCAATTTCTTCTTTTTTGTGATCACAGTATTATTTTTGTCTCTCCTACTGTTTAAAAGCAGGAATTTGTAATGCCACAGGGGTTATAGATAAGAAAAGTGCCTGAAGTAGGTGCAAACAATTTAAAACCTCAAATTTACTCTTGAAATGAATACCTGTAGATGTCTCAGATACTGAATAATGAAGTTGTTTGAATCAGTATCCATGTAGAATAAAATGTTTTTCTTTCATTTGACTACCTTCACCCATTTCGTTCATCTCCCACCTACAGCCCCTCTCTGGTAATCACTAATCTGTTCTCTGCATCTATGAGTTTAGTTTTTTAATAGCTTACATATAAGTGAGAACACAATATTACAGTTTTATCTTTCTCTTCCTGGGTCATTTTACTAAGCAAAAAGCCCTTAAGTTTCATGTTGTCACAAATAGCAAGATTTTTCCTATACATATTTCATTGTGTGTCTATATCTATATATCTATATCTATCTAGATGCTGTGTTTTCTTTATCTATTCACCTGTAGGCAAATACTTGTTTCCTTGTCTTGGTTACTGTACATAATGCTGCAGTAAATAAAGGGATGTAGATCTTTTCAAGTTTAGTGATTTCCTTTCCTTTGTTTATAGAATCTCAGAAAGGGCATTGCTGGATCATATAATAATTCTATTTTTAATTTTTTGAGGAACCTTCATACTATTTTCCGTGGTGACTGTATCAATTTATATACCCAACAGCAGTGTACAAGGGTTCCCTTTGTTCATATCCTCACCGATCTCTTGTCTTGTTGATAATGGCCATTCTAACAGGTGTGAGGGGATTTGCGATTTTGATTTGTATTTCCTGATGATTAGTTATGTTGAGCATCTTTTCATGTATATGTTGGCCACTTGTATGTTTTCTTTGGAAAATGTCTTTTCAGATCTTCTGTCCATTTTTAGATTTTTTTATTGAGTTGTATGTGTTCTATATTTTTGTGTACTAATTTCTTATTGACAAATATTTTCTCTTCTTCTGTAGTTTGCCTTTTCGTTTTAGTAATGGTTTCCTTTGCTATCCAGCAGCTTTTTAGTTTGAGGTAGTCCTATTTATTTCATTGCCTTTGCTTTTGGTGTCACATCTAAAAAAATCATTGCCATATTTTTTAAATAAATAAATAAAAATAGACAATTTCAAACCCATAAACCATTAAAATTAAAAAATAACTAAAGCAGTTGTTTTTAACTTAGAATGACAAATAATTTTTCTTTAGGTATTTTTTATGTAATCTTTTTAGAATTGCCTGTACCTCCCCTTGTTCCACGTTTGGCAGGCTACTGGATTATGGACAATAATACGAAAATTGAGATTAAATATATATTATTTAATAGAATTCTTCAGATACATTTGCAGAAGTCATGTTTTGATTCAGTACACTTCTACTTTAGCTGAATCCTTGATGTACAATAAATCCACTATGAAGCTGGTGGTTGTTTAACAGAAAAGTCCTCTTGTTAGTGTGCAACTAGGGGTGCCTAGGGACTCCCAAACTTGCACACTCTGAAACGGTCTGACCATCCATGTGCACAAACACATAACATACTCTTAGTGTCGATGATCTTTAACAGAATTAGTGTCCACAGAAAGGGAAGAAAGGATAGCACTTTCCCAATAAAACACCCAAAGTTACTCATCCCCTTGTGGGTAAATGCCTAGCCACAGGGTTGGCCTGAAGTGGACTCACTGATGTCTGAAAGCTTGCCATAAGTCTGATGCATCTTCTAGTGGGGGAACCATAAGAAAGGGGCCAATGGGGTGAGGTAAGTCTGGAAGGAAAGGAGCAAAGTCAAAGTACAAATCAAGATAGTAGCTGCCATTGTCAGCCTCACCATGGGTCTCTCACCCATATCTCTTTCGAGTGAAACTTCCAAGCCCCTTAAGTCCCTGGTGCAAGTCCAAAACTGAGAAGCCAGCACACCCATCTTCATGTGTCTCTCCAGAGCCCAGTGATACCAGAGTGCCAGCCGTTCTCTGTTCCCTTAGCCAATAAAAGGAAACAGTTTAAGAAGGAAAGTAGTTTAATTTGTTGCCAAGTTGAGAAGGGCAGCAGACTAGTGTCTGAAAGACCAATGACCTGCTCTTTGGCAGAGGGTAGGGGCTTATCTAACATGTCCATCCTCACAACACAAGCATCTGAAGATTACGGTTGATGCATCTTGCTTTCACTCTCACCTGGTGGTCACAATTCCAATGTTCTCTTCCTCCCAGTGGGATTTTTCCTTTGCAATGTAAAAACAAAGTTTGTTCAGCCTAGAAGGTAAATAAAGGAAATAAAAAAGCTTATCTGATGGGAAAAAAAAGAGACATATACTTTGTTGCTGCATCACCACCTGCCGTCCACATTATATAGCTATCTTTTCAGAAAAAGATAGCAAATATCATCTTCATTACATTTTTATACAATGAATTGGATGTTAAAGTTTATTTTATAATGAAATTATTTATTGAGTTGTGTTAATGAGAAACAGAAATGCAAATAAAGTGGATCTAGTTTCCGAGGGTATACGTGGTAAGTGATTTACTGTTGGAGAAAAGTGTTATTGAGGCAGCAATGTTTTTTTAACCTGACTGAAGTCAGCAGAGGAACGATGTTAATGGTGGGAGATTATGAAACATTAACTTTGTGTTTGCATTAATACTGGAACCAAAATAACATTTATAGAGAAAGAATTATTGAAGTGGCTAGCATCCATACAAGGTAGAGTAACAGAAAATAATTTATCATAAAATTATTCATAACTTCACTTTATAGAGACAGTTATTTCCATTGTACAGATATTTGGTATCTGGAATTAATTGTAACAAGTGTGATTTCCCCCCTTCAGCTCGAGTTGTATTACCTGTTCATAAGTCCAGTGGTACATATGCGGCTGAATATTGTACTTGTCTAATGAATTGTTTATCACCTATCCACTTTAGCAGAAAGCTTGTTAACACCTTAGCATTCAGAATTGCTATGGGTTTGGTGGCTTTCTTAGTCTGTCAACACAGATGGTTAGTGTGGGAGTCCAACAAGTATCCCAAAGTTTCCCCTTTTCAAGTGACCTCAAAACTTTTGTTGCTTCTTGCTTTACTACTGTATATTTCTCTAGAATGTAGTAAGCTGTGTGTCCTCCATTATGCAACCTCAAAGGTCTTAGCCTCTAAGGTAAGAGATTTCTTTGGTTTCAAGTTTAAGACATATCGCAGGCTCAGAGATGAGTCACCTACTTGGCAGCGTTCAAAATGAAGGAGACTCAGTGAGTGCTCCTTTCCAGCCCATGCTTGATTCCTATGGGGGCCACCTTGCCCACAGATTATCATGACAATGATGTCTGTGATCTGCAGCCCTATCCTGTGGACCAGGGTAAGTTGAATCATTATCATGGACCACTGTCCCACAGTCATCGACTTTCCCATGTGGTCCAGAGGGCAGCAAAGACACTCCCTATGCATGGCAGAAAGAAAATCCTCCACACACACAGCCCTCTCTCCTGTCAGGTCTGTAGTAAATCTTTTTTTTTTTAAAGATTTATTTATTTATGCATACAAGCTGGGGTACAGGCCAGAGGCATGGGACGGCAAGAGGGTTCACCAGGGACAGAGTGGGGAGCAGAACAGGCAGATCAACAGAAATACACTGCTGAGGGGAGCAGCGGGCGAGGCAGGAGAGTTCTGCTGCACCATGTGGGAATCTCCCCAGTCAGGCGTCGAACTCGCATCGCAGCTGCCAACAGCTCTACAGCGCAGTGCTTAACCACTGCACCACCAGGGAGGCCATTATACTAAATCTTATAGGAGAGTTTGTTATATTCCATTTATGAGAGGATGGCCTCTGAAAAGAGACCCTAACATCCTCTGAGAATCATACTTTATTTTAATAGAAACCCAAGAGGAAAGCTAAAAGAAAAAACTTTCAATTCTCTATGAATATTTTTAAATTATATTTATATCATAAAATGAGTAGTTATCTATATCAGAATTAATCATTAGTCACAGAATTTTTAAAAAATATTTTCTTTTTAGAGATGTTTTATGTTCACAGCAAAATTAAGTGGAAGGGACAGAAATTTCCCCTACCCCCCCAGTCATGCATAGACTCCTCATTATCAACACTCCTCACATTTGTTACATTTAATGAACCTACACTGACACACCCTAATTATCCAAATTCATAGTTACACTTCGCTCTGGGTGTTGTACATTTTATGGGTTTGGATAAATATGTAATGGCATATATCTATTATTGTAGTATCATACAGAGTATTTTTCACCACCCTGAAATCCTGTGTTCTGCCCATTTCCCACATTCCTCCCTCAATACCTAGCAGCCACTGATCTCTCTACTATTTCTATAATTTTCCATTTTTTCCTAATGTCATAGTTGAAATATATAATGTGTAGCCTTTTAGATCAGCTTCTTTCATTCCATAATGTACGTTTAAGTTTCCTGTGTTTTTTCCTAACTTGAGAACTCAATTCTTTTTAGCAATAAATAATATTCCATTATTATGATAAGCTAAATAAGTCTGAAGGAAATGATAAATATTGTGTGGTCTCTTATATGTGAAATATAGAGAAACCAAGCAAAGGTTCAGGAAAAAAGATAAAACTTGCAAGCTGACCATAGAGCTGAAGCATATGGCAGGGGAAAGGAGGAAGGGATGTCAAAACCGGGGAGGGAAGAGCACAAGGAACTGTGGTGATGGATCACTGTGCTGTAGTGTGGGAGAATTCTGGGGACTACACCTGAGGGGAGAAATCAAATATTGTACAAAAATTAATGATGTAAGAAAAAAAATAATAATTAAAACAAAAATGATATTTCATTTTATGGATGTACCACAGTTTATCCATTCACCTACTAAAGTACATATTGGCTGTTTTCAAGCTTGGCAATTATGAATAAAGTTGCTGTAAATATTCCTGTGCAGGTTTTCGAGTGGACATCAGTTTTCAACTCCTTTGGACAACTGGCTGGGTGATATTGTAAGACCATGTTTACTTTTGCAAAACACCACCAAAGTAGCTATAGCATTTTGCATTCCCACTGGCCGGAATAAGAAGAATTCCTGTTGCCTCATATACTCATCAGCATTTGGTGGCAGTATTCTGGATTTTGACCATTCTAAGTGTTGTGTCTTACAGATCTTTGATGATAATTTCTCATGGGTGTCACAGAATAAGTTCCTAAATTGAGAAACAATTAATCCTATAGCACCTATGGATTCCTTTCCATCTTTTTATTTTTCCCTTTGAGCATTAGCGCTAGTCCTTTGTTGTTACTCCCTTGACTATCATTTTACTTTTGAAAAATTATGAAAAATAATGGGCAAATAGAATAATATTCTAGTTTTAAAGGCAAAAATCTTCATAGAAATAGATCAATTTTCTAGAAGTCACATAATAATTCTGTTATAGAATTAGTATTTAACTTAGAACTGTAAAGAATCAATAGTTTTTAGCACTCTAACATTGCCACTTTGTAAAAACAAAGAATTTGAGAAAATGCAAGATTCATATATATTGTATAATGTAGTGAAACGTTCTCCCTTTGTTTCCCACTTTTTTCATTGTAAATGTAACACAGAACCATGTTTAAAATATAAAAACAATGGTGTATAATGAAAAGTAAATTTCCATTGCAAGCCCAAGGCAATTTAATCCCTGCCCTTAGAAGGAACCACTCTTAAAAACCCTGACTTATGTATATAATTCAATTGTGTAGCGACAACAATGCTTTTCAAAGAGATTTGATTACAAAATATTTTTACAAATATTCAGGTACTTCATTTATCCATACTCCAAAGCAAATAAGCAAAAACTTCAATAAATCCTCCTTGCTCCCTAATTTATAATATCTTTAACATTCAAAATCGCCACAGTCTGATATTAATTTGACATTTCTGCACATCTCCAAACTGCTGCTTTGTCTGTATATAGAATCTTCATCAAATTAAATATTCTATGAAGCTGTTCGTGTTTTTTAAATCTGCTGAAATCCTTTCTCTTTAACCATTCAAATGTCTCAATCTCTATATAAAGTGCACTGGATACCATAAGGAGATTGTATTTTCTCCCGTGTGAAAACCCATGATACAAATAGATACACATTATATAAATGAATGAAAACTACTTGAACAAGACATTAAGCACCATGCAGTTTCTTGTGTTGTATTTGTATTTATAATTCTACTTGTCCTTTAATAAATTACAAACTCAGAAAAGGGTCCACTGTTTTATATTTTCCACACCAGAACATCTGCTAAAAACGTACACTGCATGCATTCATCTAAAATGTTCACAGAAAAACTAAGGTCTTCACTTCAACTCTTCTATGGGAAACAAATTTTTACTTAAAAATGTAGCTAGCATATGGTGTGTACATTATAGGCTTTGTCAGATGTCCAAAAAATAGTACACTGATTTATCTCTTTCCAGGATAATTATGACATCAGAGGGATGTAGAGTATGAAATATCAATATGAAATGTCTCCTTTAGAGTTTTTGCTAATTTATTTGAAAATATTAAAATTTCTTACGTTCTGTTTTTAGTACTCAATATTGCTTATTTTGAAAATATCCATTAAAAGTTGTTTTAAAGAAATATACATTGAAACAAAAAATTACAATTTCATACTTTTCCAGATTTTCCTGGCATATGGAAGCTTTTGGAAGCAGGTAACTAATTTATTCATACAAAGCATCTGGTATTTGGAAATTGTCTTAACTACCTCATTGGCCTCTCCTCTCCATTTATCTTCACTCTAAAATCTTTAGGTACCTCACTGTTTTTCCACTTCTTACAATCTTGAAATTAAACAGTTTCATATTTTCTCTTCTGTCTGTATATAACCTTTGACTCCTTTCCACTAGTGTGATGATTAGAAACTAATGCATAAGGTATCTCTTCAGCAAAAGTAGGGACAGGAAAGCAATTGGGTTACCAGTTTCTAGTTAATATTTTGTATTTTGTAGTGGAAAGAAAATAGATTTAGACCACTCACTAGCTATGTGTTTTCAAAAAAGTGATGAACTCTGAGTATCTTTCTGCTTGTTATAAAATGTCTTATATAATTTGGTGAGAGTTAAATGTAAATGAAAGCAGTATGCCTGACACCTGTAGGTACCCACCAATTCAATACCAGCTGCCTTTCCTGGTAGAAAAGTTACTCTTTGTGATATAACAAAGAATTTCAATTAGTGAAACCACTAATAGCTGCAATATTTGGTGAGTTCCTTATTTTTTAGTCATCCTGGTAGTTTCTATTGGGCCATTTGGACCATAGTCCCTTTTCCATGCAATCAAACAAGGATGTGAACAGGTAATATATAGACTATGAAAAATAAACATGATCAAAATTTGTAAACTAGTCAATGCTGTCAAAAACCAAACTGGCATTGGATGACTGTGTTTGGAATGTTGTAGATTTTTTCAAAGGAAATTTGCATAAAAAGATAGTGATTTTTAAGTTTGCTTTTGTTTGTAAAAACATCATCCTGATTCTATGATGAAAACCAACATAACTCTGTTGTAGTTGTTCACCATCAAGAGTCATGATTATCTTATCATGTGCCCTATGGAAGATGGTATAATATACCACATATATTAATTAGAAATTCATAAAAGACTTTTATGCTTCAAATGAGCAAGCTCTATTGAGTTTTCATGTTGTAGACAAAGTATCATCACCCTCAGATATTATTTCCATTATATGATTAGCTCTTCAAAATTTGCGCTACTTTATGGAGCAATATCAAGTCCTTTTCATAATCAATGTCATTTTCTGTGATTGAACTGAACAATAACCATTATTCATAATTCCATTAATTACTTATTTTGACTAAAAAGCCTCACTGCAGTTACTAATGGATCTCCCTTTAGGGCTTGTTAACATGGCACGTTAAATAAAATACTCAATGCCTGATAGCAAGATGCACTTCTAACCTTCCTAGTACAGAGTGTACCCATTAGTAGTACTTTTAACCTCTAGTGAGGAAAGTAGGCAATACTGAATATTTGCGCTGTATTTTTTTTCAATTTAATCATCAGTGCTTTTGTAGAGCTCTATAAATTTGATTCTTATTCACATCCAGGTAAAACTGCCTTTTTCCAATATACTCTTTAAAGAAGAACAGGGTTATGATGATATACTTTTCAATACACTGTTCCATATTATCCAAGATATGAAAGCAAACCATAGGCATAGTATTATGTTGGATTATATTTCTTGAGAGGATAGGAAAAAAACTAATAATTCCAAAGAGCAAGCTCCAAAATATCCAGCATAATTATATTCATAACTTTTTTTTCTTTACCTGGCTATGATTAGTGATTTCCTATGTATTAAGGCGATTAAGATTTTTGCTGAAATGTTTTTCTTTCTTTGCTACTTTTATTAACGCTTTCTTCATTAGGCAAAACTATGTAAGTATTTGCTGTGGGAATAGTTTTGTGAGTAACATGTAGAAGTACAACATGGATACTGTGCAAATAGTTTTCTTAACTTACAATGTGGTAGAGGGACTTATAATGAATTTTAAAATTGTACATTCATTCTTATCTATAGAATACTTGTTTGGGGAAAATAGCAGTAAAAATAAAGTTAGTGAATTATGACGTTTACTTGCAATTCACACAAGAACAAAATGATGAGCACAATCAGGTTACATGGTTACCAGGATACTTCCTCTCCCTGATGAGAATGCTTATTTACCCTTCTAGAAAATCTCAAGTTCACACATGGTACAGTTGGCACTAGTAGTCACTATGCTGTTCTTTAGCACTCCAGAATTTATTCAGCTTGCATAGCTAAAACTTTGCATTCTTTGACCAGCATTTCCTGATTGCCCCCACCCGCCGGGATCAGTCAACTAACATTCTACTCTTTGCTTTTATGAGTTTGACTATTTAAGTTTCCAGATATAGCTGAAATCATTTCACAAAAAATACATGTATCAAAGCATCAAATCGGACACCTTAAATATATACAATTTGTATTTGTCATTATACGTCAATAAAGCTGGGGGGTGGGGGAATGAACAAAATGAGAGACAATGAAAATCAAAACTAATATCTGAATTTTTTTTTTAATTTTATTTATCAATATTGCCACATTTTAATCAATTAAAGAGCTGCCCTATTTTATCACTGAACATAGACAATAAAAAAACCTCTCTGTTTTGTGCTTCTACATTATGATTTTTTTAAGGAGCTCCCAACAGGGCAAAACCAATCAAAAACTCATGATGTTTCCTCACATTTTCAGAGAAAAGGTCTTACTCTTGAACTTGATGAGGGATTGTAAAACACATTTTTCATTGGCTCTTCTTGAAAAATAACCTATCCTCTTGATTTGAGAGTTTGTAAATAGATTATTTTAAATCATTTCTCCTACATCCAGGAAGATCTGAGACTATATAAATTTACCACCATGTATGTATTACTTAACAACTTTCTATAATAAATAAAGTCTGATTTGAAATGCTGTAGTTTCAAACTTCTGCAAAGGTTGCTTTTCAGTGTCTTTTAGAGATGCAGAATCTTAGAGATGCAGTGTATATTTTGCAGCCTTTTTTCAGGTCTTTTAACTTCATGACATCTGGTAAACTTTACTGATAATCAAGGCTGAATAACTTATAACATCTACAATCAGTATGTAATCAAATCTGATGAAAAAACGTTTACACATGCTTATTTAATTCCCATATAGATAGATAGATAGGTTTTTAAATGAACTATTTTTAGTGCTGCTCTTTAACATTTTATCTTGTACTGTGGAACTAGCAATTTTTCTGTTATTATTGTTCTAGCATGAATAGGAATATTCAAATTAAAGTAGAATTAACGATGGCTATTAAAATCCAGGGCTTTATATTCTATTTTGTTTGTCCTTGTCACTAATCTAATACTGTTTGGGGGTTAATACAGGTATTTGTAGGAAAAGCTACATTCTAAGGAATCTTTTCTAAATAGTTGGCATCCAAAATGTTGCTAAATGAAAATTAATTGCTTTTTATAAAAAAGGACATTTTACAACACTGTTTAATCATATTAAAATAATGACTGGCCTAACTAATGGAAATTAAATGTGATGCTGGGTGTTCTGGCAGTGTGGCCTGAGCTAGGTTTGCATGTAAAAGTGCAATTTCTATTCCCGCTGAACAGATTTTGATTCTCAAATTAATTAGTTCTGTCAAATAATTAATTTTGTTGACAGGACTAAGTTGAGAATATACAACCTCCCTCACATATATTATAATTATTTGAAATGGCAAAATGATATCAAACAATAATCTTCAATTCTGGCTGTCAAACTTGATCAGGTTGTTCCTTCTGAGATTCATGTTAATAACCTTGAAAGTAACATATAATTTATCATCTAGAGTGCCAATGTATGGAATATTTATTATAGTCATTGTATGTACTTTGTATGCAAAAGAAATATCACTGTTTTTACAAAACACTGCCGTTCACTAGGAGATTAATTTTAAACCAGTATTCAAACTTAATATCCCATTTTCTGAAGCTCTTTAAAATGGTTAAGTGTTATAAATTGTTTTTTCTTTTGCTCTCCAGTTTAGAAAGCATCAAAATATATATATATATATAGTTTGTCCTTCAAGTGGCATTACATATTCAATTTAACTTTCTCCACATTTCTGCAAATCTATGTATTTCTTCAACAAATACATAGGTATTGTAAAACAATAGAAATTATGACTCACATATTAACATATACTCATATACACACACAAACACACACACACACACACACACATTTATTAACCAATGTAATTCCTTATAAAACTTTAAATATTAGTGATATTCCAAGTAAAACCATCAAAATTCTTCTCAGTTATGTTATTCTGTAAATTCATGTTCATTGCAATGGAACATAAACTTAATTATTTCAGAATGAGATTTCCTTCAGTCTCTGTGAACACAATATATATAAAATTCAGAATCACAAGGACAAAAATGAGTGTTCAAGGATTTTAGGTTATATTGATCTATTGACCTATGTCTATTTTTAAATCTCATTTCTTATACTAAATAGTATCCCACTATGTATATGTACCATATCTTCTTAATCCACTCTGTCCAGTGCTACTGGGCACTTAAGTTGTTTCCATAACTTGGCAATTGTAAAAAAAGCTGCAGTAAACATGGGGGTGCATAGATCCCTTTGACTTAGTGTTTATGCATTCTTTATTGGGCAAATACCAAGAAATGGTGGGTGTGTTGTGCTGATGTATATCTAAGGACAGGTAAACCTATGCCCTAAATCATATGCAGTATTATAAACCAGTGTTACCTTAATAGTAACAAAAATTAAATCTACATTTCTGTATTTGTCTTTCTGTCACTATCTCTTTCATAAACTCAGAATTTTAGGGAATGTGTCCCCAGTGGTAAATAAAAAAAAAAAAGCTTCATTGGGTGTTCTTTTGTACAGCCAGGGCTAGGACTTTTGATCTGTATTAATAAATAATAGAATTTTATTAAAAAATATAAAAAGTCTTTTTTTTTGTTTAAGATTTGTTTATTTATACATACAAGCTGGGGTACAGGCCAGAGGCCTGAGGCAGAGAGAGGGTTCACTAGAGACAGAGTGGGGAGCAGAACAGACAGATCAGAAATACACTGCTGAGTGGAGCAGGGGGTGAGGCAGGAGAGATCTGCCGCACCATGTGGGATTCTCCCGGGCTGGGCATCGAACTCGCATCGCCAGCTGCCAACAGCACCACAGCGCAGCACTCGACTGCTGCGTCACCAGGGAGGCCAAAAAAATATAAAAAGAAGTCTTAAACAAACAAAAAAATACCAACCCCTCCTCCAGGAGGAGGCCCAGTTAAGTCTCAGCCTATGAAGCTTTTGGCAGCCACTGCAGCACAAGTTAGATCCTTGGCCAGGGAGATTCCCACATGGCACAGCAGAGCTCTCCTGTCTCACACGCTGCTCACCCTCTTCAGTGCACTTCAGTCGATCTGCCTGTTCTGATCCTCCCTCTGTCCCTGGTGAATCCTCTCACCACCCCGCACCTCTGGCCTACACCCCAGCTCTTGTATGCATCAATAAATAAATTTAAAAAAACATATCAGCCTGAGGGAGGCAAGAATGACTATTGTAAAGATGTAATTATTTTTCAAATGAATTTATTATTTAAATAACAATCCAATCAAAATACCAGTTTTTAAAAAACAAGTTAACAAAGGGCGAATGATTACAAAGTTTTTATCTAAGAGGAGATAGATACAGTTGTACATACTACTTGAAAAGAAGTATGGTAAGAAAGCCAGCACTATTAGGCAGTCACACACACGCGCGCGCACACACACACACAATAATTATAATCCTGTGTAAGAATATATCGTATCCTACAGGATGGGTTACAGAGTACTACTTGAACAAAACATTACTCAATAAATTGAAAAATTGGCTATTCTTAAGAATTTCACTAAACATAATGAAAATATATAGATCATATATATCCTTTGAGCCAGTCATTTTTATTCTAAGAACTCATACTAAAGCTAACAATTTAAATGCACAAAGATGTAAACTTAATTCCCACTTGTATTAGGGAAAATAAGCAACTCTATAAGTTTAGTTATAACTAAATTTTATGACAATATAAGGATAGAAATAGAATAGCAAATTTTTATTTAAAAATGCTAATTAAGAAGTTGGTAGAAAATAGGACAGATATAATTACATTTGGGGGTACTTTTATTGCTATGTGTTTTTAGTTTTCTGTGTTCACATGTTTTTTTAAAGTATATGAATTTATCATAACAAAAACAAATTATATTAAGTACCTTTTTTGGAAGTTAATTTATTCACAAAACTTTAAATTTCACTGAACATCATAAAATTACCTAAAACAAAGAACTTGAAAATTTTGCTGTATTATAAGAATTAATATTGAGATACCCTTTTTCTTTAATTGTCTAATGTTTACTTCAGCTTCCATAAAAATCCATTCTTTTTTTCAGTGTTCATCAGTTTGTTGTATTTAGTTGATACCTTCAGTACCATTCTAAAGAGAAATGGCCGTGAGAAACATCTTTGGATTATTCCCTATCATAGAGGGAAGAACTGCAAATTCTTTCTTTAAAACTGATACCAAATATTGATATTTCCCTCCCCTTTATTGAAATATTAATTGACATATGGCATTATGTAAATGTATTATAGTAACATCATTATTTGATACATGTATATAAAACACCTACACTTTAAGAAATTAGAAAATTAATGTATAGTATATTTTGAAGAGTGAATTGCAGAGAAAAATTTGAAAAGGGTGAATATTAAAAATTTTGACACATCTGTGTCAACATCAAAATAATGAGAAATGCTGGCACGGTAATATAAAAATATCATTGCCTAGAAATTTAAGGGAAATATCTAATCATGTGGAATTTAATATGTTAGAAAGCATCATTTGTTTTCTATGGAAGAATTAATAGTATTAAATAGAATTGACTGGGCCATTCACTTATAAGAAAGCAATTCTACCTCAGAACCTATAAAAATAATAACAGAATGATCAAAAATATTTAAAAGATATAAAGATGGGGAAGAAAATTTTACATAATCAAGTATTACAAAATATAGGAATATAAACAGTCAAGTATTGCAAAATATAGGTATATGTTAATCAAGATATGAAACCCAAATGAATTAAGAGAAAATACTAATATATCTGATTTCATAAGAATAAAAATATTTTGCTGGTAAAAGTAACTATACACAGTAGAGATACACAGAGGGTCCTTGGCCATAGCAAAGTAAAATAATTCCTATATTTACTGTGCAAAGGGCACCTAAAAATCTCTAAGATGTATGCAGTTAATCCAGTTTAACAAAATGAATAAATGATGTTAACAGACAATTCAAAAAGAAGGAAAAACTTATGGATAATAATATGAAATGATGTTAAAAATCATTAATGGAAAAAATCTAAAGGCAACTAACAATGAGCTATGCATTTTACTGGTCAGATTAATGATCACATTAGTGATCATTAATGATTTAGTGATCATTAATGATTTGTGGGAATAGGGAAAATATTGCCATCATATGTTTTGGTGGAACTGTGAATTTCTATGAATAATAACTTTGGTAGTTAATGCCCCAGTAAAAATGAATATGCATATAATTTTACCCAGTAATTGCTTTTGATGATTTTCTACATAAATTAAAATATCAATGTATTAAACATACCATTATAAAATATTTATAGGATATTGATTACAGTGACAAAAATCAAATAGTGTTTGCTTGGTAATAGTATAAGGGAAGGGCTAAGCAAATTATATTTAATCTGTGGTAGAAAATGTTATGGAAAATTTTAAAAGAACGAGTAATTTTATATATATATATTGACCTGAAAGGATGCACATAGTATATTGTTAAATGACAAAAGCAAATTGCAAATAAAGTGTATGATATGAGGCTGAAGTTTGTTAGGCAAGTCATGGAGAATATGGAGTATGGAGACAAGCAGAACATGCACATATGCTTACAAAGCTTGTGTAAAGTAAAACTATATTAAGTTCCAGACTTAATTAGTCAAAGATGAAGAATTAGTACCTAGAAGGAGAGCAGGCTGCATACTTTAGCACATATGCCCTTGGCCTGAAGTCACAAGTTGAGAGATTGGAGAGACTCGATTATTGCTACACCCTATTCTTTTGTAGTCAATATATAAATCACCAGTTAGGTGATTTAAACCATCACTCTAAGTCATGCTGTGAATGGGAATGTTGCAAATACTGTATTCTCTTGTCTTATGAGGAAACTCTGTATCAGCAGTACATCATTCCAATTTGAACACACGAGGGAGAGTCCGGTCCCACTTGTCTGTGAATAGTGTATCTACCTCCAACTTGGCAGCATCCTGAGAGCCCCATTTACCATCAGTCTACACCAGATTCTGATTCAGTACTTTGATCGTCTTGGTCTTAAAATGGTTTCCTGTGAGCTCCTCAATTCCAGAAACATCTCCTCCATGATATGTTTGTGCTTAAAATTTAAAGTTGTTCTGTCCTTATATAAATTGCATGTATGTTTATATGTTCTCAATCAACATGAACAAAAACACACTAAACAATTCCCAATTTAATCTAGGAGAAATGTGTTAATATTGGAAGCAAAGAATAATTTCATTTGTATATTTTCTGTTATTTCACTTGTTATTTATTCATTTGTATTATTTATATTTGTTCAGTGTTTTTTTAAGATTTATTTATTTATGCCTACAAGAGTTGGGGTAGAGGCCAGAGGTTGGGGGAAGGTGAGAAAATTCACCAGAGACAGAGTGGGGAGCAGAACAGGCATATCTGCTAAGGTCACTGCTGAGGGGAGCAGCGGGTGAGACAGTAGAGATCTGCTGCACCATGTGGGCAGCTCCCTGGCTGGGGATCGAACTCATGCTGCTTTGGCTGTGAATAGCTTCATAGTGCTGAGACTTAATCCGTTGCAACACCAGGGAGGCCCCTGTTCAGTTTGGGTTTTTTTTTTTTTTTTTTGAGGAACAAATATTTGAGAAAATAATACCATGAAAATTTTTACATGGCAATACTAAGTGAAAACACTAAAAAATTACTTGCAATTGGAAGTATTTTTAAGTGATAACCTCAAAATATAAGAAATAAAAAACTAAGGAAAATTCATTAAAATTTAATAATGTTTTATTAGATGGTGGGATTGAAGAAATCAGGTTCATAAAAGTATTGGTATAGTTCTATGTGTGCGCACTCAATATCTCATGGCTGCTTTTATGTATGCTGTCATTTTTTCTCAAGAGTAATTGTGTTGTATTTGTGTTTTCTGGCTTTTTTTTTTTCTATCATCTTTAAATTTGTGCCCATATTGTGACACTGAATTCCCACTATTAATATTTTAATGGTAGCAAGGACAAAGTTAACACTTCACTCTGGTTAAAGTGACCATGACATTAGGATGCTACTATTCTCTGGAACTTCTGGTTTGCTTCTATGCATTACTATTACTTTTCCTTTATGTCCGACTCTTCCAACTAGATAACAGTGCTGTGACTGATGTTTTAAGTGCTTTCTTAAATATATTTAAATTCACACAGACATTACAATAATTATCTTCATCTCCCTTCTAGCTTTATGAGAAAATTGTTATTATCACAATTCTCCAGATAGTGTGAGGTGAGGGAATTTAAGTAACTTTCTCAAAGACATACAGCATAGGAAAGTGTGCTACCCTATGAACTTTAGCCACCTTATTCCAGATTCTATGTTTTCAGTATTCTGCTCTTGCCTCCATATCTATAACTGAACTGGATTTTTAAAGTTTTATCTTTGTTATTTATTATTACAAAGTGTACAGTTCAAATAATAGATTTCTAAAATACTGCTATAAAAATATCATGTGAAGTATTTGGTTTCCCTATTTTCTCTGGTATGGAAATACATGTAGTTATGCTGAAGAAAATTACTTTTCTTTTGAAAAAAAATAGGATGGTTTCACTTGTAGGAGGGATATAGGGAAACCTAACAGAGGGTCAGAGAGGAAACTAGCAGGCAAATTATAGATCTGAAACAGAGCAAGGGAGGGCGAGGAAGAGGGTCAAAACAGGAGAGGGACGAGCACAGAGACTGTGTTGATGGTTCACAGGTGATGTGGTGGTGTGAAGTATATGGGGACTGCACCTCATGGGAGAAATCAAATATTCAAAAATGAACAACAATGTAAAAAAATTAAAATGGTCACTTTTCTTTTGAAAAGGAAGTATTCTTTCTAAGTATCAGTAGGATTTCAAAAGTGCTTTTGAAATGTAAGTAAAATATTTACCAAGTCATAGTAGGTTAATTTGCAGTTATTTTGTATTTTAGCAAAACATGTGACTTAAATTATTCAACAGTCAAAAAAAAAAAACAGCATTCATAAGATACCCATAAGTGTGTGGCCTTTAAATAGTTGAGTTGAGCTAGAATACACATAAAATCTTACCTAGCTGAAATATCATTTTTAGATGGAATCCTTTTCGCCTCAATCAATCTGCTCCTCAAATTTTCCTGATACTAGATATTTTGCTCTCTTCTGAAGGTAACAAAGGTAATAGAAGTGTCTGCATCTGAAACCTGTCACAAAACAGAACTCAATTTAACCAAAAAATTGTATATACTTTTGGAATCAGAGGAGAACTGGCATCTAACTGGTGTTTATGTAGAAACCACTGCACTTCAACGGAAGTATCTAGAACATACTGTAGAACTAGGATTATTTTCCACTGACCTGGTAAATTAATGAGGGTGAGGTTTCTATTGCCTACTACTATTCTTACTCTGCCCCATCTCTTTTCTTGAAAAAGAATAAAAACACTCTAGAATCACTAGGATATTATTTAAAAAGTCTACTTATCCATAAAATCTAGAAATATTGTATGAGTGTAAGAATCTGTTTTGATTCATCCTTATTGTCTGCAGGTTTACAAATTAATAATAATTCTCAGTTTATGAGAGACAGGCATCATTGGTCCATGCATGACCTATTTTCTTCCAATTAATTATTTAATTATCGGATACCAAGATCTAATTATGGATTCTTCAAGTGTGCAGTTCTATAGTTAAGCCTATGCAGAAATTGTGACTGGGTAAGATAAACTAAAAGGCTTTCAGCCTGTAGCATCTAGTTAGTATCCTGTAATTAGGAGGAAATAAAAAGGTCCACCTAAGTAGAAGGCATATTAATTTGCCATCAAGGATGGATTGTCAAGTCTCATTAAGCACATAGGGTTTTTAGTTTGCCCCTTTGTTGCTTTGTGACACAGGAGATAAGCCCGAGTGACTTTATAGCTAGCTGAGGTTTATTTTTCCCTCCAGTGGCAGGGCACATGTTGAGCACAGGGAAGGTCTTACCCTGTATTCGTAGAGGTGAACTCTGACCAATGACTTTGGACACTGGTGTAAACAATTACAAGCAGTTTGCTTGAGTTTATATGTTATGCAGTAATTATAGGTCCTAATGACTGTACATTTCACAATTAACTGAAAGAGAATTGTGGGTTTTTGCTCTGGCAGGCTTTGTGTATAATGCTATTCCATTCTGAAGGAGGAAAACTAAGGACATAGTTCACAAGTTGATACCTGGCAGTAGATTAATGACTGACATTTCTAAGCCTCTGCTTCTAAGAATTTAAATAAACGCTTGTTAACTTGATGCATTACAATCAATGCATTCTTGTCACTATCATTGTAAAGGGAAATGATTCAGAGAAAAAATAAAAGGAAGTCATGTTAACATGGAAAGGTGTTAGAGTATTTTAAAAACATTATTTTTTCCACAATGTTATCCCTCAGAATAGAATTCTAATACCATGTGATGTTCAAGTACACATACCTTGATAAGGAAATAAACCTTAATTCATGAACACAGTAAATACTTTTCCAAGTGTTTGAGACCTTCACTAAAATAACAATGATTGAGTTGATCTAATACTTTATAAGATGCATAACAAGTAGGAATGTTATACAATGTAAATAAATGCTGAATTAGCTGGTCTAGGACTCAGTCCTATAGCTATATGATCAATAATATGAACTTTTGAGCCTTAGTTGTTTTCGTGTAAAACAGCACCAATTACACAAGTGCCATGTACTTCACAAGGCTATTATAAGGACCAACAAGATAATAATAGTTAAGCATTTTGCGAGCTTCTGACTTTATAACGTAAAATACAAGTTGCTATAATATCGTGCAAAGACCTGTAATTTAACAGATATGCTAATCATTTACATGTATTAAAATAGTACTCTTTGGTAAGTACTTTGTAAATTATCTGAAAAATTTCTCAACCAATTGATTTTTTTCTGAATTTGCATGGTGATTAAGTTTTATCCCATACAAAGCGTAACTATTCCACTTGGAGGATATCAAGAATGTAAAGAAGTTAAGCATTTTTCCTTAGATGATCATCCTTAGACTCCTAATAATGCCTATTATACACCAGACTGATTATACATTATAAAAACGAGACATATTGTGTAGGATTCAAGGACTATTTATAACTATATTTTTAAAGTAGAATAAGTGTCCATGAACATGTGAGCGGACATAATAATGACTATATTTTTCAAATAAATAAATTTTGAATTCAAAAAAAATACTTCTTATGTTTTCATATGTAATTTTAGAAAAAACATACACACAATGTTGATTACTTATATACAGACATATCTTGTTTTATTGCACTTCACTTAATATTGTGCTTTACAGATGCTGCCTTTTTTTTTATAAAGTGCAGGTTTGTGACAACCCTGCTTTGACCATTTAGATTAATGCAATTTTGCCAACAGTTTGGGCTCACTTTGTGTCTCTGAGTGATGTTTTTGTAATTCTCACATTTTAGTAATTTTCTGTCTTTTATGGTGATGTGTGATCAGTGATTGTTGATGTTATATTTGTAATTGTTTTGGGGCACTAAGAACCATGGCCATAGGATGATGAACTTAATAAATGTTGTATGTGTTCTGTCTGCTCCACCAACCAGCTATACCCTCCCCCTCCACTCTCCTTCCTCTCAGGCCTCCCTATTCCCTGACATTCAACAATACTGAAAGTTGTCCTATTAATAACCCTTCAGTGACCTCTAACTAATCGAATGGGAAGCAGTCACAGGTCTTTCACTTGAATCAAAAGCTAGCAGTGATTAAGCTTAGTGAGTAAGGCATGTCAAAAGCTGGTAGGCCAAAAAGTAGATCTCCTGTGCCAAAGAGTTTGCCAAATTCTGAAAGCAAACGAAAAGTTCTTAAGAGGAATTAAAAGTGCTATTCCAGTGAACACACAAATAGTAACAGAGATATAGCCTGTTGCTAATGAGGACAGTTTCCGTGGTATAGATAGAGCAAAACAACCACAACATTCCTTTAAGTCAAAATCTAATCCAGAGCAAAAGCCTAACTCCCTTCAATTCTTTTTTTTTTAAGATTTTATTTATTTTTTATTTATTTTTGCATAGAAGAACTGGGGTATAGGCCAAAGGTCAGGAGGTGGGTGAGAGGGTTCACCAGAGACAGAGTGGGGAGCAGAACAGGCAGATTGACTGAAATACACTGCTGAGGGGAGCAGCGGGCGACACAGGAGAGGTCTCCTGCACCATGTGGATTAGCTCCCTGGCTGGGGATTGAACTCAGGCTATCAAGGTGGTAGCGCTGAGTTCTTAACCCCTAGGCCACCAGGGAAGTACAACTTCCTTCAATTCTATAAACACTGAGCAAGGGGAAGAAGCTAGAAAAACGCATGTACCTAGTTGTGGTTAGTTCCTGAGGTTTAAAGAAAAAAAATAAATGTCTCTGTAACATAAAAGTATAAAGTGAAGCAACAGGTGTTGTTTTAGCAGTTGTAGTAAGTTATTCAGAAGATCTAGCTACACTAAACAATGTATTTTCACTGTAGATGAAATAACCTTCTATTGGAAGAAGATGTCATCAAGGACCTGAATAACTGGAGAGAGCTGAATACCTGACTTCAAACCTTCAAAGAACAGGTTGACTCTCTTGTTAGGGGGCTAACACTGTCGGTAACTTGAATTTGAGGCTAGTTCTCCCTTATCATTCCAAAGTTCCTAGCGTTCTTAAAATTATGCTAAATTTATTCTTCCTGTGCTCTGTAAAGGAAACAAGAAAGCCTGGATGACAATACATTTGTTTACAACCTGATTACTGACTATTTTATATTCACTCTTGAGACCTCCTACTCAGAATGAAAGTTTCCTTTCAAAATATTGCTGCTCATTGACAATGCATCTGGCCACCCAAGAGCTCTCAGAAAGGTGTAGAAAGAGGTAAATGTTGTTTTCATACCTACCAACACAATAGCTGTTCTACAGAGCATGGATCAAGGAGGAATTTAAACTTTCAAATTTCATTATTTAAGAAAGACATCTTATAAAGCTATTGCTGACATAGGTAGTGAGTCTTCTGATGAAATTGGGTAAAGTAAATTAAAAACCTTCTGGGAAGAATTCAGCATTATAGATGCCATTAAGAATATTTGTAATTCTTGGTAAGAGATCAAAATATCATCATTAACAGAAGTTTGGAAGAAGTTAATTCTAAGACATCGAGGAGTTCAAGATTTCAGTGGAGGAAGCTACAACGTATGTGATGGAAATTGCAAGAACTAGAATTAGAAATGGAGTCCAAGGATGTGATTGAAATGCTGCAATCTCATGATTAAATTTTAAGGAATGAGCAGTTCCTTCTTATGGATAAGCAAAGAAAGTGGTTTCTTGAGACAGAGTCTACTCCTCATAAAAGATTATATGTTTAAATGGCAACAATGGATTTAGAATATTAACATAAACTCTGTTGATAAGCAGCAGGAGGATTTGAAAGGCTTGAGTCCAATCTGAAATAAGGTCTACTATAGGTAAAATGTTATCAAACAACATAGTATGTTCTAGAGAATTTTTCATGAAAGGAAGAGTCAACCTAATTTGCCAATTTGATTGTGTTATATTTGTGACCAGGCTGAGTCAAAGTCCAGTAAAAATGTGGAGCCCCCTACAGGGGTTTACTGCTAAAGGTAAATTGCAGCCAGGAGATCTAGGGACCTACGAGGTGAACTTCACGAGAGTTCTGCGAGATTTATTTACCTCTGGGCAGGGCCTGCAAAAAAAAATATTTAAAAAGGGGAACTCAGAAAGAGGACACTCAGAGACACCATAATGTAGAACTAGAAGAAAGGGAGACGAGGAGGAGAGAGGCAAGAGTCGGTAGCCCGCCGCCATGTGGAAATATTTAGGGCCAGAGACTTTGGAGGCTTTGTAAGTAGCCAAAGAAAAAAGGCAGAGGCGCAAAGCAGGTGCCTTTTTTTTTAATATATATTTTTATTGTTATTTATGTCTTTCACATTTTTTATTCCCCTTGGGTAGCCACCACCAATTCACCCATGATCCATCGCCATGGTCCCTTGTGTTCTTTTCTATTCCATTTTGTGCCCTTTTCCTTCCCTCCCCCCGGCTCTCCCTCCACCCCACTGATTGTCTCTCTCCTATTTGATTTCCTTATAGTCCTGTTATAAGTGAAACCATTCA
>PVIJ01000091.1:398714-409644 GCA_004024925.1 Scalopus aquaticus
ATGCTGAATAGTACTCCATTGTGTATATGTACCACATCTTCTGGATCCAATCATCTATTTTTGGACATCTGGGTTGCTTCCATACCTTTGCTATTGTGAACAGTGCCGCAATGAACATACGGGTGCATGTATCCTTTCGGATTAGTGTTTTTGTGTCCTTTGGGTAAATTCCCAAAAGTGGGATTGCTGGGTCATATGGAAGCTCAATGTTTAGCCTTTTAAGATGTGTGAGTGCAGTCTGTTGGGCCATCTGGCCGCTGTAGCTGCTGTTTGCAGTTTTGTTTGCCTGATGCTGTGCTGGAGCATCACGGCAGTTTTAGAAGCATTTTTAGTTGCATCCTGTGTCGTCCTCGTAAGTTGAACCTGGCCTGCAGTCTAATCGGTACATGTAGGAAAGAAGACACCATTATGGAATTGGGGCCCACACCAGCAGTGGTGGGAAATCTCCATCAGCAGGGAAGGCCTCTCCTCAGCGGCAGCTCCTCAACTTCACAAGTTAGATACAACAACTCCTCCAACCTAAAGACCACTGAAATTCCTAAAACACACCAAGAAATGTAAAACTTTCTCTATAGTCACAGAATATTTGGATTATCTCATCAGCAGTGTAAAAAAAAGAGAGAGAGACTGACTATTTAACAAGACTATTTAAAGAGACTACTTAAAAAGACTATACCTTTCAAACTAGATTTTGACAACAGAACTGAGGTTGAGGGTGGGAAGAAATTGGGGTGGGAAGAGGGTGGAGGTGGGAAGCAAAGGAAGAGAAAAGGGTGGGGTGGGAGTAAGGGTGGAGGGGGTCTAATAGATAGTGATGGGAATTTTGAAATTTATTTAATAGACAAATAAAATATATATTTAAGGTGGAAAAAAAAAAAAACTTGTCACTATGGCCTTCAGCAACTATTGCCCTGATCAGTCCACAGCCATCAAAATTGAGGCAAGATTTTCTACCAGCAAAATGTTTTTGACTCACTGAAGGCTCAGAGAATGCCTGGAAAATTTTAGCAGCAGTGTATTTTTTAATTAAGATACATACATTATATTTTTTAGACATAATGCTGTTGCATATTTAATGGACTGCAGTATAGCTTAAATTTAACTTTTATATGGACTGGGATACAAAAACATTTGTCTTACTTGCTTTGCTGCCATGTTCGTTTTATTGTGATGAACTGGAACTAAACCTACAATATCTCTGAGGTGTGCCTGTATTAGGCACACATAAGGTTTTGGAGAGAGAGAAAAGGTTGGAGATAGAGAAATTTCACAAAGTAATACAATGTAGCATTTACTACATCTTACAGAGGTAGGATGTTACCTGCCTGGGTGGACTCATGATTTGGTCTCCTCAGGATGAGAAGGAATACTTTTAGATTAAAAGCATTTGGCTAGCCCTGCTTCCTTATCAAATCCTCTAGTATTGAAATTTTGAAATGAGTTGTGCTACTATATGAAGCTAATAGCAGGAGGTAATGGAATGAGGCAGAAAATGGTCTGGATCCAGAATCTTCTATTTTATAGTTGTATCATCTTGGATGTGTTAGCCTCTGTGAGCATCATTTTGCTGGTTTGTAGAATGTGAATATTACTACTTTCTTGTTTTTTTGTTTTTTGTTTTTTTTTAATTTACTGCTAACTTTCAAGTAGCTTAAGGCAGCATCTGACAAATGCTGGAGCCCACCAAGGGTAGCTATTAACTGCATGAAGAACTGATAGGATAGTCTAGCTAAAACCTTAATTTTTCTCTGGGTTTTTGTTTCTTTGTTTTGGTTTACTTACTTCTTCACTGGTATTTCTTTTGTTTTTCTCTCTTAACTTTCAGACTTTGAAAAAGTTTCTTAATTTCTGGTGTTTTGTTTTAGATCTAAATTCCCTTCTCTCGCTGTCACTTCTGTTCGTAGAGAACTTTTGATCAACCAACCCAACATAGATTGTCTTTTTTGTATTTTAGCACACTATATGTGTAAAGTGATAACATATGTAAACCTGTACATTGTTGAGATATTGCTTTTTTAAGTGTTTAAAATGCACATGGTGACTATGTGTGATAAGTGTTGATTTTCCAGTGACTTTTAGTCCTTACCTGAATGCTTTAAAGAAGAAACTTATCAACAATAAACAGTATTTAATAAATGGTGTGTGTCCATGAGACATTTTACTCAAGTTTTGTACTCCACAGTACACACATTCATGATTTAAGGACATATCTTAAATATTGTTCTTTGAAATTCAATGTCAAAAAATGTAATGTCTTGTTACATTTCAATAAGATTTCAATGCTTTAGTTTCTAAAATATGAAAGTATTATATTAACTTTCATATTGATTATCATTATAGTAGATATGTCATTGTTTCATAAAATACAAAATATGGAAGACACTCAATATTCATGAAAAGATACCTAGTATTAACCCCTTCTTTGAAGGTAAGGAACACCAATGTATGTTACCCACTTGCATCTTCTTATTTTGGCTATCTGAAGTAAAGTAAATTGCTTCTAATAACAACATGCATGAAACTATTAATGTATGCATATGGTCTTTTCAATGTTATATTTTGTTTGATCTTCAGTGTTTTTAAGTTTGAATAATGGACATCAGCTTGTCTTAATCTAGAAATAAGTAGTATATGTCCTCAGCCCCAATTCTAAGCCTTTGTGTTGTGTATGGATTGAGGCCTCCAGCTGTAGTTACCCCAGAAAGAGACAGGTTTTTGCAGGTGCTAGTATTAGCATCGATGAGGAAGTCCTCTGGAGAGCCCTTAGAGTTCTGGCAGATGGTTCAGTAGAAGTGGCTGTTACGTGTAAAGTGTTTTATGAAATAGAGATAATCAGGTAAGACTACAAATAATGACTGTTGAATATGTAATAGGTAAGAAAGTGCCAGCATGCTTTTAAAAATCATTTTTGCTTTTGGCCTCTCAAACCTATAAACCCTACTTAGGTAGTTGCAATGCCTTTTTTTTTTTTTTTTTTTTTTTTTTTTTTTTTTTTTTTTTTTTTTTTTTTTTTTTTTTTTTTTTTTGTAAATCTTTGCAAAGTTGAGATCATTACTGTTTGTATTTATGATCCTGAGGGATACTCAGTTTTATTTTACCAAATAAAATACAAAGTTGTCAACTAAACAATAGCTACATAGTGATAGCTATTATTTCTAAGTATATGTTAGTAAAATACAAGCTTTTTCATTATACAATGGAGAAAACCACTCCCATCCAATTTCTTTAATAACTCTTCTCTTCTGTTTGACTCTATTGTGTATTGTGGGTGCTAAAATGTTTTTGTAGAGAATGTTTTATACATCATTTTAAAATAATGAGTTCCTTTCTAAATATGGAATTGCATGTTCATTTAGTACTAAGGATATTTTCCTTTCACACTGTTCAAAAAATTTGTGAAAAGTCTTAAAATTGTATCATTAACAGCAGTAGTCAAAAGTATTTTGTACATGTATCTGAGTCTCAAAATTGTGCTCTCTTCTTCCCAGATATATGATAATCTCTGTCCCTGCTAGTTTGTTCATTTCAACTTATTTAGTATATATGTATATGTGTTTGTATACATTTATTTTACATTTACATTGAATACTTATATTTAACATATATATATAATTTACATACACATCTCTGTATGATTTAGATGATTATTCATGCCAGAAAGGACAGAGCTCACTGTCTTTTTCTGTATAGGAAACCCTCTCTCTCACACACACACACACACACACACACACATATGTACAGCAGAGATGGAATAAATTTTCAGTTAACACAATATTAAGAAAACCTATTTTACTCCATGAAATATGACAGATTTTTACATATGCTAATGTATCAAATGTTCTCCTCCATAAATCTGTGACTCTTCCATCAGGAATCTGGTCTCTCAAAAATATATCGCATGATATTTGAAATGCATTTACTTGTATACACTGTCTTATAAATTATCTCAAAACTATAAAAAGTAAATAATTCAGTTACTATTTGCCTGTTTGTGTAAGTAGTGTAGTAATGTTGTTGCAGATGTATATATTCAATTCAAATTAGTAATATCCAGTATTACTAAGAGTTAAAGGGAACAATAGACATCTATCCACTTATTCATCTTTAAGGGTTATTATAAGTTTAAGTGAACTCATTTCAATGAGTTAAGCACTTAACTTGTTCAAAACCCATAACTAAATTTTATGTCAACATTATTTAATGTAGAATGTATATCATCTCTGTATTTATCTTATTAAGGAAAAATGCAAATCAGAGAAGTATTAAAAGAAAGATATGGATGACACATAGTTTACTTTTTTCCTACATATATTTTTAATTATGTAAAAATCAAATATATAACCAGTGTATCCTTACTTGTAATATTTTTCATGACTCATTAACCACAGATTTAAATATATGAAACTAAACCTAGGAAAAGTTATCTTGTTGCTTATATTTGCAGCTGCAAGATCTATCTCAGCACTACAGTATGAGGTATTTCAAATAATAATATATCTGAGAAAAATTTATGTTTGAAATTCATTTTGACACCTTCAGTAACAACTGTATTGAACCAAAATTGATGTCAATAAATCAAGCAAGGATTATCTTTAATGTAAGGAAAGGATAAAATACCTTAACTATATGATAAAGACTATCTAAGGCAGGAGACAATACTATTTTCCATTTTGCAGGTGTCAATTTTTTTGGTTTTCAAGTCCCTAGGGAGATTTTTCATTGCATATTGTATCTCTATTCAGGGTGAGTTTACTTCCAGCGGCCAATCCAGATTTCATATTATCCTGAGAGTTACAGAGCTGTTCCAGCTATATCCTGTCATATTGGTTTAGTGCAGACATTTGTGAACTATAAATCGTTTCCATCAGTGTATGTGTAATTTTATCATGTGAATATTAATTTCTATCTATCTCATCAGCTTGGAAGCTAGTCAGAGGCAAAAGCAGCTTATTTCTGAATAAATACAGCAATCTGCATAGAATTGGCCTATTTCTGGAATTTGACCTTTCTAGAATATTACTTCCCCTAACCGTCTCATTATTTGTTGCAGAAATTGTAGCATTGTTTGTAGCAGTATCTCAAATTTATAGGATAAATTTATAGGATAAACGTTCAATAAGAACCCCGTCTAGTACTGTCACCTGGATACATGAAATGCACACTCCAGACAAAACAGATCTATATAGTCATTCTTACTCCTATGCAGGCTTTGTTGCCAAAACCGAGATCTCAAAACACAAAAGTCACTCCTAAAAGTATATGTACACACCAGGTCCTTATTATGTATGTGCCAGTGGTTCTTAAAGACTGGGTCATGATATCAGAGGCAAGGTACCTCTGTAATCACAGTTGTTTATGAGTGTAAAATAAATACCAACCAAAGCTGAGATATGCCATTTGTGAATTTGAATTCCTCCATTATGTTAATTCACAAGAATCCCTGTTAAGGGCAACATGCTAACTTCAAGATTAGAATGATCTCAGATATTTTATTATTAGAAACTGTGTCATATCTCCAGAGGGCCCTGCTAAAGCATTTTGGGAAGGACCTAATATAAAACATTGGGATTCGGTGTCAAAATTCAGTTTCAGAGAGTTATCAGATTACCAAAAAATTGCCTGAGAATGTTGAAGTTTTCAAAGGTGGAGGGGAGATGGAAGGATGTAAGTGATCCTGAGATCAACTCATTGTACCTGAAAATAGGTAAATATAATTTCCACTGAAGGAAAATAATCTGGGACTTGAATTTATAATCTCTGCCTCTATTCTGAATAACAACTAAACTAACTGATAACTAAACTAACATTTTTGAAACAATTTATTATGTGCCAAATAGTATATTTAGTGTTTTTCTGTATCTCATTTAAGGTTCTTAACAGTGATATCAGTAGTTGTAGTTACAATTTCTAAATTAAAGATAGAAAACTGAGTATTAAAGAAGTAAATACTCAGAGTTCCTCATCTGAAAAGAGGTAAAGCTGAGACTGGAGTCCTCTTTTAACTCTAAGACAACATTCCTGAAAACTATTAGATAGTCTTCCTCCCTAAGTTTGACAAGATATACAAGTTAAGCTAACATTAAAACCTAATGGAAAGGGGCCTCCCTGGTGGCGTTGCGGTTAAGCCCTGTGCTGTGGAGCTGTCCGCAGCGGAGATGTGAGTTCGACGCCTGACTGGGGAGATTCCCACCTGGTGTGGCAGACCTCTCTTGCCTTGCCCACTGCTCCCCTCAGCAGTGTATTTCCATAGATGTGCCTGTTTTATTCCCCACTCTGTCTCTGTCTCTGGTGAATCTTCTCACCGCCTCATGACTCTGGCCTGTACCCCAGCTTGTATGTGTAAATAAATCTTTAAAAAAAAAAAATCCTAATGGAAAGTATATGTGGAGACTAAAATGGCTAATAAATTAAGACACTCGTTGTGGCATGGTTAGCTCAAAACTGCAGCCAACACTTTCCTTACTGTTACTTCTGGAGTAAGATCTTAACAAGTCTTAATCTGGACTAAACTTATAAATGGTTGGTCACTAATAATCCTATAACTTACATTCAGAAAAGGGCATTTCTAATATTTAATTTCAACATTCCCTGGGATTTTTTTTAATATTTTACGGAAATTCTGCCCTATATAGCTAAAAGGAAGGGAGAAATGGAAATTCTGGATGTCATTATTGACTAGGACATCAAAAGAATAGGATTTATTTCACCAAGAGAAATTGTGTTCTGAGTCAGTTGTTTGCAACACATAGTTTGCTAGATGCTATCATTTATAATACTGCATCTGCATTTATAACAGTTGAATTTAAGGAATTTGTAAACAGAAATTTTATCTGATCTAGACTTACAATAGGCATTTTCACTTTATCATTTTTATTGCTATTTAATATAAACTCAAACATTCAAGTTTGTGGAGGGAAATTCACCACTGTACCTATTGTAGGGCATTTACTTATATTTTAGCAGAGTGCAGATATTTCAAGGAATTGGTTGTGGGATTTAAGACCTTTCAGTGTAAGGCCAGTCTTCCAAAGCTGCATCAATAATGATTGAAAGTTGTTCATCTCTGCAGGTAGTTTAGTAGCCTACAAGAAATCACTTAGTGGTCTGAATTTAACTCCTGAGGGAACTGTCATGATTGACAGTTTGAACAAAAAGGACAAGAGTAGAATGGACCTGTTAACTAGGAATGAGTGAATTTTTCCTGTGGGCATGACAATGTTTACTACCCTGCATTTTAAGTTTAAGTGACCTGAGAGTTTTAAAATGGAGAAAGATATTTTATTCAGTGGAAGAATATGGGGGATAGAGCAGTTCGCAGACTTTATTCGAACAAATACACAAGATCAATCCTCTTGCTGATTCTCCGTTGTGACCTCATTTAATGTATCAATTAGAAATGAATATAGTGATGCTTTCACTTTGTATTTGCCTTTTTAGACTTCATTAATATAAACTGTCATATCATTTATTATTAGCATTCACAGAGTAGGTGAAGACAAAGGTTTTTTATTTTTTTTTTCTTATATCATTGTAGTCCCCATAGTTCACCCGTGAACCATCAGCATATTCTCATGTTCATCTCTCCTGTTTTTTGCCCCCTCCTTCACCGTATGCCTCGGTTCTATGTTCAGCTTGCTAGTTTTGACATTTTCTTGACCTTTCATTGGGGTTCTCTGTATTCCACATATTAGTGAGAATATTTAGTATTTATGTTTACTACTCTATATTACTTAAGGGAAATTCTAGTTGGAGTTGGTAAATCGGTGAATCTTATAATTTCTGACGAAAAACTATCACAACAGTCCCTGGGTATTCGAAAGATACTGCGTTATCTGACATGCTCTCTCTTAATAGAAATCACACGCTAAGTTTTAGCAGTTTATGAGTGTTTCCTTCAGCATAACATGAATAATTATGGTGGTGAAGAGTCTTTCCATGTAGATAGAAGCTTTGAGCACTATCATGATTAATGTCTCCCTTTGGTAACTCAGAACTGTTTTCTGGAAATACTCCAGATCCCAGAGGAAATGATGGAAAAAAAGTTGAACCCACGCCTTAGTACTGTAAGTGAATGAATAATTAATAAGCACTTAAAGCAGAAGCAGGTATATAATAAATGCTCTGTGCTTGTTAAATATAAAGTAAGTGTGGCAGAGCTCTTTTTGAGATAATTTTAATGATTTAATGAAAGTTTTTTAAAATTCAAAATCCCCTAAGTAGAGTAGAACCCCTTTTAGAGATGTTTACAGCAGGTATTAAAAAACGGATGATTCTGTGTCTTGGCTATTGCACATTATATTGTCATTGACATAGGAGTGTGTACACCTAGTGTTTTCATATTCATTTAGTGAATACATAGGAATGGTATTGCTAGACCACATGGTGTTTCCATTTATAGATTTTGAGGTGATTATGCTAAGTGTAATGTCAGAAAATGAAAGACAGTTACTGGATGGTTTCACTCATTTGTGTAATATAAATAACTAAGGAAAACTAACTTGCTAAACAAAACAAAAATAACTTTTAGACTCTGTGAAAAATATATTGGTTAGCAGAGGGTTTGAAGGGTGGGGAAAATAAAAAGTAATGTGATAGGATATTGGCACTCAGCTTTGTGAGATGGAGGGTGGAGGGCGAGTGAGGTATGTGCATGTGTTGAGATGTGAGCTCCCAAAACAGTATAGCCAGTAAGCAAATGCCAAATCAATAAAACTGAATTAAAATAAATTTATGAAAAGTGTTTTTGACGCTTCAAATAAATATATAAATGTGAACAGAAAGGTGATTAATAAAGACTGATTTCTGTGCTTTATTGTGACTGCCAGATCCCAGTCCAATAAGGAGTCTTTTCAGATATGTCTTGCATGTAGTTGACTAGTTACAAATGAAGGAATTAGTGCCTTGTAGTCCACGGCCTCCACTGCTCCTGCCAATAATGGTTCACTCAGTGCCATAGGATTGTGTCTGATCCATAATAGTGTAATATAGCACCCCCAATAGCAGTGAATCCAGTACTTCAGGAGAAGTTTGTTTCTTAGTTGTACCATTTCCCCAAGCCCTTATCTCACAAGTGGGTACTGACCTTGTTTTCTCCAGTCAGGTAGAAAGAGCCTAATTGTTGCTGATTTCACTTTTCAATGTACCTCAAAATAATCTGCTTAGGTCACATTGACCAACTGAAAGTTATCTTTGAAGTATAATTACAGTCAGCATCTCAGACAACTTCTGTGACTAACCGTTCTATTTTGTAGAGAAGAACACTTTTAAGAATATTGCATGCACTAATTTTTTTAGAATTACATCAATTTGTTCAGATTCTAAAGAATGAGTATACTTCAGGATAATTCCTTGAAGTGAATTGCATCTAGTAGTATAGCCCTGAGCTGTACCTCCATATGATTTTTATCTCTTAATATTTTAATTTTGATTTCAAGTTGATATTTCCTTTTCCTTACTTATTAAAAATTCCATTGGAATCTTTTAAATTGAATATAGTGATTAGATGGGCATTGCTTGCATGATTCTGATAGAGAATATATACAGTATCAATCACTACATCTAACGGCTGGAGAAAACATGTTCCATTTCCTCAAAACTCCAAATCTCCAATTTTGTGAACTAAACTGTGCCCCTTAAAATATTATATGTGGAAGTCCTAACCCCAAATGTGGTATTATTGGGAGAAGGAGCCTTTGAGAATTAGATTTAGATGAGGTTATGAGGATAGGATTTCCATGAGGAGATTAGTGTCCTTATAGGAAGAGGAAGGGAGTCAGGAGTTCACTCTCTCTCTACCTTGTAAGGCTAGTGTATTATGTAGCCCTCTGTAAGCTAGGAAATATGCAACCTAATGTCTGGCAACCTAATCTTAGACTTCCAACTTTAAAAACTGTGAGAAATTAATGTCTGCCATTTAAGCCACTCAGTCTGTGTCATTATGTTAGAGCAGCTCGAGCTGACTAATATGTGAACAAATAAATAATTTAATAATAATAAAATAAATTTTTAAAAAGATTTGTACTGAATATTGGTCCCCTACTTTACTTTTAATGCTTGACCTGGACCAGCCAGTTTTCTTTCTGATTGGTCAAAATTTCCAGAGAAGAGTCTGACTCCATATACACTTAGGCAGTGATATTTCATAGTCCATAACCCAGAGCCAAATAATGGTAGGGTATGTAACATATTCCCAAGAGATGGTTTAACAGTTATGCTCCTTATTACGAAATTTCAGTTATTTACTAATTTATATTTCCTAGTGTAATTTAAATAAGTATAATATATTTAATATTTCAAATTCTTAATTAAGTTTAAAATGTTGAGTTTCTATAGCTATTGATTTACGTGTTTGTCATTATAATAACCAATACAAAATCATTAACTTTTTGTAACTATATTTGTCACATTATCTATTCTTATATATTTATTGATTTTTGCTCCTGATAGGGCACAAAGGAAATTATCCCATGCCCCACTGGGTTCTTCCTGACTGACAAATAATAGAACAAACATTAGACATATTGATAAAAGAAAAAGTCAAAAGTTTAATAATAACGTGTACCTCCTGTATACAGCGTATAGACCCAACAAAACTGAGTAACTTGCCACATGGCTTCAGAGCCATCCTAAGTAGCTTAGCTAAGACCAGGAAAGTTGGAATGAAGAAAGGGAAGTTAAGGTATTTACCAGGAAAGGCACAGAAAATAAAGGTATGTAGATTTAAGTATTGCATTCACCTCTAAAGAGAAATAGAGATTAGGTTTTCCCAGTAGAGTCAGGGAGATGCTTTGTTTTTTTGTTTTTTTCAGTTTGGTGGGCCTCTTTAATTTTTTTTTAAATATATATTTTTATTGTTATTTATGTCTTTTACATTTTGTATTCCCCTTGGGTAGCCCACCACCAATTCACCCGTGATCCATCTCCATGGTCC
>PVIJ01000092.1:0-408408 GCA_004024925.1 Scalopus aquaticus
AAACAAAAAAAAAAAAAAGAAAGAAATGTAATGGTTGTTAAGCAAAATTTCAGAAATAATAATACCTTTTATCAATGCTTCTCAAACTATGTGTGATGAAGGACAGATTTTTCTTTGCCTTTGTGAAGTATAATAAAAATGAATTACTAAAAATGAAGTAAAAAATAAGACATACAAAGTACAAGTCCAAATCTTTTATTATTTGATTCACAGATATAAAATTACTCTGTCAAATTTCTATTAAAGTTTTCAAATGCACTCTCAAATTTTCATTCTTACCGCACCATGGACCAGAAACAAAGCATTCAGACAAAGTGCACACTGAAAGTGAACTGCTTTTTGTGACTGTACTTTTAACTCTTAAAGGTTCTGTGCAGCGGATTATCATGTGTAGTGTTCCAGGCCATGGAAATAGGTGATTCATGATTATTGTCATTTTATATGTGATGGGAAATCAGTCTCTCCATATGCCTTTTATTTCTATCCTCTCCTGTTTTTAAAAAGGGCAGGTCTTTTAAACCAAGAATACATTGAAGAGATGTTATAGAAAATTGCTATTATCAGTGAAAGAAAGATTTGCTGTATAGAGGCTTCACTGTAGGGCTTCTTGGAACCTAAGGGAGCTCTCCCTCTAATAAGCCATTTTCTGAAAATTCCAATATATTAAAAGGTAAAGAAATTGCATAACAGAAACAGAAAAAAATAGTTGCATGTATTTTTAATGTTTGTAGTTAAAAGTAGATATTCTTCAAATAATATGTTGAACAATGTGAACTTGCTGTATGTAGAGGTCAAAAATGCTCACAGATATTTAACACAATGTAATGTACTAGTCACAACATAATTATGCAAGTTATAAAAAAATTACTGTTCCAGATTTATTAGAGGAAGAGTAGGCCAGTTATGGAACTCAAGTTTTAAATGAGTGAGTTTTTTCAGTTGTGTCAGTGAAACTCTATGATGTGTGAGTAAATGAATGCTGAGATTATTATGGAGTGTCTTCAGACCAATTTCCTTGTGTGTGTGAAAGATTTCCTATATCAACCAGCAATTTTCAGATACCAGCAAGATGTCTAAGAATTCAATTCAAATCAGCTCAATTCTGACACCACTTACTCAGAGAGCATCAGATTCCACAGAGTAAGGACTCTGTCTCCCAAGCCTACCAGACACCAGTCACAAGCCTGTGGGGTAACCTCAGTTTCTGACCAACAGGCTACATAGTCAGAGGACCTCAGGATCCCCTCTTCAGTTTTAATTTGCCAAAGAGTCTCACAAAATTCAGGAAACCCATTTACTGGATTACCAATTTGTTACAAAAGATAAAAGTCAGAACTGTCAAATGGAAAGAGATACAAAAGGTGAGATGCAGGGAAAGGGCTCAGAACTTTCATGCTGTCTACAGACACAACAGTCTTCCCAAATTTCCGCTCGTTTGCCAACCTGGTAGCTTTGCAAAATCCCTCCTTTTGGATTTTTATGGAGGCTTCATTACTTAGGCATTATTAATTAACTCTTTGCTCACTGGCAGTTGCTTCAACAGATCTTCACTCCCTCTCCAAAGATTTGGGGTAGGACTGAAAGTTCCAGTGGTTTAATCACCTAGTTAGTTCTCCTGGCAACTAGCCCCCATCCGTAGGTGCTTCCAAAAGTCACCTCATTCACATAACAAAAGACACCATATTGCTTTCAAAATTTAGGAAATTTCAAGGTTTGGGGAGCTATGAGCCCAAAACTGTGTATGAAGACCAAATATGCATCAGAAATAACAGACATTTGAATAAGGTACTGTTATAATCTCCAATTTATAAGTGATAAATGGAGACAAAAGGTTAAGCATCTTACCCAAAGTTACACACTTGGAAAATGTGGAGCTAGAAACCAATATAAAAAAATACGTATTATATATTAACACACACACACATCTTTGATATAGCTTTTGTTAATTTTCAAATAAAACTGTTTCTATTCACTTATTATCCATGGTAAAAGCAGAGATAAATGAGCTGATAATAAAATTTATAGAAAAATAATCTCATGTCAACTCTTATGAGAGTCTTTCAAACGAGATTGCCTTTTATATTTTCCCTCTGTCTGTTTCATTACTTCACTTAACATTGAGTATATTCTGCATCTCCAAGTAGTTACTGGGGATTCAAGAATAAAGGAGGGCTTATATTCCTGTCTTAATGGTTGTGATGATGGTCTAGTGAGAGAAAGACGCACCTGGACAAACATAGGCAATGTTATGTGTCAAGGGTAAAAATTTTTATCTCTAGTATGTATGTAAAAGAATAAGGAATTGAGCTGAGCTTTAGGAGAGAAAGGAGACATGGGCATATAGGTGACCATTTCCCTGTTCTCCTTAATCTGGATGTGGCCTTGAAGTTCTTCCAAACACAGAGCTCCAGGTAGTTGCTCCTGGTCCATGGAAAATGTAGCCTATTTGCTACAGAGATTGGGAACTGTGTGGAAGATAGAGGTAGAGGAGGTTTGGAAAGAATTCTCCAGAGTTCTCTGTGCTTGGCACAAGACATCCCATCTCCTGTCCTCTATACTACTGCTAGGAGAAGTGCTATGTTTCCCATCCCCACTTACCAATGAGTGGAGCTGAGCAGCCAGGTGAAGCCATATAACACAGAAGGCAGGCGAGCTAAAAATGGAGGGAAAGGGGAGACTTTTGCTTCTGCAGCTTGATTTGCACAGTGGTATTACTAGGAAGGAGATATGGAGGAGAAACATGTAGAGATACTTGGAAGAGACACATGGGTGAGAGACGTCTGGGGAAGCTCACAATGACTGTCGTTTTCTTGATGTGGTATCTCCTTTTGTACCAGGTTTCCAGGACGTATGGTTTCCTGACAGAAGGTACCTTAGACTTGTGGCAAACTTTTGGGCCTCAGTAGCCTCGCTTCAGGCCAACCCAGTTTGGTTTGGCATATGTCCACAGGGAATGGGTAATTTGGGATGTTTTATTTGGAATGCCCTTTCTCCTCTCTCTATGCACACTAATTCAATTAAAGGTCTTTCATACTAAGAGTTTGCTTTGGCTTTGTGTGCATGGATGGCCAGACCTCTTTACAGTATGCAAGTTTGGGGGCCCCTGGTATATACTAACACTTTCACTGACAGGAGTGTTAAGAGAGCCCTAAGGATGCTCCTGGCAAGACCTTTTTCTCTTCAACACTTACTGATTCACCTCCAATATCTGTGTACGCTTGCTAGGCTTTTCGCCCTAGGTTATGTATTTAACAAGACACCTAGGCTCCCTAGTCAACGTTCATTCTCCAGACTTTCTTCTCCACTCTGCTGGGTACTTCCTCCCATCTCCCTATTCCCCCCAACTTCCAGTCCCCCTTGTTTGTCTTTAACTTTTATTGAAATAAGATCGCTTTAAAATATTATGTAGGATTTAGGTAAACAGCATTATAATTTGACATCTGCATATATTATGTTAGGATCAACATCAGAAGTCTGATGTTCATTAACCACCATAAAATTGATCCCTTTACCCAGTTTGCCCCCCTCCTTTTCCGTCTCTCCCCCCCCCCATTTTGTTCTTATGATCTAAGTGTTTATCCATCTCCCCTTTGTTGTATCCTCTGGAACTCAGTCATTAATAAAGTCTCATTTTCCTCATTGTCTTCTCTAAATATTCTCTTTGACTTTTTATGGTATCCACAGACCTCCAACTCCAGGGCACTTTCCCATCTGTCTTAGAAGATTCTAGTTTCTGGCTCATAATCATTCCCTTCATATTATTTGTCAAATATCTATGTATGTGACTTTTCTGTACCTAACTCAGTTCTGTGACCACCTTTCTTCCAGAGATCTTGCCTCAACCCTTTGCCAGCTGCTTCTATAGCTATACTTTTTGACAGTTCACCATCATAAGTAATTTCAACACTTCCAAATTTTAAGATCTGGTTTTCTAATAACCACCTCTTATCTTTTAGCCCATCCCCTCTGGTACTTCACTTCAGAAAATTCTTTGATCCTCTTTTGATAGGTGATTTCTTTTTTAAAAACTATTACATTTAAGAACAAATACTCCATTTAACTCTACTTTCAATAGTGCTGAGTCTTTATAATGTGGTTATTCACTGAAACAGCATATACACACGTGTGTAGGTATGTAAACACAGCATAATATATTGTAAGTATATGTTTTTGTCCTTAAGTTCTGATGATAACAATGTATTCTGATCTAGTAAGAACTAGTGAAAAGCTATTCTGGTAATTTCTTCAAGTAGATGAGTATTCCTGTCTTAACTACCCTTTCCTGCCATTTATTTTGCTTTTGTTCTTTGTTTTGGTGACCAACTTTGACTCATATAGGCTGAGAAAAGGAGTGAAAGTGATAGAACTATATCTGCCACAGGAAACAAAGGAAGAGCATCACAGTGGATTTCAGTTTGAGATGAGAGACTCAAAGCTCATTCAAGAAAACATCTGAGGACAGAGGTAAAGATTAGCTGACTATCAGATGCCGAGGCTGGTCCTTGAACATCATGAACTTGACTGCAACCAGGGAGGACAGGCCAGCATTTCAAGGAGTGAAAGCTGTAAGCAGCCATTGCCAGGATCAAAGAAGGAACAGAGATGGCCAGTGGGAAAGTTGAAGGGTGATTTCTGTAGGGACAATGTTTAAGGACCAGGAGATTTCTCATTCTGTTAATGATCCCCTTTCCAGAAACCCTTCCCTGATGAACTATATATGACAGCACAGGCAAGCAGAAAGAACTTAAATTTTATTTGATATGTCTTATTTTAGGAGAATCGACATGAGAGTCTTAAGGAATTAATTCTGGAGACATTTCATTTTCTGCCTTCATTTATTTTTCCTGCAAGCAGTGTTTTATTATTATTATCATTATTTCTTTTTAAGCCAGTACATTTTCTTTTCATTATTTTATATTTCATAGACGCTGTGGAACTTGAATTTGACGGGGTGCTTTAGGAGGGGGATGAGCTCACTTTTGACATTGGAGTATGAGGAACATATTTTTTTCTTTTTTCAAAGACAGATTGTGGCTATCTTATGTGTTGATTTGATATTTTATGACTCAAAACATAATGATTATTTACATGAAATAGATTAATTACAGAGATGGAGAGAGCACACCAAATTAAGTCCCCATTATTCTTTGAAACCTTATATTTTATTTCTAAAAACTTCTTTCACATTCTTTGATATAATAAGTATTTTTTTTTAAAAATCTAAAAAGGTCTGTGACTCCTTGCATGGAAGAAATTGAAGTTACTTGAGTGTCTTAAGAGTGGAAATGAAGCCAGTTCTAGCAATCTGAAGCACTGTATAGAGACCCATAATCCTTGAAAAATCACAGGTCTGTCTCCAGGATGTCTGAGCGTAATAGTGGAAAATTCCTGGTGAGGGAAACTGGACAGTGGGGAACACACAAGAGGAAGAGATGAACGGGGATGGTAGGCTTGTGGGTTCGCAGCCTGTGATCACAGTGCAGCCTGTGCTTGTCTGTGATTGCTGACTGCTGATCTACTCCAAGTCCAAAAACAGCTCTGAAACTGATCTGGAATTGACGATTGTCCCCCTGGTACCTCCAGAGCTACAAAAAAGTATTTAGTGAGCAACCTGCTGTCAATGAAGAGGGAACCAGCAAGAAAAAGTACATTTTCCTCACTCCACCCAGTTTCCCTGCTTACAAGGAATTTATGTGTTTAGTTGATTTTAGGTTGGTGTGGCCACAGACAGCGTGAGAAATCAAGTTTACTAGAATTAGTGAGACATCCAAAAAGCCATTAATGGCTTAAAGGAAATAGAGAGTGATACTGAGGAAAACTGGGAGTGGGCAAGTTGATAAAGTCAGCGAGAGAAGAATGGACAGATGGATGGATAAAAGTAAATAATGAATCTCACGAGCCCCTGGAACATAGAACCCTCCCTTGAGTTCTTAATTTTTCCGTATCTGTTGTCAGTGGTTGTGTGACCCACATCACAGCCCCTGGGATGGTCCCCGTGCCTGCAGACTTTCATATTATCTTTCTCTTTAATACATATTTTTTTTTAATTTGCTCAAATCCATCTCACATTATCTACAGCTCTCCAAATATCCCTCAGCTTCAAATTCAGGACTTACATTACCCTTCATTCTTGCTTACTTTAAATTTTCCATTTCTGCCTTCAGTCTTATTTCTTGAATCTCTTCTCTTCCCACCACCCTATAGTGTGCAGCCCACTCTCCTTTCCTTTAGTTGATAAAGAACCTTTAAGATGATGCTTGGGCTTCCCTGGTGGTGCAACAGGTTGAGCACAGGCTGTGGAGCTGAGGCAAGGGGGTAGGGGGAGGGGGGAGGCGGGGGTGGGGTGGGGCGGGGGGGGGGATGTGTGTGAGAGGGGCTGTGCGAGTTAGACACCAGGCTGGGGAGATTCCCACATGGCATGGCAGACCTCTCCTGCCTCGCCCGCTGCTCCCCTCAGCAGTGTGTTTCCGTCCATCTGCCTGTTCTGCTTCCACTCTGTCTCTGGTGAACCCTCTGGCCTGCACCACAGCTTTTGTATGCATAAATAAATAAATCTTTAAAAAAAAAAGATGATACTTATGGCACTGGTGTGTGGGATCCAATAAACAGCATAAAAGATGATTAAGTATTCTTAATCTACTGTTCCTTATTCAACCTCACAGTCATTTTCATCAGTGGACATTTCTCTGTGTTCCAAGTTCCTCCTTGAACCAAGTTGCACCACCATTTTGTGGAGTCATCAGTCCACTACTCCAGCAACTCTCTCTCCTTTTTGGGTTTTCCAAGGCAAGCATGAAATTCTCTGTGTTTCTGAATAATTCCAATTGGTCCCTGACTATGTGGGATCAAAAATTATCTTTATTTTCACCATTCCTAGACACTGTTCTCTGGTGTTCCCACAGCTCACCAGGGGCGGGAGCCCTACAGAATTCAAATCTGCGCAGGACTTGGGTATCTCCCCTGCACAGCCTGGGATTCTTGCTCTCCCAAGACTTAAATGTAGGAGCAAAGGAAGGCTGGGTCAGATATTTCAGCTCCTGGCTCTCGTTTCCTGGTCAGGGTTGGGCTGTCTCCTGTACCAGCCAAGATTTTAGCAAGGAGTTTTCTGATTTTATCAGATATCACTAAATTATTATTATTAAAACCTTAGCCAGGGAAGACAATATGTACAACTGATCTGATTTATAAGAAAAGTGATAATAAATGAATTTCAAAATCCCATAATTTTACAACCTAATAACAGTTTCTAAGTGCAAATTTTTAACAGCAAATATTTTAATTAAATATCATGAGACATTTGTATACAGAAGTCTTTGTATACAAATTCCAGGAATGCCACCTTATTTTACTTATTTGTTCTTTAAGAGAGGATCATAGATAATTTTAAAAGGATTTTGGTCCAAGGACACTAAATTTCAATATTAGGATCCTCTCAGTTTGTCCTAGGATGTAATCATTATGCCAAGGATTTTAATCTTCTCTCTATTCTGCCTTTTCTTTAGACCTTGCCTCAAAGTCTTATATCACATCCAACCCAGCTGCTCTTTTGCTAACAAACAAACAAGATTGTTAGCTTCTCAAGAGGAATTCTACCTTTAGCTCTTTGAAAATAACAAATGTTTTCTCCAGGCTATCCTTGGAAAATACGGTCTTGTATATCAATAGCTCCCCATCCCAGAGCCTGTTTCAAGCATGCTTTCTTTGATATCTTTCATTGTTATTCCCTAAACTATTACAGAATGTTTCACCCTTAGCCTATAATGACAAATACAACTAAACTGTCAGCATTAGTGCCAAAATTACATTCTGAACCTTGCTTATATCTTTTAGTTTTACTCATTATATGAAACCCCACAAGGAGGAAGGTGGTTGGACATGGTAGCGCTTGGAGTGTGGCCTTGTGTTAGTAATACAAAGAACAGGGGTAACTCCATCTTTCACAGACTCCTTTTGAGAAAACACAGAATTAGAAGGATGTTGACCCTGATTATTGAAACCAAAATGGGTACACATGACTTAACAAAGGATTTTCTTTCATTTATTTTTACTTATACAAGCAATACATGAATGCTTTTGCACTGCAAATTATTCAAAGGCTACTGATTTAAAAAATCTCCCTGACCTTTCTCTGAAGTAAAACACTATTCTCAGGGCCTCCCTGGTGGCGCAGCGGGTTAAAGCGCAACACTGTGGAGCTGTCTGTAGCAGCGATGCAGGTTCGATGCCCGGCTGGGGAGATTTCCACATGGCATGGCAGACCTCTCCTGCCTCGCCTGCTGCTCCCCTTAGCAGTGTATTTCTGTCAGTCTGTCTGTTCTGTTCCCTATTCTGTCTCTGGTGAATCCTCTCACGGCCCCACGTCTCTTACCTGTACCCCAGCTTGTATGCATAAAATAAATAAAATCTTTAAAAAAAAGCCACTATTCTCAGTTTTGTATCTATCTTTTTCTTTAGTCAATTATTTTCATATGTATATATATATATACAAATATATATATATATATATATAAACTTATGGTATTAGTGTATGAGTTTTACTAGACAATTTTGTCAACTAATTTTTTGTGCATTGAGAGGATGTCTTTTTTATTACAGTACACACTCTTCAGGGGTTATCTTTATTTTTAAAAATGAATAGTTTATTAAAGTCACAGAAGAAGAAACCTATTTCTTGTGTTTAGGGTAGAGCTTAATATTATTCTGCTCATAGCAATTTTGACAATCACTTGTAAAAGGTTCTTCATTAATATTAATACCAATTTATAAAATTAGTTATTTGAACTTCTTTATTTCAAGCTGTATTCCTGAAACAAATATATTCTATTGCTTTTAAAAGTTTTGTATTGTCTGGTTTAACAAAATTTTCCTGAATAGTTAAATACTCATGTGTCAAACAATTACATTCACAAATAGGTGATTCTGAAGTTCCTTTAATGTTCCTTTAATGTTTATGAAGCACAAATAGTAAATTAAAATCACATGCCTAAACAGATTATATAATAATATTTTTTAAATTGGAGTCACAAGATCGTTGTTCTAATAAGCTATCATTGTTGGACCACATTCTCTATAAATACAGGTATAGAGAATATAACTATGTGCAAAATTTTTAACACTGACTTATTGAAAACATTCATTTACCTTAACATTTATACATTTAATTTTGAAGCTTCCTCAAGTTTGAAGCATACTTAGACACTAAAGAAATATTGTTATCACACATGATTGTGTAATATAGGACATGAGTTACTGTCCTATAATAATTATGGGGGGGAATGTTTTCTTTGATGTCCTTCTGTATCAGAAGATCACTGTGACGATGATATATAGTGACCCTTACTTAGATGAAAAGTTGCAAAGTCACTGATCCCTTAACTTCAAGGGTAGGCTGGCCCCAGACATAGCTTGCCTGGATTATTCCAGGTTCTCCAGAGAAATAAAAGAAACAGAACCAATAGGATGATGTCTTTCTACACACACACAGACACACACACACACACACACACACACACACACACACAAAAGAGAGAGGGAGAGAGAGAGAGAGAGAGAGAGAGAGAGAGAGAGAGAGACTGATTTAAGAAATTGGTTCATGCAATTGTAGAGGTTTAGTAAATCCAAATCTGCAGCATGGAGACCCAGCAAAGAGCTGCAATTCAAGCTCCTAGGCAGTTTACTAAGTAGCCTTCTTGCACAAGGGAGGACAGTCTTTGCTTTATTAAAGCACCTTATGGGGGATAGCCTGCTTTACTCAAAATGCACTGATTTAAATGTTAATTTCACCCAAAAAGTACCTTCACAAAAGTATTGAGAATAATGTTTGACCAAATTGCTTGTTCTATGGACCAGCCAAATTGACATGTAAAATGAATCACTACAATGACTCATCATTTAAATTGGATTAAACTGGGACATGCCTAGAAAAGTTGGTGGAGTAAGCCACCCCAGGAAGCTATCTTCTTAAGCACATCCAGGAAACAACTGAATATCTCATATACCCCTCTGTACCTTATCACCAGAGGACACCTAGGTAGCCAAGCACCTGTGTCGGTGTTTCTCTTTGATAGTTTCTTCCAACCTTCTAGTAGATAACATTTGGATTTTCTGAATAGATCATTTAAATCTCTGTCTTTCTTTTCCTCCTATACATCTTTTTATTCTGTTTGTGTCCTGTATTCTGGGGAAAATATATTTGGGTTTTTCCTCCAGCTCACTGATTTGCTCTTTTTGTGTGTCCCATCTGCTTTTCTACTCATGAATTGGGTGATTCATTCAAAGATGAAGCCTTTAATTTACATGATTGCTGGCTGATTCTTTTTAAAGAATTTCTGGTTAAAATACTCTCTTGAATCTCTTGGAACATTCTGTATCAATTAAGCTTAGAATAAAATAACAAATCCCCAGAATGGACTTGAATGTCCTAGCTGATCAGGCTCCCTATGGATTCTCTAAACTTTACCCCATTGCTATTCTGCTCCAAATATTTTGGATTCCCCTGCTGTTGTCAACATTGGAAACCATCTATACACATCAACTCATTCCTGCCCCCTGTCCCATCTTCCCATTAGATGTTATGAGGCTCTCTCAGTACATTGCTCTGATCATTGGCTCAAAGGTTTTCTCATCAGAGAAAGATTCCTGGATTCCTGACTACCTTATCCAAAGCAACACTTAATATATCCCCTCTCTCCCTCCATCCCTCATTCTCTCCCCACCCCAATCCCCTTATTTAATCAATTTTATATCTTCCCAGTTCTTGCTCTTTGGTATTTTATTGTGTTAATTTTTTTTTGTTGTTGTTCGTTGTCTGTCTCCATCAATATATTGGAATGTATGTGATGGTATGGATTTGCCAACTCTAGTTACCATAGTATCTCCAGAAGTTAAGAGTGCTTGTTATACTTTAGAGAGGCTCAAGAAATATATGTTAAATGAGGAAATTATTCTATTTCTAAAGTCCAGTGCCACCTAGTCTATTAATTATTTCTTTGTGTCGTCATTCTTCCATGTTTAGTGGCCCTCTCTCTCACATTGTTGACTGATTTCAACTGATGCATGGCTCTGTGTGTAGTTTTATATTTATAATGTCCTTTCATATCAGGTCATATCAGGAAAGGTCCATTAATTAATTAATTTCTTTTATTCATCCTGTCTCCTGTTACAAAGGAGACCCCTGAAAGGATGCTAGGAATGGACTGGTAGTCTGACTCTAGTCACTTTGGGGGAGCAGCAGAGTAGAATACTGAAATGGGCTATGTCTATAGCTAGTCTCTGGGATGGGCACTCGTTCCTCCTGATTGTGATTTTTATTCTAAGATCTCAGCCCTTCCTTTCTGGTGGAGGTCCTAATCTGTACTGCTGCCTCAGGGTGCCCCCACTCTTGCTCATTGCTTTCCACAGAAAGAAGCATGGAGTGGTTGACCTACTTGGCTGTTCCTCCTGTGTTAGTCCTGTTATCTTGCTGTTGATCACCCCATGGCACCCTCGTACTTCATTAATGAAATACTTTCTTTCCTTGAAAGTAATTTTTATTTTGAAATACTTTGTGACTCACAAGAAGTTGCAAAATAATGTGGAGGACTCCCATGCCCTCTTCACTCATACAGTGTACACAGTGCTTTGTCAAAGTCAGGAAACTCCTGCTAGTACAATAGTGTTAACCGGGTGCAAATCCTACTCAGGATTCCCCAGTTTTTAATGCTCTACTTTTTTAAAGAAATATATCTTTGACTTGAATACCATATACCATACACCACAACATTCACCCACTTAAAGTATGTTGCTCTGGCCTCCCTGATGGCCTAAGGCTTAAGTCTCAGTGCTACCAAGGCTTCAACCTGAGTTTGATCTAAGTTCGATCTCCGGCCGGGAGATGACCTGCATGTGGGGTGGCAGACCTCTCCTTTCCCACCCACTGTTCCCCTCAGCAATACATTTCAGTAGATCTGCCTGTTCTGCTCCCCACTCTGTCTCTGGTGAATCCTCTGGCACCTCTAACCTTTACCCTAGTTCGTTGATGCAAAAATAAATAAAATCTTTTAAAAAAATAAAGCATTTAATTCACTGGTTTTTAGTACAGTCACAGGGTTGTATAGCCATCAACACAATCTAATTTTATAACATTTTCAATGACTCTGAAAAGAAAATTTGTCCCCATTAGTGGTCACTCTTGATTCTCGACCCCCACACAAAGTCCTAGGCAATCACTGCTTTGCCTTCTGTCTTTATGCATTTGCCCAGTGTTTCCATCACTTGTAGCACATATCACTACTTCCCCCCCCAGCCTTTTTTTTTTTTTTTTGCCAAAACCAGTGTATTATGTTAATATACCACCTTTTATATATCCATTCATCAGTTGCTGGACATACTGGTTATTTCCACCTTTTGGCTACTATAAATAATGCATCTGTAGACTGGAGAGGGATGAGTTCTGCACAGTTTTTACCTGATACATTCAAGTGACTGTCACCCCAACCAGGATGCAGAACTGTCCCATCTCCTCACAAAGCCCCTCATAGTACCCTTTAAGAGCTGCACACTTTCCCCAAACCTAACCCCTGGCAACTACTGACATGTTCTCTGTCACTGTCATTTGTCACTTTGTCATTGTTATCCAAGTGAAGTCTTACGTTGGGGTTGAGGTTGTTTTCACTCAGAATATCATTCTTGAAATCCGGCTAAGTTATTGTAAATATCAGTATTTTCTTCCTATTTATTGCTAACAATTATTCTGTAGTATGGATGTACCACAGCTTGTTCATTTATTTATCCATGGGAGGACATGTTGATTGTTTCCAGTTTGGGGTTATTACATGGTTTGGGGTTATTACAAATAAAGTTTCTATGATCATTTCTTTACAGGGTTTTGTGTAAACATTAGTTTTCATTTTTCTGAGGTCTATGCCTAGGAGTATAGTTGCTGGTCATGTGATAGCTGCATGTTTCATTGTTTAAGGAACTATCAAGCTGCTTCCCAGAGTAGCTGTACCTTTTACCTCCCTCACCTCCCTATTAGTAATTTATGAGAGATCAGTTTTTCTCTATCCTCTCCAATGTTTGTTACTGTCAGTAATTTTATTTTTAGCTATTCTAATAAGTGTGTAGTTGTACCTTATCGTGTATTTAATTTGCATTTCTGTAATGCCTAATTGTATTAGTATTCTACCGCTGCTGAAATCGGGCAGAAAGGGGTGTCTTGTCCCTTTGTGGTCGCCAACTGAAATCGGGCAGAACGGGGCTCAAATGCCCAGGCTCTGCGGCAAGAGCCACCAAAAAGCCCCAAAAGGCCAAAAGGCCAAATACAACAAGGACAGCGCCTGATGAGAGGACAGGCCACTGTCTGTGGCTTCTCACCCGCGCGCACAATTGCAGGACACTTCAGGCTGCAGGAACAGCGAACATGGGGTTTACTGTACAAACGGGGGAAACAGAGAGCTCGCTGCAGCCTCAGGTGGCGGCCGCCTCACCCAGAACGCAGCGGGGACGGCAGCTCCTTGGGAGGTGCTGGGTGACACCCACACACAGGCCTCCGAGACACCAGGCCCAGGGCCTCAGGGGCTCCTCTCAGGCTGCGTCAGACACAGGACCGGAGGCCCCATCCCCGCAGAGTCCTTCGGCTTCTCTTCCTGCTCGGAGGGCGGCTGCTGGTGCTTCTTTTCTTCTTTCTTCTCTTCTCAGAGGCCAGGAACGGGCTTCTCTCTTCTCTCTTCGGAGTCTGGAACCGTCGTCTTTCTTCTCCTGGGGGCTGGTCGTGTCGTGTCTTCTCCTGTTCGGTTCAATCTTTTCCCCCCTCTTCGGTTCAATCTTTTCTTCTTTTTTCCCTCTTCGGTTCAATCTTTTCTCCTTCTTTTCCTCTTCTTCTCCTTCTTTTCGGTTCAGTCTTTTCTCTACCTTAGGTCCCTCCAATCCTGGTTTATCTCCTCTCCCAGAGTACCATCCGTAAGTCTGATTGGACCATGTTCAATCCTGGAGCTGATTGGACCGACCCATCAGCTCCTAGCAGCACCTGATTGGTCCATACAAAAAAATGGCAGTTACTGGGCAGGAGCAACTGCTATAACTGACTCTGGAGTAGCAGGATAAGAGGCCCCACCACTCCTGCAGGCACCCAAACTGCTAAGGCAGCTTGGTTCCGGTAACACTGCCATTACACATTACTACAATTTTAGCAGCTTAAAACTGTACAAATTTATATTATAGTTCTGTAGAAGGCCAACATAATCCTCACTGGGCTAAAACAGTGGTATGAGTGTGGCTTCTTCCCTTCTGTAGGACAGAGGGGAGACTCTGTTCCCTAGCCTTTTCTAGTTCTAGAGACCATGTTGGCTCTTGGCTTCCGTGCAAGCTCAAAGTAAACAGCATTGCATTTCTCCATCTTTTTTGTTGTCACATATCTCTGACTGCAGCCCAGATAGGTTCTCACCTTTTATTTATTTATTTTATTCATTTATTTTTTGAGTGTCCTGTTTTAATTTTTAAAAATATCCTTGTTTATTTTTTCACTGTATAGGATTTCTTCCCTCTGCTGTGGTCACCATAGTTTTCCCACCACCAAAGTGCCTATAGTTGTCCGCCATACTTCACTCGATTTCCTCCCCCCACACAACTTTCCTCCCTTCCCACTGCCCCTCAAAGTCTCAGAGTGATCTCATCTGGCTCACCTAGGATAAACTCCAAGCCCCTAATCTTCATCACATTTGCAAAGTTCCCTTTTGTCAAATAAGAAAATATATCTTCATGGGTTCCAGGGATTAGGAGGTAGACATCTTTCAGGTTATTATTCTATCTGCCTCACTAACAGTATGGAACATTTTTTAATGTCCTCATTCGCCATCCATACGTTTTCTTTGGTGAAGTGTCTGTTTATATCTTCTACCTATTTCTAAGTTGGATTTTTTGTTTCACATTATGCTTAGAATGTTCCTTATTATTCTGGATACCAGTGTTTTATTAGTATATGATTTGCAAGTGCTTATTCATTGTCTTTGACTTGTCTTTTCACCTTCTAAATAGGGTATATTATAGAGCACACATTTTAATCTTGATGAACTCTGAATCTCTATTTCTTTTATTCATCATGCCTTTGGAGTCTTATTTAAGATCTCTTTGCCTAACTGTAGATCACTAAAATTTTGTTTCATGTTTTCTTCTAAAATACAGTACTATATTTTGCTTTTAAATCTATATATACTGTATTATCCAGAAGCCATTAATATTCCTTGGTTCTGCGTAGTAGGTCTTTCTGAGCAAAATTTAATGGCAACTGGGCTCAAAGGTAAGCATCTTGATACAAATATCACTCTAAGCACTGCTTTGGCTACATACCACAGATATTTTTAATTAAAATAGTCATTGAAATAATTGTAGTTTCACAAGCAATAATAGCAGAAATAATACAAAGAGATCTGTACCCCTCATGCAGTTTCCCTCAATTAAGTATTTTGTAAAATTATAGTGAAATATTGCAAGTAGAATATTAACATTGACAATATCTGTAGATTTTATTCAGTGATAATTGCATGACTGCCAAACTGTTTCCCAAGTAGCTGTATCATTTTACATTCCCTTAAGAAATGTATGAAAGATCCAGTTTCTCTTAATCCTATCTATTTAGCTTCCCTCAGTTTTGCTTGTAGAGTGTGTGTGTGTGTGTGTGTGTGTGTGTGTGCGTGTGTGTATGTGTCTAAGTACTGTAACATTTTATCAGTGTTGTAGGTTCATGTATCTACCACTGCAACCTGGTTGCTGAGCATTTCCAATACCACCACCACAAGGGACCCTCAAGTTACCCTTTTATAGCCATAACACCCCTCCCATCCTTTTCCTGGCATCCACTAATCAGTCTTCTTCAGTTATGTCATTTCAAAAATGTTATATAAATGGAATCATTCCCTTTGTAACTTACAAGGAGGCATTGCCTTATTTTACCTAGCAGAATTCCCTGAAAATTCATCCAAGTTGTTGCATGGGTAAAAGTTCCTTTTAAAATAATTCTGAGTAATTTTTCATGGTCAGTTTATGTCCTATAGTTTGTTACAGTTTCCCCTTTGAAGGACATCTGGACTGATTCCTGTGTTTGGTTGTAACAAGTAAAGCTTCAGTGAACACTATCTATAGTGTTTTTGTGTGAACATTAGTCTTCACATCTCTAAGATAAATGTCCAGGAGTTCAACTGCTAGGCCATGCGGTATTGCTTGACTGCCAAACTTTTCCCAAGTAGCTCTATCATTTTGCGTTCCCACCAGTAATGTATGAAAGATCCAGTAGTACATCCTTACCAAAATTTGGTGTCATCATTTTTATTCTTGTCATTCTGATAAGTATGTAATGATATTTCATTGCAGTTTTCCATAGATTTTTGACATGTTATATTTCATTTTCATTCAATTCCTTAAAAATAATTCCTTCGAGAGGCTACTTCATTGATATGTGGATTATTTAGAAGTAGGTTGTTTGATTACCAAGAGTTTGGAGATTTTTCTGTTATCTTTGTTGTTGAATTATAGTTTGATTTCCTTATATTTTGTATGATCTCAATTTATTTAAATTTATTTTATGACCTAAGATACTGTTTCTTGTAAATGTCCCAGACACATTTTAAAAGAATGTATTTTCTGTTGTTGTGTGGAATGTTCTAATGGATACCAATTAGATTTCATTGTTTGATGTATTCATTTTTTTTAATCTTTGCTGACAATTTTTTGGTGCGTAGATCAATTCCTAACAGAGATATTGAGTTAAAATTTTGGATCTCTCTGTTTCTCCTTCCCTTTCTGTAAGTTTTCACATCATGTACTTTGTATCTGTGTTGTTCTGTGCATACACATTTAAGATTGCTGTGTCCTTGTTAACATTATGTAATGTCTTGTTTTGTCCCAGGTTGTTTTCTTTGTTCTAAAGCCAGCTTCATCTATTATTAAAATAGCCAGTCCAACTTTGTGCTGATTAGTGTTTGCAAGCTGTACCTTTTCTAACCTTTAACCTACTTATATCATGACAGTTAATGTGAGTTTGGTAGACACCATAGAGTCAGTCACTCACACTATCTTTGAAGAGTCCTTTTACCAATCCTTGTCTTTTAAATGGTGTATTTGGACCATTTATATTTGAGGTGATTGATGTTTCAGGATTTACAACTGCCATTTCCTTATTTTGTTTATTCCCTATATTTTATTCTTCTGTTTCCACCTTTCCCTTTTCTTACTTAAGCATCTTTTAGTATTCCATTTTGATTTATCTATATACAGTATTATCTCAAGTGTACCTCTTCATACAATTTTTAGGTGGTTGTTAGGATTTACAATAAATCTGTATAGCTTGTAGTGCTCTACTATTATCGGTATTTTACTTCAAATGGAATGTGGATATATCACCACTGTTTTAGGTCACTTTACTCTCCTCCTTATAACAGTTGTCTTAAAACATTACTTCTATGTACATTGAGAATCATATCAGATATTTTATAATTTTTACTTTTAATTGTTAAACACAATTTTTTTTAGTCATGAGTGAAAAAATCTAGTAGACTTACCCATCCATTTACTCTTTACATTGTTCTCTCTTCATTTCCTTCTTTCCTTCTATTATGGTTTCTTTCTATAAGAATTTTCTTTTACTATATTTTTATTCTGCTCATGGCAAATTTTCCGGCTTTAAAAAATTTTTTCAAATGTACTGTTTCTTCTTATTCCTGGAGTATATCTTCACAGGATATGATTTCTGGGTTGACAATTCTTTTCGTTCAGTCTTGAAACAATTTTGGATCACTTACTCTGACTCTGGTTTCCAGTGAGTAATCAGTTATCATTTGAATCATTGTTGTTTGTAGGTACTATATTGACATTTTTCCAACTGCTTTTAAAAGTTTTTTGTTTTATATTTTCAAAATTATGAGAATGATATATTTAGGCATCAATTTCTTTGAATTTATTCTGTTTGGAATTTGCTCGGCTCCTTGAATGTAGGTTAATATCTTTTATCAAATTTATGATATTTTCAGCTATTATTTCTTTAAATATTTTTTTCAGTCCTACTTTTTTTTTTTTTTTTAATATTAGATCACTTGTTATTTTCCCTTAGCTCCCTAAGGGTCAATTTACTTAAAATTGTTTTTTTTTTCTGTTTATTGTTTATTGAATAATTTCTGTTGACTTATCTTAATGTTCACAGATTGTTTCCTGGCATCTCCATTCTGCTAGTGAGCCCATCTGTTTTATTTAGATCATTGTATTTTTCAGTTCTAGAATTTCCACTTAGTGTTTTTTTTTTTTACATCATCCCTTTTTTTTTTTTTAAAGATTTATTTATTTATGCATACAAGAGCTAGGGTGTAGGCCAGAGGGGTGGGGAAGGGTGAGAGGATTCAGCAGAGAGTGTGGGGAGCAGAACAGGCAGATCAACTGAAACACAGTGAGCGAGGCTGGAGAGGTCTGCTGTGCCATGTGGGAAACTCCGCACCCTGGGATCAAACGTGTGCTGCAGTGGCCGTGGATAGCTTCATAGTGCTGTCACTTAACTTTTTGCGCCACCAAGGAGGCCCTCATCTCTTTCTTTGCTCATATTTTCTACCTTTGAAATTTGCTTCAAAAGCCTTTATAATTGCTTGTTAAAGCATTTTTGGCAAGTTCTTGAAAATCCTCTTCAGGCAATTATAACATCTGTGCATTTTAGTATTCTCATCTATTGTTTATCTTTTCTTATTTAAATTTAAATTTTCCTTGTTCTTGGTATTGGCAGTATTCTAATTTAGCCTGGATATTTTGAAAAGTATGTTATAAGACTGATTCCTATAAAATTTTCTACTTTATCATACTGTTTAGGCTCAGAATTCCTATGTTGAAACTCTTTGTTTGTGTGTGTTGTAGTTACCAAATGTCAGTTTAGTTTATCAAGTATCCGTCATGCTCTTCTGGTCTTTTCTACTTTCTGTTACCTAGATGACAGCTCTGCATCCTACAAACTCTCATCAGTGCCTGGGTAGGTAGAAAGGTGTCCCCTTCGTTGCTTAGAAGAGATTGGAAGACACAGTATTCAAATCTCAAATAGTATTTGAGTATTCAGACTCAAATGGTAGGGTCACTTCCCCATTTCCAAAGGAGGGGTTTGCAGTGTTCTGCAGATAGATTCTCTGGGTGAGGAGCAACTCCCTGTTTTTGCAAGAAGAGGGCCAAAGTCAATGACTGTTCAAGGGACTCCATAGGGAGTAGTACTGCCTGTTGCTGAGTTCCATCCACAGTATCTGTGAAGAGGGAAATATCCTTATTACTGCAGAGGAGAGGGTGAAAAATGGTGCTCTTCTCACTGACTCTGCCACTATAGTGCCCACTGTAGTGGGGGAAGGTGTTGCATTTTTTTCCTGATAGCCATTCCATGATCAGGCAACTGTTGTTAAAGAGTTTCTGTCTAGTTGACCACCCTTTTTCTGATCCCCTAGCTAAAGAAAACAGACTTTTCTTGGGGCTATTTTTCATCTGTGACTGTTGGTATTTTTAGGTTGTGGGCTTTAGCATCCAGGGAGAGGTGTATGTGAGGCAAGATCAAAACTCAGGCAACTCACTGCCAGGTTGTTCCACAAGTTCCAGGCCCCCCGTCATTCCATCTTGTTTTCTCCTCACTCCAAAGTCTCCTGTAAATGTCATACATTTTTTTGTCCAAGATTTTTTTGTTGTTATTTTTAGTGGGAGAAATAAAGTATAATGTGTATGGACATCAGCAGTCTCCAGAGCAGCACCTTTTGTAGTAGCTTGTTCCTATTTATGTTTTAGCTGTTCCTCGTCTCATATTTAATTCCATATTTTTAAAATACTGTCTAGAATTCCTATATGGCTACCCATTTGTGTTTCCTCCATAGTAATAGAGTCTGTTTTTTTTTAAAGATTTATTTTTTTTATTTATGCATACACGAACAGGGGTGTAGGCCAGAGGTGGGGGTGGGGGGCTAGAGGATTCACCAAAGAGAGTGGGTAACAGAACAGGTGGATCTACTGAAAACACTGCTGAGAGGAGCAGTGGGCAAGATAGGAGAAGTCTCTGTGCCTTGTGAGTTAGCTTCCTGCCGGGGGGATGGAATTTCTGTCTTAGTGGCTGGCAATAGGTTGATAGTGCTGAGACTTTAACCCTTGCGCCACCAGGGGAGCCCCAATAATAGATTCTTTGAGCTACCTATGTTTTCTGTGATTTTTAGTTATTCTCTGTGAAAAAGAGAAGGTTTCATAAGAGATCAGTCTGTCATCTAGAACCAGATTAAAAGGAACATTTAGTTCCATGAATTTATTTTATGTAAAAAAAACTCATAAATATAAAAATATATCAGTTAAAACTGATTCAACAAAGCATGCTTATAGAAAATAACAAACTCATAAGCAGAGAAATATTAATTTTAGCAAAAATTTATGCATCAGTTGATAAAGCATTTGAATATTTAAAGTAGAGATTATTCTGATTTTATATATATAAAGAAATACCATAAAGATAAACTGAACTATTGGATTGAACTGCTTATGAGAAATCAGACAGCTATTGAATTGGGAATTGTTGCTATGGTTGATTCCATGGTAACTGTTGAGATTTTACAAAAGGTAAATGAGAAGTGGAGAAAGAAAGAATTTAGGTGAGCCAAGGGAAACCTGTGGAAATGAGAAAGAAGTAGGTTCCAGGGAGATCTAGAAGGATTCCTCGGAGGTTTAAGAGGAAGACTAGAAGCTCAGTAAGCTCTATAAAATTATTGAGTTAGATAAAAAGTAATAGTTTAAAAAGCAACTTTGGAATGAGATCAGATGTCTTCACCCATTATAGCATTACTATTACTTACTACTCACTTCTGAAATTCACTTGGACAGTTTGAAAAACAAAAATAAATTTGTGACAGCTTTACATATGTTAAGATTTTAGTAAAGTGGAAAGATGTCCTACTGCAATAGATAAGTTACTGTATCAGGTGAGTCTGAGTTTAAGGCAGATGATTAAAAATTTTGTAGCTTAGTAGGAAAAAATCATTGGCATATTTTTAATATATTTGTTAGAAATTTTTACTTATTTACTTTTACAGAGCAGTTAAATCCATCACTGTACAGCTGAGACTATGAATTTAGAGGTTATTTATCAAATCTTTTTTGGTAACTTAATAGCTAAGACATAGCCTAGACTAGAAAATGAAGTTTAATTACCCTAAAAATTCTGAATTGTATTATTTGAATATAAATGTATTTGTGTAATTTTTAAGTAACTGTAATAACATTAGCAATGAATGTTAAAACATTACTAGAGATTCTGTTAGATCTAGATTAATAAATGAAATAAAATTATAATTAGCATGTAAGCAAATGGTGCTTGAAAACAACAAATGTAAATACTGCTTGAAAACAATGTCTTAAATATCTCTTATAATTTGTAATAATTAGCAAACTACTCTTTTACAGATTGGATCAAGGAAAGTTTCAATGTATCTAATGAAATTATCATAAATTTGAAGTTAGTTTGGTCTGCATTATATTCTGTTCTAAAGCTAAAAGCTTGATTTACATTTTAAAATTCTAATGCTTTTAATTTTCTTTCTCTGACACCTTTCCTCAAGTCTGACTATTTTCTTACTTGTTAACCTTTCTCTCCATGAGCACATCAGTAGTAAATTGAAAGAAATCAGGATTCTTTTCAACTCTTTGAAAACTCATTTAAATGACTGATAAGAGGAGTTTTATGCACCCACTTTGAGGACATTTTATGTAACCAATCCTGACTTAATAATGATCTCAATTTATACAAACTAGGTGAAGACAAGAAGTTTCATGTTTATTGCCAATGACAAGTTATTTTTCTCAATATTAAATTCAAGCATATATCCTATAACAAATATCTAACAGAATGCCTCCTTCACTTGATGGTTGACTGTGTCTTATCTTTAGGAACACCATTATTTCCCATGTTTTCTGTTACAGTAGAAAATTAAATGACACCTTAGAAGAATTAGAAAACAGGAATACTTATACATCAATTATATCTCAATAAAACTGATTAATTAAAACTAATTACTAAAGATTAATACTAGGTGGTAAAATACTTGAAAATATAGTACTTCATTCTTTTCTACTCCATTTCAAATATGATTTCATACCCAATATGCCTACATACAGAATTATTATAATTTTAGCCATATTTTATTTGGACATAGCCAGGTCACTGCAAGTCACAACTGGGGTCTGTGTATTTGTGCACACACATGCCACATGTCATTTTCAGTGATTATTTAAAAATGGTGACCCTGTAGTCCCTGGCCTGAGAGCTCATCCCTGTGCTAGTTATTAAGATGCTCAAGGATCAATGTGATATCAGTCTAGTTAGAGAAAACAGATATGTGGAAATACAATGTTTCTGGAATCCAGAAAACAATGAAATATGCTCAAAATATTGTGCTAGTGTGGAGGAAGAATTTATAAATCTGAAAGAACTGCAGAAATCCTACAAGACCTACAACCTTGTCTGCTTTTAATGAAGTATCAACTGAGGCCAAGTATTCGCAATTAGAATAGAGCAGTTAAATTACAATAATGAGCTGCCACACTTAATGAACTCTTATTATGTACCAGGTCATATGCTAAGTAATTAATGTTCCTTAATTTTTATATAATTCACACAAAACTCTCATGTCATAGGCATCTTACTAATAAGGAATCTAACATCTGAAAGGTTGAGATAGCCAGTCAAGGCCATGTTTAAGAGGTGGAGATACTGGGTCTAACAGGTAAACGTGTGCAGCATGTCAGAGTGAGAATGGTGACTGATCTCTGTAAGGAAATTAGGGACATTATGAATGGGTACAGGTTTGTGGAAATGATGTCTCTAGGAAAGTAGAGAAGCTAAAAGAAGTAAAGTGCAGTCAGAGTATAGTATCCTAGAGCACTGACCTTCCTGGCAATGGTGGAGCTTACCTTTTGCATGTCTGCGTTCAAATCCTGCCTCTGTCAACACAGTTGTGTGACCGTGAGAAAGCTATTTAACCTCTCAAACCTTATTACTCTTCATGAAAAATATATACTTATTCTATATTAAAACTCAATAGTAAGTGCTTCATAAATGTTAAAGTTCTTACTACTGACTTCGGGGAATGGTATAGTATGGGTTGGGGGATAGTGGTCAAAAACTGTGAGAAATACTATGTAAAATTGTGTGCCAGGGTACATTCCTCTATGAAGAGGGTGGAAACATATCTACACACAACTGTCTCAAAACATCGCATTATTTAATCAACTTTAAATAAAATTAAATTTGACCTCAGACTCCCATTCTACTTGGATGGTAGGAAGTCCAAACTTGTCAGTACTGATATTCTCCCAGTCCCATCCTTGGGCACTCCAAAGGTTCCTGAACTTTCTGGGAGGCCTCCCATCAGTAGATTGGCTGGTTGGTTATGCTCTGTACAACCACTCACATCTCAAAAGACTTGATCACATTCTTGGAACAGGAGGGAGGAAAAAAATAGAGCAGGAAACAACTCACCAATTAACATTTCAGTACATTATCTGATCACATGCTTTATTTTTATTTTTTTATTTTTTTGAAGGAAGAAGAGAATCCATACCTTTCATTAGATTCTAAAAGCAAAGAGGGAAAATTATTTGATCCAGCGAAAGAGATAGGTGTCAAACCTCTGTCTCCACAAAGCAGGAAAACATCACATTTGCATTGAGTATAGACCCTTTTCATAGTGCTGACACATCTATGAGCTTTGAGTGGCCTCATTATTTTTTTATTAAATTGAGTCAGGGTGGGGCCCCCTTCAACCTAAATGCAGATGGGGTCATTGTGACTGAACCTCAATATACACAATAGGTAATAAATTCTGGGAAATGAAATCTGTCATCAGACTACTCTTTTATACAACAAAAAATGAGATGGGACATAGCATTAGGACTTGAGGCAAAAAAAAAAGTCTCCAAGATAAAGAGACAGAATTGTATTCACTGAGTTATAAAGCATTTGGGGGTGGGAGGCTCTTCTATGGCCTGAACAGGAAAGGGCCAGTATTGATCCAGTAACATGTATATAAAACTACTGAACAAAAAAACCATGTAATGAAGGGGACTCATGAAATACACAGTGTTTTTGCAAATAAATGTGGACACCTGAATGGTAGCATCATTATCAGCCTCATCTTCAAATACAGGCAGAGAGAAAGTACTTTCAAGGGAGTAGGAAGAAAAACACTCAGGTTAATGAAGAAATTCTTCACTAAGTCATAGCTGTCATTTTAAGTGCTCATTACAATAATTATTTTTACCTGCATTTAATTTTTTAAGAATTCATTGATAGATCTAGATATGATTAATCACTCGAGTGTGACTACACATAAATGAGCACTAATGAGCAGTAGCGAATGTCCAAGTCCCATTTTTAGTATTGTTCTTGCACCAAGCGGTGTCCACGTTCTGATTCCCATTGTCTTTCGATGAATTTGAATTTTGAAGTTCATGACAGTTCAATTTAGTCTTTTGTCATTTGACTCCAGAGTTCTTTAACAATTAGAAAAAAATCAGCGCTCTTAGAGTTTTTGATATGTCGTATACAGTTTGCATTTCTTCTATCATCACAAAACTAACCCATGCAATCAGATAGCTGGTAATTCCTCAGTAGCAGGTGGGCAGTATGGCGTAAAGCAAGGTGCATATTATTTGGAGTTGGACAGATTCAAATTATATGTTTGTTTGTTAAATGGGAATGCAGTACTTACCATACGGCGCCACCGGTAATATCAATAAGATGTATAGCGTGACAATTCCAGATATGGTCAGTATTGAATAAATAGTAGTTCTCTTACTTCAAAATAGAAGTGTAAAAAAATGGATACATACACTGTGTTACTTTTGAGTTTTGTAAGGATGTCATTTTTGAGCTGGGAAGGACCTTAATATAAACTTTTATTATATAAATGAGGAAATTGCAGAACTGAAAAGGTGAAAAGACTTGTCCAAGGTCAAATATCTAGCTTTCTCATTATCCTCATCATTGAATGAAGGAATGATAACATTATATCATCACCAGAAAGCAATTTTCTATGTGTCAAATAATGATCCTAGAAGCTTGGCCTATGACTATGTGTGACAACATGAAATGTAAAATGTGAAAAAAGAAATAAAATGTGTGTGAATTCCTCTCCTTAAATATAGTTTTCATTGAGAAATATGTACTAATTGCACATCACACTTAACCATTTTAACTTATTTGTTTAGTTAAAATGACATTGATATATTACTCTAATGAATTACCTACTTGTACTTTTATACTTATTATATATTAAGGAAAAGAGCTAAGCACAGTGGCATATTATGAGAAACAGTAAGTCATTTAATTGCTGGGTCATTGCCCATCTCTAAAAAAGTATCTAATTGTTGGAAATAAATTCATGAGTATATAATGAGGTTCATTTGATATATTTCTGTTCAGAATTTGGGGAATTATATTTTTCATTGTATCAGTCTCGCCAAATTTATAAATAAAAATACTAAAATGGTGGATTTTTGCATAAAAGAAGGCATTATGATGTATGAATTTTAAAATAATGGTTTCCTAGAAATTGCACTGTGGCAGTCCTGCCTTCCTGGGGTTATTCAACAGCACTTCAGCTTATATAATTACCACACTAGCCTCCCTGCCAGAGCCCATGAGGCACCCAGGTCGGTCACCATGGCAACAGATTCTGAATTGGAGTAGCCCCATCCTAATTCTGTGTAAAGAGCCTCTTCTTGGAAAAAAGTTTGTGTGGTTTTTTTTTTTTTTTGAATTTTAAACACATATCCCTAAATTACAGGTATACAGTATTCTAGTTTTCTTCTAAGTGTACTCTGACCGCTAAATGTCTGAGCACACACAATTTCTTGAATGGCAAAGAAAATATAACATGAACATTTAAATACTGATTGCTGTTTTACCCTGGGCACCATTTTGAAAAAAAATCGAAGAAAATAACATTTCAGAATAAAAAAAGCACCTGAAGAAATAACTATGGAGAAAATCAACTCTTTGATCTTTATGCAGCAATAAGAGCTCTTTTATGCTTATTTTTAAGTGACTCTTAAAATGTACCGATAGAAGCAAATAAAATCCTATTTTTCTATTAGAACTTAAGGGATGAACAAATGTGTTGCAAGGGTCATGTAAACCTTAGGCAATAAAATTCTTTTTATCTATAAAGCAGAAGAGTACACAGACTTGCACAAGACCCGTCTCCCTGCAACCCTGCATCTCCAAGAGGCTGAGGAAAGCTTGCAGAGGCTGCAGTCAGCCTCTTTCCCATTTCCTGTCTGCTGTTTGTACAGGCCTTGCAGCTGTGATGGCTGAATCTAAGAAGGAAGGCAGATAATGCTTCCTGTTACATAATAGGACTTCTCAAAAGCCCTACCCTGTTCATTCACTCATTTGAAACTATAGGTAGAGTTTCCTTTTTTTTTCCCCATTAGGAAAGAGATCTTCATCTTTCATTTATCACCAAACAAGAGAAAGAAATTCACACAATAACTCATAGTGAGGGCGCCTATTTCCAAAGTAAGCTCAACTTTTTGTTTTCTCTGAGAGCCTTAAGTTCAACTCCTAAATTTTATGCCGAATTTCCATTTTCAGTGCTCCTTGGTACTATATTGATTTAGTTCTTGTTGACCTCTTGAAATGTCCACCTTTATCTTTTCCTTTTGGCTCTTTTTTTTTCCCACCATGTTTTCTAAAGTATATATCCTGCCTGACCAGCAGCTCTGTAACTTAGTTAGGACTCACATTTTTAACCTATAGAAAAATGATGCAAGTTCCTTTCAATTGGATGTGACTTGCCCACAGAAAATAGGGCTGTCCTTAGTGTCAAGTTTGATCCCCCCAGAGCTCCTGCTCCAGGGCCCATGTTATTTTCCCATCTTCTTCCCATGAGCTCCCTCATTTGCAAAACAATGTAGATTCTAGTTCCTGCCTTTCTAACTGATGAAAAAGAGCAAGAAGGTCAGGAATGGCAGTGTCAAGGACCTTTGACACTGCTGAGTAGACCCCCGCCATTTTTCCAGGTTCAAGTATCTTTAAAAGTGAAGAAACTGCAAAGTAGAGTGTTTCTCTACTTAAAATGTTTCCACCCAGCAATTACAGTCTTTCAGTGCTATCAGTCTATCTCAGTAACTGTGTGTATCTACTCTCATTTGGAAATAAAAACTTCAGAGTTTTTGGCCTTCAGTGAATTTGAGGATGTGACCAATGCCCTTTTGTCTCAACAGAGGCGTGTCCTGGCATGAACACATTAGAGGAGTCGGGAGGATGGGAGGACTAATGACAGAGGAGTTGATGCAGGTGGGGCAAAGGAAGTAGGTTATTAATACCTATTCGGCATTTACTGGGACAATTGTAGGAATTTTATGTGGGCTAACATATGTTTTCTTTGGCAAGTACTATTATTATCCACATCTTAAAGTGAGGAAACTGAGGTGCAGAAAGATTAAATAACTTACCCAAAGTTGTACAACTGGCAGTGGAATTGGGTTTGTACTGTGTAAGCACTATATCCTTTGCTTTCTTAGCAGATGCAAATCAGAAATTGCAAGGACCCAAGGAGGAGTGTGAGTGTGCTCAGACTCACAGCAAAGGGATAAGTCTAGATGTATGTTGTGGTGGTGGGTCAGGGACTTAATACCAGTAATAAAACTGGGTGGAGGGTCTCAACATCACTTGCCCTTTTGATTCTCCCCTAATCCCATTGCTTTTCCCAGGGCCGAAGGAATTGGGCAAACAAGGATGATGTCTACACTCATATTCTTGCCACATACACCATAATATGTTTCCAAATCAAAATGGAAAGCACCATTTTTCAATGACACAGGAAATCAGATCTGGCTTCCTTGGGCCTGGGACGTCAGCAGCCGCCCAGTGCCCATGCTCAGAATGACCAGCACTTGAATTAGTGCTCTAATGTCACCATGTTGAAAGTCTTCATTTTTGAACAAGGAGCCTCAAATTTTCATTTTGTGTGGAGTTTTGGAAATTGTCTAGTCATTCCTGTGTGGAATTCTGGACAGCCTGGGGAAGTTTGTACCTTTTCTCTACCAGGAGAGAGAAGATTCTATTTCCCTGTGATTCCTCTGGAACTGCAGTGCTATAAATCTGCAGTTGCTTGTTTGTGGATTTGCATTTTACTGCAATGTAATACTTTTCCTCACAGGGGAAAGCAGTCAGCTCTCACTAATAGGGGTTTTAATGATGCTCTGCCAAGGTCCACGTGGATAGCCTTGAGCAAAAAGACTCAGGACAGGCTCCAAATTCAACAGCAGGGTTAACTACAAGGGAGTCTTTTTGCAGAAAGATAAAACACGGTAAACCTCAGTTAGGTTTGCAGCTGGTCCTGAGGAACATTCTCACAGAGTAACACAGGTCTTTGTATAAAATTCTGGTGCAGGTCCTCCTAGAAATTTGAATTTCCCATTCTATAGTGTTTGCATAATTTAGGTCTGCTGTCAATGCCAAGATTTATCAAAAGTTGTAGAAAAAATCAAACTGCCTCAGCACAAAGAAGCCAATCTGATAAGTCCTCTATTTCCTCCCTCAATGCTCCAGCAGTTTGGCACTAGAATAAACAATTGCTCTCGGGTGGCGAGTTTCCATGGAATCTGTTGCTTCCTAAGTCTTGTCTGAAGTGTAGAGTAGTGAGCTGATTTTCTTCACTAGGATAGTAATAATACTAGTGAGCAGTAACTCTGAGGGAAGGAAAAGTCAACTTCTCAAAGAAGACAAAAAGGAATTTCATGCTCCTATCATTCAGAGCCCTCAGAGCTTTTCACATTCAAGATGTGTCGCTATGCTGAATTCGTGATGGTGGCTGACATCGAACATTTATTTGCCCCAGACACCCTGGTAAGGATTTCACCCACGTGAACTTCGCTAGTCCTGAAGGAGGTAGATGTTACTGTTATCTCCATTTTAAAGGTGAAGGACCAAGGCACAGAAAGGTGAGGCAGCTAAGTCAGAAGAGCAGCTGCGGGGCCCCTAGAGCTACAGGTTAAAGGAGTGCCCTGTGGGGCCGGACTCTGTGCAGCTGTGAAGTTTGTGTCTCGTTTGTCCTCACAATAAGCGTCTGTTAACGAGGGGAGTAAGATTGGACTCTATTGCTCTAGCAACCTGAAAGAGCCTATAGAATACAGATCCCATTGTGAACGCTTTGGTAATTTGCAGATTCCTTTTTTAATATATATATACATGAAATAATCAGCCTCTTAATGTATCCGTAGGGAATCCAGGAAAGGGATGAAGAAGCAGCTCCTGTTTTTGAGGCATTTGCAATCATTGTTGGAGGGACAGAGCCAACAGATGGGGAATAATGGTGAGGGACTCAAGGGCTGGTGTTAGTAAATGCTTCACTGTGGTCCTTGCACAGGAATGGTGGAAAATCTGAGAAGGGAACAGTATTTACTCGCTGGCTATCTAGTTAGGTGGGAAGGGGGATGGAAAGAAGAAAGCGGTGGCTTTGGACCCATTTCTTAATCATTAGATGGTCACTTTCTTCAATTGTAAAAATAAAGCCATAAATTATCTTGAATCATTTCAGCTTTAACATTCAATGAAACCTGACCTTTTTGTAAAGCTGGATTTTTTGTGTGTGATATTCACTAATGTTATGGACAGCCCCCATAACTGATGTGCAGATTGAAGATTGAAGTGCACATGGTCAGGTTGAGCCAATTAGCTGACCTCATGTATGACCCAAGAGCATATATGTCCTGAATTTCAGCCCTTGAATTTTTCTTGCCTATTCAATTTAATGATCACCCTGACTTTTTATTTATTTATTTATTTATTTTGACGATTTGTCCCCCCTCTTTTGGGGGACCAAAATGAAAATGTACATAGACTATACACTTAATTATAATTTATATGTTTTGCTATTTAAAAAAAATTACCAAATGGGATAATCACTCATGTGGCTCATTTAAACATTTTTCTTGTGTCTTTATTATTTTATTGTTTATAATTTTTACTTACATTAGACTTATATCATCATGCACACCATATTTTCAACAGCAAAATGGTTTTTGTGGTTGAGGTAAAAAGTTATCTGCTATTCCCGATCATTGAAATACAGAAAACATAGTTAAAGAAGAGAAACTCGGGAAGCGTTTTTTCAGTATGTTCCTTTGGCCTTTCTAGAATCTGGAAAATATTCTCTAAAGCCTATGAAGTGGTTATTCTTTAAGTGTGGTGCCTGGACCAACAGCACTGACATTTAACAAATGCTCAAGTCTTGCCCAAACTTAATCAGACCAACAGTCAGTGATTTAATAAGCCTTCCAGATGATTTTGAAGTACCTTAAAGTTTGAGAACCACTATTCTAATCCAGGCTGCTAATGGTCTAGAATAGATCCTGAATTAAATGTAGTGACTTACATAGTCCTTCCCCATGCCCAGTTGGACATAGAATTTGGAAGTAAAAATACAACCCAGAGTATTGACAGTTCAGTGATTCCCCATTACAGGTAGAATTTAACATGAACTGTTCTATTTGTATTCAAGATCTAATGCATTTACAGAACCAAATCATGTTTCCAAATTTATCTTTTACTCCTGCTCATATTCTTTTTATATTCATAAAATTGGGTACCATTCTCTCCCTCATGCCCTCATTCTCTGCCAGAAGGGATGATTGACATGTGAAGACGGGAAAGGTCTTTGATAACTGGAGATGGAGGTTAGAGGTCTTTCTTAGATGGTACCACTGTGGAATCAGACACATCTAGTCACCTAAGCGTCTTGATATCTATCAAAATCTTATTTCAAATACCAGTTCCTCTGTGAAATCTTTCCTGATCTTCCAAGTCAAAATCTGTGAGCTCTCCCTTTTAAAACACTCCAACCCCTCATCTCCATGTCTTGTATTCCTCTCAGCATATATCCAATCCTGCCTTGTTGTAAAGTTGGCATTATCTAATGAGACCATAATTCTTTGAGATTGGGAGCTGTGTCCCTGTTTCTGAGCCTGTCACACCTATAGCAGTGTCAGACACACAATAATGACTCCAACCAACGTTGGATTATGGTCTGCCGTGGCACGGCTGCCAGTCAAGCCCAGGGAGTCACCCCACAGCTTTTAGTCAAAGCTATTAGCTGTGTGAGTTAGGTGTATATTGTGTGCTTGTCCCAGAATATTACGTTGCAGGTGAGTGACTTTGATTCTTTTAAGATTTGTAGAAAAAAGATTTGTAGAAAGTTCACACACTCTGGGCTCCAAATACAAAATCCACCTAGTAGTAATCAAGAAATGGAAGGAAGATCTAGGGGACAAGGCTAGCTCTTTTACCCCCTGGAGCTATCAAGGGGCAGCATATAGACACTCAAAAAGAACCAGGGCGGGGAACTGGGATCACATCTTTGATTTCAGTCTGGGGCCTTGACTGACAGTAGCTGCTGCTTTAACGTCCATCTGTGGCTTCACGCCTTTTTAGAAGAGATTCAGGAAATCTTACTTCGGTCTTATAGGGAATATTTTCAGCCTAAGAGGAAAACTGTGAGCATGAGAAGCAAGTTTGTCTTGCTTTCCCACACCCAAAGACAGAGACTCTTAAAACAATAAGGGTCTGGAAAGAATCTGAAGACACACAGTAGAAAACATATTTAGTTTATTATTTTAAATGTTTTTCTTAATACCATTGTAGTGAAAACAAAAAAAAAAATCACCCAAAACCCTCCTACCCCTCCAAACACTGCTTAATTTGCATTTCTGTACTTGCTAGCTATTAACATCTCAAAACTCATTCCATCACATCATAGCCCCATGGCAAATTCTGAACAGACAAATTCAGGGTAGAAAATACGATCCGGAAAGATACGGTTTATGTGGATAAAAACCCCAAATTTTTAATCCGTATGTGTGATTTAATCTAGATCACGTTTTATCTGCATTGGCTCAGATTTTTTTCCAGGGTTACTGCAGCTGTTCTTCCAGGCTCATTCACCGAGGAACACTGCCATCACCCGACCCGGGGTGCTAAGGACAGCTCGTAAAAGACGATCAGCGGCTTTTCATGTTGGTTCTCTCTCCAGATAAACAGTTGCGACTTTAAAATGCACTTTGTAGTTTGAAGCTGTATTCATTGATTCCTTTCTAAAACGACATCCTTAAAACATTTGCCAAAAGATGAGCCTTAGTCTAGGCATCTCCAAAGTATGGAATGACCCCATCAAAAGGATCACGCATATAAAACAATAGATGCTGCTTACTTATAAATTTGTGCTATTTTCATAATATGATCTGTTCTCAAGAAATTAGAATGCCTTTTTCATGTAGCCTCACTTGGCTGCCTCTCTTTTCTTCAAGCTGGTGAGTCTGTTTAGGGAGAGGAGATGTGAAAGTGGAACTCCGGGAAAGAAGCATCAAGCAGTTTAAAAGTAAAGGAGTGAGTTTGACTCTAGGTTGGGTCTGGCTTTGCTACTGATTAGCTTTGTCATCTTGAGCAAGTCACCTAAGTTATTGGATCGCTGCACTTTCTTTCTTAAATGCGTAGATTTGGTACACTTCAGTGAAAACTTTTCCAGTTTATAATTCTGTGATTTTACTTGACAAGTAAACATGTTCTTTAAAAAGCAAAAATGTTGCTTTCCTTTAGGTACATTGTTTTCCTGTGGTTTTTCCTTCCTCTTCATCCTTCACCCCCAGCCCTAACTGAAGCTTTGTTTGCATGAGTCATCATGCAGAATTTTCTCTGCAGAGAAAATGTATTGTAATCGCTGTTGCTCTAGCCCTAATGCTTTTTTTCATGCATTTTGTGGGCTTTCACAGTTTATTATATAAGATAATGTTGGTGAATCTTTACAGTTGGTATACAGCCTATTAACTCTGAGAAATGGAAAGCATGGTCAAGAATGTTAGAAAAGACAACTGAGAATAGTCAGATGTTTTAACACCTGAAAAGAAAAGGGGGTTTTCTTCCTTAACTATACCTTTGACATTTGTCGAAAAGTAAAAAGAGAAGGCAAATGTGGCTTGGCGTATAATCCTGAGGTTCATGTTCTGATGAGACAAATTTATGGTAAATTATTCCCTCGAGTTGATTTTGTGACGTGTGTAATAGAGTGAAAGATGGAAATACAAGCCGGTGTTGATGCTTAAACTTGCTGGAAGGGCATGGAAAATGCAGGCCAGTTGCTAGGAGACCCAGAGGATAGAACTAATGCCCCCCCCACCCCGCCCCGTGTGGGCAGGGATGTTTTATCTCTAGAAACCTTGTCTTTCACTGGGAATGATGACAGTAAATGTATAGTCTGTCGAAATGCAGGTGGACCAGAGCTTGGTTATTGCTTGTGTCAATCTAACCATTCTGTTATCTGCCACTCATAAAGGGAGCAAATGAAAAGGAACAATGTAACTCCAAAAATGCTCGGGGGTTATTCACTACAAATTCAGTTTAAATACTCTCACAAGAAAGACAGCTGGCTCCTTTGATGATATCAGTTCCAAGAAGTGTGCTGTAGTGGCCAGAGAATTCCTTCCGTATTCCAAAGAAAGGGGTGCCAAGCCACATATAGGTCTCTTAGCAAAGATGTGATGGGCTTTGGACCCTGTCATTTACAAAGCAATCGTATCAGCCATTTGTGCAATTTAAAAAACAACAACAACAGGTTTTAAGCTAAACACTCACGTTTTCTGTTTGTAATTCAGACCAAGAGTATATAGATGGACAGAATTTTAGAACTGGAAAGCTTTTTAGAATTCTTCCAGCGCCCCCAGCTGGTTGAAGGCGGAACCTGAGCCAGATGGCCAGCAAGGGCGCTTTCAGAAAATCAAGGCAAGGACTTCTGCCCTTGCCAAACACTGTCAAGATTTCCCCATACCCAAGAGATACTGTATTTAATGAGAGAATAGTAAATAAATTCTGGAGAGAGAACTCATTAGGCCTTATTGTACTTAGAGGAAACTGAGTCACTGCGAAGTACTTATTGGCAATAGCTGTATTTGAAATACAGTATTTGAAATACAGTTATCACATAGCTGGGAGCACTGTCCAAGTTTGCCAGTCTGGTGCTCTTTTAGGTATCAACATCTCAGCAGGAGATCTGTGATGTTCTGTTAGCCTGCTGACATGAATAGCAATAGTAATCCTGTAATGCTACTGCAATGCTTTACAGTGTATAAAGCACATTTATATACATTGCTTCTTTGATTCTTACAGCCCTGGAAATTATTCTTACTAAAGCATATGCTTAACATACAAAATTGATCTGTATTGTTATAAAAGTATAATTCTAATTGTACTAGTTCACCCCAAGTCCTATTGCCGGGACCCAACATTAAGGACAATATAGTGACTGAAGAGTAGAAAATTGCAACCTTAATGCAGTTTTAAAATTTTTTATTTGCTCCTCTTCTATATTAAATATTGACAAATAAATTAAAATGTGTACTTTTTTGCTTATATATGGAACATCAATTATAAGCCTACTTTGTTTCAGGCCAATCACACACCGTATATGAAGATGCTACTCTTGTCTTAGCTTTCAGAGCATTGAACTTGGATTCAAGAAGTAGAAGAGTAAAATAAATAGATATCCATCAGTCCCACTCTTAAACTTTAACTGTGCCTTGAAAAACCTGAATGTGATCATAGTACAATGTCTGTAATGTACCATCACAATGGTCTTAAAAAGTCATCTGATCAACAACATACTGGTTTGGAGTATCAAAATCTAGGCTTGAATCTTGGATCGTTATTTATTTGCTGTTTGACCTTGTATAATTCATTTGTAGTCTTTGCTTGTTAGTTTTCCTGGTCTGCAAACTGAAAATAATGATAACATTATATTATGAACAATACTGCGCACCTGGAAGAGCCTTGCTGCCATTGTAAGCCTCTGAATGTGAACTCTCCTGAAACTCACACAACTAGAATTCTACATTATATGAACTTAAATATTCTTTACCATTTAAGTAAGTTCCAGTTGGCGGTGGTATAAAGGAGCGGCTACAACCAAAAGCATCCTCATACAAACTATCAGCACTAACATATATGAAACAGCAGTAAACAAGTCAAGATGACATGTAATTAACAAGGTGCTACATGAAAGATTTAAATCTAATAGCTAAGAAGAAAGGGATGCCAGGCACAGCATAACCATTTCTGTGAGCTGATGGCAAAGAAATTCTAATTCATATACCTGGGAAAGTGCGAGAGGCCCAAGGGTTTCCGTTTTCACAGAAATTTTGGTTTCTCTAGATATATATTAGAAACCTTGACTTCTGATTCTTCCCTATGGTTGCATTTGATAGTTGACTGTGGCTTAGTAGCATCAGATTCATGTTTAAATGCCATAAGGGACCAAAGAGCTACTTGAGCTCCAGAGGAGATACTCCAAGTAGCTAGCAGATTGTGTTGTGCACAGACATCAAGAAAACAAGCAGCCAGGGCTCTGTGCCTGCCGCCTCCCCTGGAGGTCCCCAGTACAAGAGGGTCTTACAGGCCACTTGCCACAATATCGTCACCTTGTCAGAAAGCTCTTCATTTTGTTCCAAGAGCAGAGGACACTGTCCTGGGCATGTCATGAAACACTAATAAAAAACTCATCTTAGAGGATGGAAAGTTTCATTTTTAAGCACTGGGAAGAGAGGACTTTCTGACAGGCCTGAATAGACAGTGTGAAACATGACCACTGTGTAATTTGGCCTCTTGAGGCCTGGAGAGATGGTGACTTGAAGCAGTATTCTGGGTAATACACACAGGTCTCAAATCTGTTTTATTAACATTGGTCACACTACTATCTGGATGTTAGAATGACTTTGATAGGCAATTTAATTAAACTGCTATTTGTTTTGTAAGTGCAAATAATAAATCTCTTAGTTCTTATCCTCTGCTGCTCAGATAAGTTGGTTGAGTTGCTTTATAACAAAATAATGCAAATAGCTTTTTCCATTTTAGACATTTCTTCATGGAAATTTGCCATTTTCTCAAAGTAATTCACAAAGTTTAGATTTATTTCTTTTTGCAACTATGAGACAGTACTGAAAGAGCTTCTGTGGGAAAAGTAAAAGTCCTCTCTTTAGGTTAAGATTTTTATTTGCAAACATTAAAGCAATGCTTTTATGCTTCATTCTTAAATCATGTTTCTTTTGTAGCCATCAGCCGACAGGGTTGAGTCTTGAGGAAAAAAGTATGAGAGCATGCTAGAAGTAATTGACCTGTGACTGGGTTTAAATTTCAATGCTAACTTTTAGAAAGATGGCAGTTGTGAAAATAAGGCATTAAAAAAATTAAGATTTTTCTAAATCATTTTATCTTTTCCTATTGTGCATCAAGGAACCATGCCCAGAGGATTCAGATAATAAAGTTTCTTCCACAGTGCAAAGATGGATCAGACTAAACATACCAGACTGGAGTAAATTAAGTTGTCCTTCCCTTTGCCATTAACCAAGTGGGAAAACCCATAAGGGAGATAACATCAATTAATTGAATATAAGCAAGAGATATTATTTCTGTATGGAATCAGTGAATTTGCAACTTGGTAACAAATTCTAGTATGCAGAAGATGGGAAAGATACAGGGACCTCCATCAACACTTAAATCCTTTAACTGAGCACTTATCTGTCCACTGCTCTCTCTCCAGTACTCAAAATAAATGTCGGACACATGGAAGGTCCTGAACAGGTATTTGTTGAAGGGATTGCAGCAATAATAATAATGTGAATCAGACTTGGAAAGTGCCTCCTAAGAGTTCCAATACAATTTCAACAAGTGTAGGGTATCCCTAGAGTCATCCATCCTAATCTGTACTTGTTACCTCCCTCTGAGAATATTATGTTCCATTCTAGGCACAAAAATTTAAGAGAAGCATTGATCAATAAATTAGAGAAGATCCTGAAGAAAACAGGCAGGGCAAAGGAATTCTATAAATCACCTAAAATAAGGAATAGTTGACAATGATTGAGGAGCAAATGATTGATGAGAAATAAGATATTATTTTCAAATGTTAAAAAGACCTTCAACAAGGATGAGTCTAGAATAAATGAATGATTGCATGTTCATGATTAAACCCAATGGGAAGTAATTATGCATAGACAAGTCTTGGCTCAATGGAACAAAGAAATTTCTGACTCCAATTTTCTAACAATGGAGTGAATTTTTTTGTGAACCAAGATGTGAGATTTATCTATTGATTTATATTTTCTTCTCAATATTCATCAGTATTTTCCATCCTTGCCCTTAACTCATTTATATTTTCCTGAAAGCAGAAAATGTAGAACTTGGAATTGAGGGTTAGACTTAAAACTTTGTTGCCATTAAGAATCATGGGGCTTATTAACTATTTATTCATTATCTTGGTCTCTAAGGTCACAAGGTGGAAAACTCAAACATGACAACATATCTTTGACTATGGAGTCTGTATCTCACTCTGATTCTCTGATGTCCATTGCAATAGGAAATTGCAAATTCTACAAATGAGGTAAGATTTCATGAAGTTGATGAAAATATTGGAAAACTGCCCAAGTCACATATGAAACTATTTACTAATGAGGTTTTGGCAGAGTTATTTCTGTTAATAATTGAATAAAAACAGCTTGAAAAAAATACGGAGATTTGGTAAGTGTTTCAACTCCAGCTATTGAGTTAGAATGTCACCAAGAATGAAGAGAGGCCCTTAGCAAAACTAATGACATTCTTGAATATTTGCAAATATGATCCTTTTATATTAATTTGACAAAAGTCATTTGATAAGTAAAGGCTATTGCTTCATGTCATGGCAAAATTGGATCACAAAATTATCTTCCTCAGAAAAGAGTAAACATTTTATTTTTTCAGTTCTATGAACTATACACAGTTGCTGTCAACTTAAAAGTTGAAAAAATGTTTCCCATAATTTCTTGGTTTTAGTGTTCAAGATAAGTTAAAAAAGAAATTTCCTCCCATTTTGTGAAATTTGACCCTCACTTTAAGTGGAGTCGATTTTGATGACCTTTTATAGCACGAATTATTCTCTGAAGAAAATCCCTGGACCTTTCTGTTTCCTCTACTAGAATGCTATTTTTTTTCAGTTTTGTCAAAAAGGGTCAAAAGATATAAATTAATGCCATATTTGAGTTACATATGTGGACATAAAAGGAACAGTGTCTCATGTACCACCACGCACAATGTTAAGGACATTAAAATCAATGAATAATTATTTATTCATTCATACATTCATAGTAGACACTGAGTTTATGAGAATGATTTAGTTCATTACTTTGTGGCATCTATAGGTAGTTACTCTGAGTTAGCAAGTTATCCTTATTAAAATGTTCAGTACAGAAATACATTTTTATCACAAGCATAATATGTGCTTGTAATAAATGACTTCATAAAATAAGAAAGAGATAAAGAAAAAAAAACAGCTGTAATCTCACTACTAAAAAATATTTGGGGAGAGACACTTGCAGACTTTCTTCCTAAATATGGAACTAGTACATCTATTTATACATCTATAAATTATATAATTTAATACATATTATAATTTAATATAATGCTTATAATTATATGTTAAGTTTATATTAATAAACACAAGTAAGTACAGATACCTTTAAAAGATACATATGATCTTAAAAACTGCTTATCTTACAGAGTTTAAAAAATAAACATTCATCTAATAATGACCAAATTGTGTTCTATTATATGGCTGTGTCATAATTTGTTTCTCAAATTTTCTACGTTTGGTCACCTAAGTTACTTCTAAATTTTTTACTGTTCTTAACAGTGTAATTATATAAATGTACACTTTTATTTATTTACCCCTATTTTCCACGACAAATATTTACTACATGTTAGGCTTGATATCTTATCTTCTTGATTTAAAACTTAAAAATATTAAAATAAACTTTAAACATTTTATAATACAAAATTAAAATTAAAAACATCAAAATCAATCTACAGTATTAGACACCAATATAACGATTGTGAGAAGCACGGGTGAGTATTTTGATTGAAAGGGAATATCAAGGAGCTTCCAGCGTACTCAAGTTTTCTGTACCTCGACTTGGGTGTGTGTTGTACAGCTGCGTTCACTTTGCGAAAATTTGGCGAGTTTATATTTATGGTTTGTTATTCTCTTGTATTTATGTTACACATCAATGAAATAAGTTTTAAAATCATGTTATGGTTTGTATCTTTATTTACATCCTTAAATTCTGAAAATCAAATACTGTAATCATCTAAAGTTTTTAAAAATACAGGTTGCTAATTACAGAAAATTTGCGCCAGTTAGAGCTCCCCTTCTTTGTATTCTTAATTAACACTTGCTACTGCCGCTTTTCCAATTGTTAATGATTATAAATTTAGAATTGAGTATTTTTTTCTCTCTAATTTTTTACTTGGAGAAATTTCAAACTTACAGAAAAACTATAAGTATAAAACAGTGGACACCCATATATTTTTCATTAAATTTACAAACTTTCATTTTTTCCACCTTTGTTTCTCAGTTTCTTTTATAAACACGTATGCATATAGACACATATTGTATACATGTACATGTTTATATTTTTACCTCTGAATTATTTGAAAAGAAGTTATAGGCATCATGACAATATACCTCTTAATATACCACTTATGAATAAGAATATTCTTCTGTGTAACTACAATACATTTATTAATCCTTTAAAAATCAATGCTAACTCCATATTATCAAGTAAACTCTAATTCAAACTCATATTTCCACGTTTGCCCCCATATAGTCTTTTTGAAGTGATTTTTAATAGGTTTAAATAAAGAGCATCCACTCCTTGCATTTAGCTTTTTTATCTCTTTTTACCCAAAAGAATCCTCTATCAGGAACATCCCACACCTCTTTCTTTCATGACATTGACTTTTTCACATTTAAGCCACTTAAAAAAGTTTGCTTTCAAATGTGTGCGATCGTGCTTAATTTTGTAGGCTCATGTTACCAAACTATAGGTTTTCAGAAGCCTGTGTATTAGCAACTGTAACAAATTTTCATTTTTGCTATTTGTTAATCAGAGCAAGACTCTGAATCTCCAGTTGGACACCAGATGTTTTTACTGGGGGGGGGGGGGAAGGAAGCATTAAGAGCTTTTAAATCTTACATTATTACTTTGATCACGTAAGAAATAACAACAGTGACATTTCATTCTCTGAAATATATTGCAATGGTATTTTCCTTCATATTGACACGATATATTATTCAATGAATCAGTTAGTATAAAAGCAGTTTAAAAGACCTGAAAATGCAGTGACAGCCAAGAAGGATATTTTAAAGTTTGAAATGATCCCTATATAAATAGAACGGATCAGCATAACTTTGGGATAAAATTAGCCGACACTTTGTGGGCTCTCCAGCATGTGCCTGTTTGCTTGGTGCTGCTCTCCTGATAAGTCACAACAAAGCTTCCAGAGGAAGAGCAAGGATGGAAAGCACCGCAGCCCCTATCACCAAATCTGCAGCTGCCAAGTTAGTTAAGAAAAATTTCCTTGAAGCTCTAAAGTCAAATGACTTCGGAAAACTGAAGGCCATTTTAATCCAAAGGCAAATAGATGTGGACACGGTTTTTGAAGTTGAAGATGAGAACATGGTTTTGGCATCTTACAAACAAGGTAAAAAATATAGATGTAATTGTAACATTGATAGAAAATGGGTTTTTAAAAAATGTACAGTGTCAGTCACCAGTAGTTCTTACTGTTTCTTTAAGTATGTATATGAAAGTTATTTCTAGTTTATTTTTTTTTCTAAACTAGACCGCACCGTGAACTGACACACACATATATACACATATACATATATATATATGTATATGTATATGTATGTATTTCTTTTCTTTTCTGTCCTTTTCTTTCTCTACCCCCGTGCCTGGAGTATGAATTCTTGGACAATCATATTTAATGTACTTTTCTTCTGCTTATAACAAGATAGAATAAAGAAAAATATCTCTAGATTATAACTAAACAGACTATTGTGATCTGATGTTATGCTGACAGTGTGGCTGACTTGGGGACAGGTTGCTAATTCTCTGTTAATAACATAGCCACTTAAAGACGTCAACTTTATTTTCACCTGGGTGAGAAAAAGATTTTGCCTCTATTTGAATGGTTGATGGATGATCAAGGTTGTGCCTTGATGGACCTTATGGTCCTCATCATTTTAATATGTTTTCCGCCCAGGTCAGTTCAAAAGCTGAACACAGAAAAATCAAAAAGTCAACTTTCTTCTTAACTACGTTAATAGACCCCAATTGTATATATGCTTAACATAGAATATTTGCCTTATAAAGAACTAAGGATATTAAAAACTATAATGGAATTTTTTATCAGGGGATTTTTCTGGAATCTATGCTTAATAAATCAGAAATAAACTAGAAGTGCACTGATTCTGATTTCCTAAATCAGCTAGTTAATGGGGGAACTTGAGTAGCGAGGCCATCTGGTGAGCGGACTGCAAACACACACCATGTTCAATATCACTTCTGTTTAAACATAATAGACGGTAAGGTCTTGTGTGTAGCATTGAGAGAGAAATAGTAATCCTTTTTCATGTTTAAGATACTTTCCATTCATATGCTAAATCATCAACACCGTCAATTTGCAGATACTACTGTCAGTGGTGTACATTTCTATGCGAATTTACTATCCTCTGGTTGTCAGTGCTGAAGGAAGGACTGAATATTGAGGCCAGCTACTGTGTTTGTGATTTTTTACCTAAGGGCTTTATAATAAATTGGCATTGCTATTTAACTGCAAGATAAAGAAGAGGCTGTTTTTTAAAAAAGTCCTTGATGGGGCTCTGTTAAAAAGAAAGTGTACACTATATAATTAGATTACTTTAATCTTAAGAATTTGTTCAACAAAAGACTGTTCTGAGTGCTAAGTACGTTTTAAAGGTATTTTTCAAATTTATATGTGTGACTAATGTAAAATAACTTAGATCTAAGTTAGCAGGTGATTTGTTTGCCCTGAGTTGTGAAGACTGCCTTTTGAGCATGGCGAATTATGTAGATCACAGGGCAGGTCTGAGGTTGTGAGAAAGGAAGTCTTAGGGATAGGCTCCCAGGAAGAAGGGTGTTATTTCTCTTGCTTTCAATAGTGTCATCACCCCTGAATGAGAAGAAAATGCATTTTAAATTCGCTCTGTCAATCTGAGCTGACGGGTATGGTCCTCATACAGCTAAATTTTCATTCACGCTAATGGCTGTTTTCATAGTGTTAGGACTGTAGGATGTGGCTTCAATTAGGGAGACAGCAAATTACACCCTCTGGGAGAGGAGAACAGTTCCATTCTTCTGCATGCCAGGTGGCTGTATGCACAGGAATAATAGCACATGCAGTCATATCTTTAGGGTTTATGAAGGAAATTCTGTGTGCATGTGTGCACATGTGTGCGTGTGCATGTACATGCACATACATGAGTGTGTATAGAAAAACGACTTTTATGCCTCATTTAGTTTGAATATGTCTTTTGAATCTTAACCCAGATTAAAGTGTCATCTGTCTTCAAAGTTTCTTCAATTTCTTTTGTATCTTCCCTTCTAATTATCAAACCTTTTGATATTTCAGTTGGAATGGAAGTATAAATAGATCCTACTTGCTCACCAAGTGCAGTAGATATAAGAGGTTTTATCAATTTCTTAAATCACGGAGAAATTCCCAGCAAGTAGTATAAACCTGAGCAGGCTGTGTGTTGGTTAGTTAGTGCAGTTAGTTAGTATTAGCTCCTTTCTGAACAATTCTAAGAAATAAGGCCCATTTCTGAGTGACCTTGGAAGATATGTGGCTGAATTAAACTTTATAGGACTATTCTAAATCACAGCAGACTGCTTAGATATTGAATAATGTTGAACTGTTACACGCTACTTTTTTAGATATCTAAAAGCATTTTTGAAAATTTCTGTACAGAAAAATATAAAATCATAAGTGTGAACTTTGCTTAATTTCCAAAAAATAAGCAAACTTGTATAACCAGCATCCAGATGTAGAAAGAGAACATGACTTTTTTTTAAAGTGTGAAAATCTTCAGATTATTGTTATTTTGGGTTTAGTAAGCATTTTCAATGTGTAAAACCTGTAACATCACACTTGTTTGAAATTTGCTTGCGTAATTAATAATTCTATATTCAACAGTGGATTGTCCTGCGGAAGACTTCAGAGTGCTACAACTAATCTCAAGCCAGTTTTATTTCCTTTAGAATGTGTAGTGTCATTTCTCATAGTATTTTAAAAAGTGAACTAATTTTTCCCCTTAATAAATACGTGTAAGTCAGTATGAAAATCAACTTAAAAGTTGGAAAAGGCAACGCAGAACCTTTTGATGAGGTTATCAACTTGGGATCTAAACATTATTCCCCCAAATCCATAATCTGATTAGCACATGAATAATCAAAAGTTGATCTCCAACACAAATAAAAAAAATGTGAATTTTGTGAGGAAGGCAGAACACAGTGTTGGAGAATGCACTTTTGCTTCCCGCAGTGGCAAAGGGTCCATCACCTGCCATAGCTTCTCTTAATCGTGTGACAGAGAACACTGATTTAGAAACCACTTCCAGAGCTCATTCAACCTATGGATCCTACTTATCCCCAGGAGCTAATAATGATTCTTAATGTTAAAGAGTGATCTCAGTTGATTTTTTTCAAGTCATTTGAAACTTCATAACCAAAGCTTCATGTAAAATAACATTTTAATAATTAAAAAAAAACTTCTTTCATACTTTGTATAGCAAACATAAAAACCATGCTGATTAGCGTTTGAGATATGACCCAGAGAAGGACAGAGTTACAGGTCGTAAAAGCAAAACTGCATCTTCAAGATTACCATTTTAAAAATGGAAATGACGTGATGAAAAGTTTAACCGCCAATGCAATAAATAGTTGAATAGTGAAGGATGTCAGTTGTATAAAGTTTATTATGAGCCAAGTATGAAGTATTTGAAATGAAAGCAGGGTCTCTAAGAAAACTCAAAGCTATTCATAGTGGTTCTCACTGGTCATCTCCGTATTGGAAACACCAACATCTTTAAGGCTGTTTCCGAAGGTTTTTCCAACTATACATTTTGATTCTCTTTGAGATGTATGAGCCTTGGCTCATTAATGATATGGGCAGAATAGCATACTTATCTCTTCGGTATGAAATTCCCTAGTCAGCAAGGTTAATCAGAGTCCTTTTATTAATCAGTGTAATGTACTTTAAGTACTTCGTTTATAGCCCACAGCTGCAGGTTCTTTGGTTGGTAGTCATATTTTTAATTAAAATAACCAGTGAATGATATCACTGAAAAACTTTCTGGCAGGTACTCGATCTACTTTACTGAGTAGCGACTGCCGTCCAAATACCTTGAAAGTTCTTATTTCCAGTCTCTTAATGAGTAATCTCTTTATCACCTGATTTTCCTCTTTGACAGAAATTTGCTCTCCTGCTTTCCAATGATCATCCTAGGGCTCTTTCCCCTTTCTGGATGTTCAAACATTTTTTTCTTCTAAATTTTACATTTCAAGCTTACTTTTTTCTCTCCTGGGGGAACCCTGAGATTTATACTGAAAACATTAGCTATTAAAAAATAGCCAAGAATTGTGCTTCAGTCCATAATCCTTCAGGACTGTGTAAATACGTGGACACAGGCAGAGCAAATGTCTGCTAATCCAGCCACGAGCAGTGTGTGTAACCTTTGGCTGTGATAACAGAGGCTTCTCGTGTGTGAGGTTCTTTGGACTCAGATAACATTATAGCTGATAACTGTTGCTGAGCCTGGGCTTAGCTGAAGGTTTACCAGAGCTGTGTATATCCCCCAAACACTACAGCAGAATCAGTCCCCCAAATGTTTTGCTCCTTACCATATTTCCTGATTGCAGTTTTCTGTTCAGCTCTTGAGGCATATGTCCTTGGTTTCAGATTTAAATTAAACACACTTGTGTGCTCGCGCGATTGCACACACACACACGCACACGCACGCACACAAAGAGGATTAATCTGCATATTTTTGTAATGATGAAACTTCTAAAATCCCTTTAGAACATTTGCCTCAAATGATAGTGACCTAGGCGTGAATTACAAGCAGTCTTCAGATCATCGATGGTGATTTAAAGATTTTGGGGAAACCAGATTTTGAGTTGTCCTCCATCAATGCTAGTTATACAAACACGACTCCTTTGTGTTACTTTGTCACTGCAAAATATTTATTCTCATTTGTAAAGTGGAGGCTTTGTCGTCTCTCTCCTAATCCCCTCTATGCTGCTAGTCTACGATGTTATAAAGGAGAAATTAAATAAATAGTTTATGTGTCACTTCATGATCTGGGGAAGGTAAAGATAACTGTAGACCCTGGAGATCCACCTGGTCATAGCCTGTATTTAGGAGTTCTCTGTGGGATTTTTGCATAGAAAAAAAAACCCGAAACGGTGTGTTTTCCTGTCTCCGCTTCTTCTCACATAAACCCTTCCTGAAGCAGAGCTCTTCTGCAAGGAGTAGTCTCTGCAAACACCCTGGACCCAGAGTGAGAGTGGGAGTGGTTTTCATTAGGGGAAGGCATGACTTCTTCACTCCAGCCATCAAAGGCTTTGTTTCCAGGTTCTTCCCAACGCCTGTCCTTTGTGCTGTGTGAGCACACAGTAAAAGGGCAGCCTAGCCATCTTGGGGGTGGGGGGTGAGCAGAAGGGGGCCCTTTGAAAAACAAATGCTAAGAAGAAATCACATTTCTTCTGGGTCTTGGAGTCCTGGGACAATTCTGCTGCAGGAAGAAGAGAGAGTAAGAAATGAAACTGCCTGATAAGTTAACTATATTTCTGCCATGCTGTGACTGCCGGTGGTTATATTTTGGAGGACAGTTTCTGATCTCTTGACATGTGTTTGCAGTGCATGTTAATAGGCACAGCCTCATCTGTGGTGTTTAAAGCTGGCTTTATTTCAGGTTTGGTACTGAGTGAGGCTAGGTGTGCTGGAAAGGACAGCGTTCATTTCCATACTTGGTACACAGTGCCCTGGAGATGCAGCCTCATTTTAAGATGCTGATTATACATGTGTGGTCTCTGTGTGGTAAGGCTGCTCCTTAGTCTAGAGCAGCCTTTCCTGCTCTGTTTGGGGCTAAGTTATCCAGAACCCTCTCCCTTCACAACACCACCAAGATTCTGCAACATGACCTCAAGATACACTTCAGCAAACCCTGATCCATAGCAGATAATCTGTCCTGCTCTCATTCCTCCACTTCAGCCCTCTAAGGGCACCAGTTTACGGAGTCCTGTTACCTGTACACATTCCCATCTAGAAGAGGTGAACTGTACGCACGCTCCATTCAGGGGGTCAACTGAATTCCAGAACCCAGTGTTTGTGAGCCCCATTTACTGGTTAATGATTATGATTATGAGAGACACAGATGAAACTGACTGAGAGACCAAGGATGACTGATTCATGTAATAAACAGGCAGGATAGATTCTCTGGCACTATTGGGAATTTAGGAGGAAAAAAACCCAACAAGCAAATGCATTTCCATATCAGAGATGTGACATATTATAGATAATTTGGGATCTTCTTTCTTTCCCCGTGATTTGTGAAGCAGGCTTGGCGCTAAACCTATTCTGCTTCCACAGAGACAAAGACAGATGGGGACCCTGCATTGCAGATATCCTGAGTCCATTAGCTTGTACTGACGCAGGCGACTTATGGCTCTAGCAGGCTGAAAAAGTGGCAGTTTTCTCATCTGGAAAATGAAAGGCTTGGACTGGATAATCTTCCCTCCAGTGCTAACATTCTGTGTTTCTTTGATTTTACATCAAAATGGTGTTTTCTTAATCAGCTCTCTGCTGCTTCCTTTCTAAGATCATTTTTCTTCCCATTGCAGAAGTGGGCATGAGTTTCCAAGCCTAATCTTCACTGCTAATCGGCAGGCAAAACACACTCCTGTTTTCAGATCTGGAACCAGTTTCTTTTCAAGACAGTTAGAAAAGACTGTTTTTGTGAACCGCTTGTTGGGGAAATTTGAGAATTAAAATGATTGATTAAGTATTGGTGCTAATCGGATTGATTCAAGAGCAAAAGCAGATTGCATGCCAAACAGAGCTTAAATATTCTGCTACAAGCACAGATTCAATGTACATAGCTAAACAGAAATGTAGAAGTGATTGTATACACATATAATGCGTGTGTCATTCTGAACACATATACATACATTAGAGGTACAAGGTTGAAACTCCCCAACCAAGACTGCCTGTGATTCTATTTATCTCTGTCACACAAAGTCCACATCACCAAATACCTTTGCTTCTTGGTGACAGGAATCTCAAATTTTAGTATCTGAGAACTTGTAACTCTTTTAGTTGAATAGAGATTCCTACAAAATTCAGATAATCCTAACAGGGTTGCACTTTAAACAATGCTCAGTCCATTAGTCCTTAGAGTGAATTAACTTTGGGTTGGTTTTCTTTAAAGATCAGATTTGGATAACAGGGCTTGGGAGAGTGGGAGGAAGAGGAAGCAAAATAGCCCCATAATTCTGAATAGGATGAAAAGGAATTAAAAGAATGTGTGTGTGTGTGTGTGTGTGTGTGTGTGTGTGTGTTTAGGTTGGAGAATGGGCTACAGAAAAACAAATTTAAGTTTGGAATCCTGAGGAATTAATCAGCATGTGTGCATGATGTTATTAATGATCTTTTAAAAAAAATTATTTTTCTACACTGAACAGGGGGACAATAGTTTATTTTAATCTTATTTATTTTTATAAATAGTAATACATGTACAAGTTACTAAATCTAAAAGCTACAAAAATAAAATTCAAAGACAAGTAAATCTATATACTTGGGTCCAGTTCCACACCCCCAGTTCTTTTTGGAGGCCACCACTGTAACCAGATTCTTATTTGGTATTTTGAATATATTTTCATCAGCGTGCATATTATGCAAACTGTTTATTTCCCTGCTTCTATTACTCAGTAATATATCTTAAAATCAGTCCATATCAGTATACATAGGAGTGATTCCTTCTCTGTAATGACTGTATAGTACTCAATTGTGTGGATGTACCATAATTTATTTAAAGTTTCCTATTGATGGAGATGGAGGATCACCAACCATTAAGAGTAATGGTGGAGAACATTGCATCTTCTTGTCCACAGGTGGGGTTGCCAGGATCATCACTCAAGGGAAATGTCATATTCTTTACAAATTGTTCAGTGTAAATGGTGTTCCCGGGAGATGTGCAATACAGTGGTCCTTCGAGGGCATTTTACACATGAAGGATTATACTTGTAGGAGAGATACAGAGAAGTGCCAAGCACAGTGTTTTTCACTTAAATGAGAGCTTTTTATATCTGATCATCAGACCCATTTTTAATGAGGCCATCATCCACTGAGTGCCCTCCTGGTGCTCACCATTGGTGCCCAAAAGTAGTCACGATATTTATTCTGACCTCATCTAATCAGTAAAGAATACAACTTTTACTTCTCTTGTTCTGGGCACTACACTTTTATTAATGTAGCTTAAGATTTTATTAGCTTTTTGGCAGCTCCAATACACTCTTGGCTCATTTTGAGATTGCTGTCAACTCAAATCCCTAGGTCTTTTCTCAAATAAATTACCATTAAACCATATTCTGCTTACCTTGTACTTGTGGAGTAGAATTTTTATAAGCTAAAAGCAAACTTTTGATTTATCCATGTTAAAATTTATTTTGTTGTTTCAGCCCTAGAGTCTCTTCTAAGCTGTTGAGCTATCTCTACATCTTCATTGTGCCATCAATATTTCATCTTTTTGTACCTATTTTTCCATTCCCTGCTCATAGTGAACTTAATGCCATGGCTCTAGGTATTGACACTGAATGAAGGTTTATAACGTTATCTTTGTTATGGCTTGTCACATACTCAAATCGTTGCAGACTTGGATAAAAGGGACTAGCACAGTGTATAGAAGTCAGAGGGAAAAAGGAGAGAGATGGAAGTGGAGCAAAAGAGTGACAAATAACTAACGGAAAAATTATCTAAGATCTCAGTTCTAGGAATAGCTATGCTTTTCTGATCAATTAACTTGTGTATAGCTTGTGGGCATAGTTAATTGTGGAACATACCATGTTTTCCTGTTTATTTTAACTGCTAGGAAGTTCAAAGACAAATTTGCAGTGTGGTTCAAGTATACGGGCATGATTTATATTTTGCATAGCTGTCTCACCCTTGACCTATTTTATTTTCCTACCTTTTTTTCTTTGTCCTTACTCTCCAGACCATTTAGAAAATTTGTATGTGTCGAATTTGTGAGTTGCTTTAAATTCTTACAAAAGATGAAGTATTGTATAAAACAACATCAGGTAAATAAAATATTGGCCTGACAGATTTTTAAGAAACATTGAAAGCTTCATACTTCAGACTGACAACAATAGCAACAACTCTAGGGAAAAAGAACTGTGATGGGATGAAATGTATAAGCTTGTAACTAACAGCTTTGGAGTCATTCAAAACAATGATCGGGTGCTAAACAAATCCCATAAGAGTCTCATGTAAATCATTGAGTGATCACAGAAATGATAGTCTCAAACACAAATGTCTTAGAGAGCCAAGAAGGCAAAATAAATAACGTAATAGAGAATAGCAGAAGGAGAACTCAAGAGTCCACTTAAGTACATCCATATATGCAACTAACCCAAATGTTTGCAATGCAGACACGTCAACTACTAGTTTACGACTTGCGAATTCTTACCCTACCCATGTTATAAATGTGACCAAAGTAAAATACTGTATAAAAATCCTCATAAAACAGGGAGAAAGCCTAGGTCAATAAGTTAAACTTTGTCTCCTTTCTTTTTTCAGGTTATTGGTTGCCTAGTTATAAATTAAAGTCTTCTTGGGCAACTGGCCTGCACCTCTCAGTCTTATTTGGTCACGTGGAATGTCTCCTGGTGCTGTTGGACCACAATGCTACAATCAACTGTAGGCCCAATGGGAAAACTCCTCTTCACGTGGCTTGTGAGATGGCCAACTTGGATTGCGTTAAGATCCTCTGTGACCACGGAGCAAAGCTGAATAGCTACTCCCTAAGTGGACACACAGCCTTACACTTCTGTACAACTCCAAGCTCCATTCTCTGTGCCAAGCAGTTGGTTTGGAGAGGTAAGTCTTTCTGGATGGCTGATATTGCAATAGACTTGTACACCCGTGGTTGTGAAACTTGGTGATCTTAATTTACCCAGGCAATATAGAGAGATCTTTATGCATTAAATCTAAGTCAGGGGGTTTCTAAAAATACATATATATTTCTATTGGCTCAAGGGATCCTAAAAATCCATATTCATATGTAAATATATATATATGTAACTATACAAATAGAACCACTTATAGCTATATCTAACCATAACTATACATCTAACTATATACACACGTGCATGTCTATAGTTAGGATGGTCCAGATCATTCAAATGATGATAACATTGGAATCTTACCATTATTAATATTTTTCATTAAAGGAGCCTGGTTAATTTGTACAATTATTTGGCAAATATTATTTAGTAATATTCTAAGTAAGTGGGGCAAAAAAGAAAATGGTTTCTGCTCTTGATGAGCCTATATGCTAGTAGGGGGGTGAACAGTAATAAAATTAATTCATAAATATGTTATTGTCAGTTGGGAAAGGAGAAAAATAAGGTGCTATGAAAGAGCATGTCAGGAGTGAACTATTATAAAATATATAAAGACTTTTTTAAAGGTACAATATGTGGGCCTCCCTGGTGGCTTAGGGGTTAAGGTTCAGCGCTACCACCCAGATAGCCTAAGTTCAATCCCCGGCCAGGGAGATTCCCACATGGCACAGCAGACCTCCCCTGTCTCGCCAGCTGCTCCCTCAGCAGTATACTTCAGTAAGTCTGTCTGTTCTTCTCCCTATTCTGTCTCTGGTGAATCCTCTCATCCCCCACACCTCTGGCCTACACTCCAGTTCTCCTACGCAAAAACAAATAAATAAAATATTTTAAAAATAAAGGTACAGTGTGTAAGCTAAAACTCTAAGAATGAGAAGGAGCTCGCCATTTAAAAAAATGGTGCCAAGAGAAAGAGGTGTGTAGGTGCAGGGAATTATGTGAGTAAAGTTATTGGAAGAGCAAAAAAAAAAAAGTATTGTCTACTATTCAACAAATGAAGGAAGGCCAATGAGGCCAGAGTAGCAAGAGAGTGGGGTGGGGCAAGAGGGACAGAAGGATAGAGGTGCCAAAAGAGGACTCTGGACGTGTTAGATAACCCCCAGGTATGGGGTTTGGAAATGGAGTCACTGATAAGTTTTAAACAAGGCAATGACAGGATTTAATTTCCACTTAAAATCATTATTCTGGAATTATGCAGAAATTAGTTTGGGGAGGCCATGAAGAGAAGCAGGGAGCTGTTCTGTGGTATAGGTAACAAGGAGCAAATCTGTACTAAGCAAACTTGGATAGCAAGTTTGCAGAATAGAAGAAGGGCTTGCACTGTTTCAGAAGCAAAATTGATGGGATTCAGAGATGGGTTAGATATGGGTCAGAGTGGAGGTCAAGGAAAAAGTAGTCTCAAATTTCTTTGTCAGGTTTCTGACTTTAGAAAATGAGTGGAGAGTAATGCAATTTTTTAAAATGGGGAAATGAGGGAAAGGCACGTATGTGAGGAAAACCATTATATCAGTTTCTTAAAAGTCAAGTTTATAGAGGTAAAACTTACGCAATTAAAACTCACTATTTTTGTGACGCCATCACCTCAATTATTGCAGAAAATTCCCAGAGGTCCTTTATGATTGATCATCTCACTCTACACATCCTTCCCCTTTCCCCAACCAGGGCTCTGTTTTCTGCCCCTATAAACTGGCCTTTTTCAGGATGTCATATAAACAAAATTATACACCATGTAGCCTTTTGAATCTGGTTTCTGCCACTTAGCATAATACATTTGACATTCATCCATGTGCTTGTACTCACCAGTCATTAGGTCTTTATTACTAGGTAGAAGTCTTCGTAACACAGTTTATTCACTCCCTAGTAGAGGCCTATTTGGATTGTTTTTACTTTTTGGCAATTTGGGGAAATAAAAGCTGGTATAAACATTTGTATACAGGTTCTTGCATGGACATACTTTTATTTCTCACCGATAAAGGAGTAGAATGATGGGTTGCATGGTAAATTGTAAGAAACTGCCAAATTGTTTTTTGAAATGGTTTACCATTCTGCATTCCCAACAACAACATCTAAGAGTTCCAGCTGTTCTCCATTCTTAGTAGAACTTCGTAATGTCAGATTTTAAAAAATATGTTTTAGCCATCCCGTAGGTATAAAATAGTATCTCATTATGACTTTAATTTTAATTTCCCTAAAAACTAAGAACTTTTAATATGTGTTCAGGTACTTATTTGCCATCACTTCTCTGCCTTTTGGTTAAGATCAAGATTTAAGATTTGCTAGCTGTATATTTGCTTTGGTGAAATGTGTGTTCATATCTTTTCCTCCATTTTATAAAATGGATTGCTTTCTTATTACTCATTGTGAGAGTTCTTTATATATTTTGGACACTAGCTCTTTATCAGATGTGTGGCTTGCAAATATTTTAATTCATCCTTTAGCTTTTTTTTTCTCAACAGTGCCTTAAGAAGAGCAGAAGTATTTAATTTTTATTGTCAATTTATTGGTTTTTACATTTATGTTTGCGATTTTTTGTGTTCTAGCTAAGAAACCCAAGTAACAAAGATTTTCTCCTATGTTGGATTCTAAAAGTTTTATAATTTTAGGTTTTACTTTTAGATCTTTTATTCATATTGAATTAATTTTTGTATTTAACATGAGGTATAGGTTGAGGTTCATCTTTTTTGTATATGGTTGTCCAATTGTTTCAATATTATTTGTTGAAAAAACTTTTTTCACCACTGAATGATCTTGGTATCTTTGTCAAAAATCAGTTGCCAAATATGTATGGGCACATTGGTCTATGTATCTGCTTTTTTCTAATGCTCCACTAACTAGATTGCTGTAGCTTTATATTGTCTCAAAAATCTCATAGAGTCCTCCTACATCAGTTTTAAACATGAGACGTTTCGAATCTCTTTGAGATATCAAAGTGACTAAGTCAGTGATGCACTTAATATAAAAGTATGGCTTTCAGAAAAATGCTGTGGACAAAAGCTATAAGTTTAGGAATCACTGGCCTATAGATTGTATTTGCAGCCAAGGGAATCAAAGAAATCACCTAGAGAAAGAGAAAAGAGAACCTTGCCCCAAATCTTATTAAATGTTTATGTTTGCATATTAGCAAAATGGAGAGGAGCCAATAAAGGAGAATGAAATGGATTGATAAACAGAATTGGAGAAACTGAAGAAAACCCAAGAACATTTTTGACATGGGATAGGGGCTAAGAAAGAAGTTTCAAGTTTCAGGAAGGTGGGAATGGTCAGCTAATGGGTAGTATTGATAGCGACTGGAGAGGTTTAACTAGATGTTCCTTAGATTAAGCGTCAGTTAGCAATGACAAGTTCTACATGATGTATGTGGAAGCCAGACTAGAATTGTATGTGATGTGAATGGCAGGTTAGAGACCACAGATGGCATATAGGCAGTTTGTTCAAAGAAGTTTGCCTGCAAAAGTGAACACTGGAAGGACATGACTGCTAAAAGGGACTGGGGGTAGGTCACCAGAGATTATCATCTACAGTTTAGATAAAAGGAAATGTGTGTATATTGAAGGAAAAGATTTATAGAAAGAAAGCAGTTGAAATGTGTAAGACTAGCTGAAAGTTTCAAATATTAGAGAGGTTGAAACAGGATGAAATCTAGGGATCACAAGACACATGGGCATTTTCACCAGATGGGTCAAAGTAAAAGATGGTTTTAAGTGCCAGAATGATGCCAGATTTGGTGGTGGCAGATGAGAGAGCTCACATCCAATGGCTTCCCCACCCTAAGATGTATGGGACAGTCATCAGCCAAAACAAGAGAGAAGGTGGAAATGTGATGAGGTAGAAAGGCCACAGGAAAGACTTGGAGATGCTATGGTCATCTCAACCTGTGAGAATTAAGGGGGGGAAAAATCAGCCTGATTTGTTCTCCTTCTTGCCTTCCCTGGGAACAGGGGTTGCACAGGGGCAGCATTTGAAGCTTACCTTAGCCTTTGGCCATCACCACCTTCACATTTACTTGTTCATTTATTTTTAAGTTCAGTTTTAATTTTATTTCTTTTTAATTAATTTAAACTTTTAAGCTTTTTATTTTTCAATGTTTAGAAAGTTCAAAAGCTGTATGTGTGTTTAATTATTAATAGTTTTTATATGGCTACCTTTCCATGGGACTTCATCTCCATTAACGGACAAAAAGCTGCGAACCCTTTCACTCCTCAGGGGCTGTCGCCATACACCTTTTACAGAGGATGCTGAAATTCCCCATCTCCTTCCTCCCTGTCAACAGAGGGGAACTACCTAGAAATCTGAAGGAGTAAGGAAGTAGGGGAGAGCTGAGCTAGGATCCATGCAGGCTGGACACATGAATTCAGCTGCTAGCAACGAGGAGGAAGGTGGAGGTCCATCAAGATAGACTCATGGTAACAAAGACCAAAGACATAAAGAAAAAAAAAAATCAAGAAAGCAAAAATATTCGACATCTGTGTAGAACACAAATCATAAAATTAAAGCGCAGTCATAATTTTGGGAAAATATTTAAGGCTGTGTCAAAGGGTTTATATCCTTAATACATAAAGATGTCTAAAAATTAAAATAAGGAGATTAACAACTAAGCAAAAAAAGGAGAGAAAACCAAAGGACCAAGGACAGGAATAGGTATTCCAGAAACATAAATAATGATATGAATGATAAAGTTAACATAGTGATTCTCTTCCTAATAATCGGTAAAATGTCAAAGGAAATAACAATTAGATCGTTTTGGGATTTTTTTTAAAGACTTTTATTTTACTCATTTTTGCATAGAAGAACTAGGGTGTAGGCCAGAGGTGCGGGGGATGGGTGTGTGTGTGTGTGTGTGAAAGGATTCACCAGAGACAGAGTAGGGAGCAGAACAGGCAGATCTACTGAAATACACTGCAGAGGGGAGCAGTGGGTGAGAGAGGTCTGCTGCACCATGTGGGTTAGCTCCCTGGCAGGAAACTCAGGCCCTCTGAGGTGGTAGCACTAAGCCTTAACCCCTAAGCCACCAGAGAGGCCCTCACTTGGTTTTTATTACTTTAACAAGGATACAAAAGATGACTATATGTTTGTTGACAAATACATAGGGAAATGCCCTCACACTTCTTAAGGAAGTATAGATAGGCTAACCAAGAGAGCATTTTGACAGTGAGTATGAAAAACTTAAAACCTGGTTTGTTTGGTTTTTGGTTTTTGGTTTTTTTTTTTAGTAACCTCTACCTCCATCTCTACTGTTAGGAACTATTCTGGAGCTTTGGTTCAGGGCTCTCATTTATATAGGACCTCCAATTTAGACTTTAGATGTTATCTCCTAACAAGGTTACACATTGAGTCAAAGAGAAAAGGCTTTTATCACATAACAGAATTGTGCTTGGTCACATGATCCATAATAAGCTAGAAATTAAAAGACTTTCCCTAAATTCTTTAAAAGCCTTCAAAATAGCATCATTATAGTATGTTTTATTATTAATAAATAAAACACATATAATGCACATATAAAACATATTTTTATATATATTATATGTATATATATTATATGTTTTGACTGATTAAGAAAAACATTTCAAATACACCACAACTTAGATAGATAGATAGATAGATAGATAGATAGATAGATAGATAGATTGACTGATATTTTCCAAGTTTTAAATATATTTAGTCTCCCATAGTTACCTGATTTCTTTTGCAATCAGAGTCATTCATATTGCTGAAAAATATTTTCATATCTAATAGAAAATTTTAAGTTGTGTTACCGCCATATATAGATATTAAAAATGATGTAGTCAAAGAATGTTCATTTACATGGGAGGATTGTCAAAAAGTTTATGGGAGCCTGTGTATTATATATGTATGATTATGCAGATCAGAAAATAATGTTTAAATTATCTACGTCAAACTTGGTATCATAGCTAAAGTTTAACTGTAGCTAGCAACCTCAAAAAAGCAAATGTGTTATTTTAAATTCTTACTCCTAGGATAAAGATGCTTTTTTTAGTGTGGTACCTAGCAAACACATCAAAGACAAAACAGAATTGGGAATCAGGTAAACGGGGAAAATTTCACCCGTTTTATGGATGGAGAAGTAGAGAGAAGAAAGGAAGAGCGGAGGTAGGTAGGCGTTGTAGTCTGGAAACTCTAGAAGACTGAGTATCTTGCATCCTTTCCTTTGTATTGGTATATCCCCAGACTCTGAGACAGTGCTTCGCACACAAACATTCAAGAAATGGTCTCTAGCTCTCTTGGGAAGGGTTCCAGGGTTCCAGGGTCCCCCAGTGTGTGGATGGGAAACTGTCAAGTTCAAGGCTAAGAAAACGCTGCTATTGGTCAGTTTTACTCTCGCCAGACTCTGGGGAAATAACTGAGGGATGAATTCTCACTCTTGGATTATGTTGTAGGCACTTTGAGGAGAAGTCACATATGTCACTTTGTGGCTGGACAGAAGGAATTGAGACAGCACACAGACAAGGAAAATAAGTCAAGCTAACATTAAACTCGGAACCAGAGAAGTCCATTAGAGGAAAAACCAATGCCATGGCAACTGAAAAACCAATGTAATTTCATTTGCTATTTAATGGGCTCTTTGTGGAAAAGTGCTCTTTGTGGAAAAGGCTAATTGAGGCCAAAAAAATTGCATGCAATTTTCTCTTAAAGGATTTTCCCCTATTTTTTTTTTTCAGTGTTGCAGAGCCTGCTTTGTCCCCATGCTGGATTTTGTCTGCTATTTTTCTGTTTGCCTTTCTACTTAATGCCCCCCATCTTCTAGCCTTTGTTTCCTTTGGTATTAGTAAAATAGTGTTCATCAGTTGAGAGCAGGCTTATTTACCTCAGTGAAAATGTCCTCTCTGTGAATCTTGCATCTCCCTACGAATAGAGAAAGTCAAGTCAGGTTTAGCTGGCTGAAAAGCAGCCTATGATTTCTACCTATTCCCTTTCATACAAAGAAAATGAAAGCTGCTTCCTTTGCTCTACATGAAGCAAATCCTGACAGTGGAGGAAATTTTGTTACTGCAGGAAAGCCATAAAAATTCAAATGTTTCCTAGCAGAATGTCGCATGAGGGCAACGTAAAGGAGACTGTGCCTTTTAAAACACTGTGAGCTGTTACTTGGTGACATGTTACCTCCGTGTTAGGAAATTCCCTGTTCATAGAACACAGTAAAGCAAGATGCCATTGGCCTTCACTTTGATCAAGAAATAGCTGTGCCTGCCTCACAGACATCTCTTAAACTAGAACCTTCCATCATTCCTCCTCTTGTATTACACCTCGTAGTAGCACAAATCTGACCATGCTGGTCATTGGCAAACAACCGTGGGGACTTTTGCCACCTTTCCTGTACTGCTAGCACCACCTATGCAATAGGAATTTAATTTTCTTCAAATTGATGATACTCACTGTATTTAATTTTAAGAGAAATTTATATCATTATAAAAATGGACCCATCATTATATAAAATAAGATATGATCCTTGCCATATACAGAAGATAGTAACAACAGTAAATAATGGGCAATGAAATTCTTGACCTTCATCTGCCCAGACCCCCTCTTCTTGGAGATGCAGAGAATGACTCTGAAAGTCTCCTCTTCTGGTCACTGCTTTTCTAGAAGCGTGGTCGCCAATCATTCTTCTCTGAAGGAGTGAACTTGAAATTAACTTGCAGCCCGTCCCTCACACCTATTCAGCCAGCAACTACCCCAGCCTGGTAAAGAATATCCCACATAAAAGCATAGCGTGCTTTAGGAGACACTGCCTCAAGCAGTGATTTACAAAGTTGATGGTCTATTTAGTGGTGAAATTTTAGAAGCATCCCCTGAGTTTGCTGTTCTCTTTACATCTCTTCAGCTCTCTTCTGGAGATCCTTGCCAACACCAAGAGAAAAGAATAGTAAGTAAGACGTACAAAGATTGGAAAGCAAACAAAAAAAAAAAAAAAGAAGAAGAAAATCTAAGGTCAAGTCTTTAGAATTAGTAATTTAGTTCAGCAGAGGAACTGCATTTGAGATCAATATACAAAAATCAATTTCATTTCTATATACCAGAAACAATTGGTGGGAAATTATAATGGAAGAAAATATGTTTAAAACAGCACAAAAAACTGAAAGGACCTCAAAAATGTATTCAGTGAGAGGTGGGAAAAAATACAAACATTTGCTAAAAGACACTGAGAAGATACTGTATTCAAGGTTTATTATGAAAAATGTAGTATCTTGCTTGCTCCCTTCTCAGGAGCAACCACTTTCACTTCTTTTAGCTTATAAGTTTGATATTTTTCTCCATACTGATAAACAAATACCATTTATTTATGCATAAAATTGAAAACTAGCAATGTAAACAATTTTCCAGCAATTGCTGATCTATGATCACGGAAGAGGAGGATCTACACCCCACACCCTAAGTGCCTTCTCTGTCCTCCATCCTCACCATATACTTACATCATAACTGAGAGGTTCATAGTCAACTAGGATAATGTTTCCTTCTTTGAACCTTCTGTTTTCCTGGAAGTTAATGGTCTTTTTTATTCTTTTGCTTCATTTTCTATGAATCATCACTGTTTTAATCACCTTTTGCCAATAGTATTCATCTCTAAAAATATTTAAATTCAACAAGTATTTTTTATCAGTTTCATTTTCTTGAAAAAGCCCCTTCTGGAGCCTTCAGACCCCTCCATCAGGCCTAGCTTCATGTGCAATTGAGTGACCACTTTCATCTGGGGATCTCCTTTCCCATAATCCTGGAGATTCCTTTTGTTGGATCCAGATCTTCCTATATCTTGGTCTGTTGTCCATTTGGGTGAGTATGGGTTCTAGTAGATTTCTGAGAAAGGGTACAATAAATGACACATGCCCCAAAATGTTTTCATTCTACTTTGATTTGGTATAGAATTCTAGATTGATAATCATTTTCCTTTAAACTGATAAAAGCACTATTCCATTGTCTTTTAGTTTCTAATACTGTTGCTGAAAAATCAAAAGCCACTTTATTTTCTTATCCTTTACATGTGACCTATAATTTTCTCTCTGGGAAATTTAGTTTTCTTTTTCTCTTCAGTGTTCTCAAATTCCATGATGGTCCGCATTGGTGCATATCCCTTCCCACCCCCACCGCTTCATTGTACTGAATCCTTTTAACCCTTAAATTTTTCTATCAGTTATGAGAAATGTCCCTGAATTGTTTCCTGCATGAGTTCTTTTCTTCTCTTTTCTGTATGCTCTCTTCCTTGGATTGCTAGTATTTAGATATTTTATCTGCTGGACTGTTCCTCTAATTATTTTTATATTGTCTTTTCTGTTTGGCATTTTTTAATCTTGATGCTTTACTCTCTAGGAGATTCACTTCAGATTATTTTTCACTGCTTTTTATTATCTATACCTATCACATTAAAGTCTTTCCTTAGATGTTTCATATTCCTTGGCTGTCTGCTGCTCTCTAAGATTGAGTGACTAAAAGCTGATTTGGTGGATTAGTTGACTCTTAGCTTCATGGCAGGGGGAGGAAGTGCCTAACTGGAGCTTTTATTTGAGGAACCTCTATAGAGACATTAGATCAATTTTTATTAAGCTGGTGAGAGTCTCCAAAGAGAAGTCCACCTGTGTTTTTCCTGAAAAGTCAAGTTCTTTTCATCAATTCTAGTTCCCAGGTTGGGGTGAAAGACTGGGAATACAGATGTAGTGTTCTTGCTGTCTAGAATGCCCTCTCCTCTCAGCTATGCTAACTTCTACTTAAGCTCTTACTGCAGAATTCAGTGACGATTCTTTCTGAATTTCCTTAAACCAAGGTGGGTTCCTGTGCTGTTCTGTATTCTCATTGCACGTTGCAGTTTCCCTTTGTGACGCATATTTTATTTGTTTAATGCTTTGGTTAGAATCTGCCTCCCTCACTAAAGCACAGGTGTTGTGAGAGCAGTCTTTTACTCAGCATAGGCTCCTGCATTGTACATACTGGTTACTGATTGTTGATTACTTATTAATTTTCAATTAGGAACAACTATTACAGTAGGGAGGAGAGTATAGTTGAACCAAAGCAATCTTGTCACCATTACTGACAAATTGGCTCTCAGTTTTTGACCTATTTTATTCATTGTTTCTTTGCCATATGAAGAGAGCATTTGAGAAAGGACCAAGAAGTCAGAAGTGTCAAATACTATTGAAAAATCCAATAAATCGAGTTAAAAAGTTTCCATTGGATTTAGTGACATGGAAGGACTGAGAGATCTGGCACATACGGTGGGTCAAAATGAAGGCGAGTGAAAACTTTGTAAAGAGTTTGTCTAGGAGGGTGAACAAGTCCTTTAAAGAGTATTTGTGCAGAGGAGTCAAGAGGGTAGATGAAGAGGAAACTCAGGTTTAGAATTTATTTTAGATGTGAGAAACCTTAGCATTTTAATACTGAAGGCAAAATGCACTAGTGGAGCAGAAATTAAAGACAGAGGAGAGGAGAGGGATACTTAGTGGCATGAGGATTCTGAGAAGCTCAGGAAATGGCATCTAATCTAGAACCGAGTAGGATTGACTCTAGAACACTAGTTCTATTGTAGCTGGAGCCAAAAAAGAAAGAAAGAAAGAAAGGATGGGAGTTTGTATGTTAGTAGTAAAGCTTTAAAGAACTTTCCTTCTGAAAGTATTTTCTACGTAAAGTATAAGGTGAGGAATCTAAGAATAGAGAGAAAAGGATAAAGGCTTGGGAAGTGAAAAATGTTTGCAGTCATTAATATGGAGAGAGTGGGGGAATCAGTTAAGAGGAGGGCATTGGATTGCTGAGCAGTTCTGAAGACCCCGTTGCATTTTTGTTTGACTTTAGGGTGGCGCCGATCTTGTGCAGGTGGGACTGCCCGTGCAGTGAGACTGTGGCCATACACCTCTCAGGGGCTTGGTTCTCTCAGGTCTAGCTTTACTCACAGCACCAAGTAAATGTTATCAAAGTTGGAGGTAGTTTAAGATTTTGGCAAGAGAGTTATGAAAATGACGGAATTTGGAAATAAGCTGAATAAGGAGGAGAGGAAAAGAAGGAATATGTAATGGACAAAGAGGCCACTGAGGGAGGTACTAGTGAAACTGAAGGTTAGGAAATCAGATGCAGGATAGCCTAACAGTGTGCTGTCCATAGAAAGGGGAGGGTCCAGGTTCCCTGTCGCACCAAAGGAAGGGTGGAGCTGAGCAGCAAGGGGAAACTAGAAAAGACTTAGGAAGAGGAAGGAAGAAAAAGGAAAAGGAAGAAAGAGAAGACTTGGAGGAGGTATACGGAGCAGGGAGATATGTGAAGAAGACCTGTTTCTTGCCTTGAATTTGTACCTGCAACTTAGGGGACATGGAAGGAGACACTTGACTGAGACTGAGGTATGAGTGAAAGAGCTGTGGGGAGTTGACAATGACAGCTTTTACTGTGACTTGTATTTTGATTTTGTTCTTTTTCTTCCTTATCTTTCTTATGGGTCCCCATCAGAAGGTACCTTAGACTTGTGGCAGGCTTTTGGGCCTCAGTGGCCCTGCTTTGGGCCAACCCTGTTTGGTTGAGCATTTACCCACAAGGGCATGAGTAGCTTTGACATTTAATTGGAAACTATCAATATTTTTATTATATTCTTTCTCTTCTCTCTATTGCACACCTACTGCAATAAAGTTCTTTTCCATTGAAGGTCTTATGCACTAAGAGTGTGTTTTGTTTTGATGCGGCAGATGGCAGAACCCATTTGCTTGCTAACAGAATTAGTGATGTCAGGAAACTTCTCAATTTCAGTTAATAACTCAATATAGGTATGACTGTGGATGGCAGTCACCAGGTTATAGAGAGGAGGAGAAATTAACTGGAGAGAAGGGGAAGGGAATCCAAAAAAACCAGGACATTGAGTGTGTGTGGTTGTTACAGTCACCCAGGATTTGTGTAGAGAGACATAATGTGAGTCAGAAGCCAAAGTCTTCAGAAACTGATGGGGAGATAAATGTATTTACTCAGGAGGGTAGTTGATATAGATGAGATCGCAGAGCCCCAAAGAAGCAGGAGTGTTCTTTTAATTTTAATTTCTCTTAAGAAATTAGGGAGTAACTGGAAGCAGCAATGGGGAGTCAGATATATGAAAAAGAACACCCAACTCTATACCGCAGGCCAGAGTTAAGCATCCCGCATCAGTTCTTTGAGCTGGGAACAGGGCAAAGCTAGCTGGGTTGCCATGGTGACCAACACCCTGTCTCCGGGCTCATTAATCCTGTGTTCCAAACTAAGCACTTAGCGATAGCTTCTGAATAACTGCAACAAAGCTCTGCATACTGAAAAGGGCACATTCATGTTAAGCAGGGGAAAAAGGTTTTCAATTTCATTCATTAAACTTGAGTAAATAATTTAATATCTTTGTGCGTCAGTCCTCCTAGCTAATGAATAAGGATAAATGCTTAATGGAAAATCTAGCCTAATAAAGTTAACAGCATTGGCTTTATATATATAAAAGAAATTGATGTTGCCGGAATATATGCATATGAAGGAGAAAATGGAAAGGAAAATAACATATATTAAGCATCTACGATGTGGGATGTCAGGTACTTTAAAATAAAATGTCTCATTTAATCCTTGCAACAGCCATGTGAGGTGAGGTGCAAATTAGTCTCCTCCTTTTATAGATGAGGAATCAGAAACGGAGAGGAATTAAAGCAGGTCCCAGGTCACACACTTGGTAGGATGTAAGCAAGCCCAGTTTTATCTGGGTCCTTTCATGCCGTAATGAAAACTGTATACTACTTACCCCAATTTCCCTTCTGGAACATTTGTCTAATTCAGAAATTAGGAGAAAACTTTGTGCTAAGGCAACACTGACTATCTAAAAGAGAAGTTTAAATGCTGTGTTAGAAATCCACTAACTTAAGAAAATTCACTATCATAAGATGTTTTTCAAGGTTTTTCTTGATAAAAGAAATAGAAGACAGCTGGATATATTTGAAGTGTGTTTAATTAAAAAATGTGAAGAATTGTCATTGTTTTTTCCCACAGGAGTGCCACCAAGGCCAGTATTTATCTCCACTGTGCCATTTCCCACCATGTAGGTTTGCCATTGCAAGCAATACTCCTCACAGAGGTCTGTTTTGCTTTTCAGCACAAAACCTTTATTTGGGTTTTCTGAAATTACTCCAACAGAGGTGTAGAGAAGTGATTAAAAAAGATATATTAAAAATCCATTCATTCATTTTCCTTAAAATTAAACTCTTTAATTAAAAGCAACACTTTGATCAATTTCTAATTTCTCCCTCTACCGTTGTGATATAGCAAAGTTTAAAATAATAGAAACAAGTAGATGCAAGTTAAATATCCCTGTCACTAAACTTAGCTGTTAGCAATTTTTTAATCTAAATACGAATTGTTTGGGTTTCATTGGCAAGACTATGCCACATCTATCTTCTTAAATTTGGGTCGCTTACTGCCTTCCCAGACGATTCCCAAGTGCTGCTTCAGAGGGAAATGTTCACTATAACCCCCCCACCCCCCACCCCCCAGTTAGTATGATAGGTTTCCTTTTTCAGCTGGCTCTTTCTCTAATTTAAATTCTGTAAAAGGAGAATTGTGAATTGCGTTCTGAGTTTTCAGTCTGGGGGTGTTATCTTTGTTTTTTAACCAGAAGCATCTGAAACCAGAAAATGAAGGATAAAATTGCCTCGGACTTGCTGCACTATTTTATAATTTTTTTTAATCTTCATTTCTCTAATTTGCTTCTTACTTAGAGGAGCCTGGATCTTATTATCCTCTGAACATTATAAACACCATTTAGCAAAAGATATCCTATTTATAAACAGAAATGCAATGTTTTATTTGAAGTAATAGCTTATACAAGATGATGTAAACAATTTTAGAAGGAGATTCGAGGGCCCAGATTTGGAGGTAAATGGTTAAATCAAACAAAAGCCTGAGGCTCCCATCTCAGTTTTCCAGTAAGCGTACCAAGAAAACTCACCAATAGGGGAAACGGAGAAAACACCAGAACTGGAAGCTAAGCAAGAAGCAAAAGCCAGGTTCCTGAAGGAGCTTTTACTAATTAGAAAGTTAATGGGAATAGAATAAGAGTGGAGCGCTCCATTTTCTTAGACAAAACATCTCTTTGGCTGTAGGAAGAGGTATCAGCCAACCCCCACTGTAAGCCCCCCCTCTCCGGGGGGCTGAATTTTTAGGGGAGCCCCCTCCCAGCAACCTTGGCCTTTGTTTACTGGAGGCCTTGGCAGTTGGCAGCACTCAGAAACACTCTTCAATTAAGAGAGAGCAGCGTCAACCAAAGAACCTAGGGTTGAAGGCAGGAAGCAAACTCTTCCTGTCAGCAAAATTGAATTAACTGGGGGGGGGGGGGGCAGGGAGGGGGTGCGTGGGAGGACACGCGGGAAAAACCTGAAAAAGAGCCCCCAGAAGAAAGGTTGGCTTGGACTTAATAATAACAACCGGACATGGCGTCTTTATTCATGCCTGGCACTTGATCCATACTCCAATTTAATCCTCCAACTATCCTACGAGGTAAAAACTGTTATCCCATTTGCAAATTAAAACACAGAGCTTTAGACAATTGTTTAACGGTAAAACCCCGCTTGGAGTGCAGAGGAAGCCCAATGCCGGGCACCCTCTTTCTCCACTAGGTGGTGCTATTCTCCTTTGCTACTTAGAATCCTGCGAGTCATGTAACTGAGTCTTGGGACGTCGGCTTGAAACGGGTTGTTTTGGCTCAGTGAATCACGTCCCGACATAGACTGGACTTGTCAGGCAGTAAACGTGCCACTCGCTCAGAACTGAGGTAGCTCCCTCTAGAACTACCTCATTTACACCACCTGATGAAGAGAAAGTTTAGGTTGTATTCTATAACAGGGGATCCACACTGATGGTATTGGGGCCGAGGGGCTCAGTTATGACTTGAGGTGAAAAGGCGAGCTCAAGTAGAGTGCGTAAGAGCATTGGTTCTGGAGTAAAACCGTCTGGATTCAAATCCCGACTCCTCCTTTTATTAGCTACATGAGCAGTAAATCTCTGAGAAGACCCGCGGTCTTTACTCAGTGGAGATACTGAATATTCCAAACTGATCCTAGGAAACTCAAACAAGGGCTCATGGATCTTCATGTGTGGTTTGAGTTGGGATGTATATTACTGATAATATACCAGTTGCTACACTTTCTTAAACAAAACCGAACAGATGACCCCCCAAGAGTTAAGGAAAGCAGTTGACCGGCACATTCCCTGTGTGGCTTTAGGAACACAAACCCTCTCTTCCCTTAAGTTCTTTATTAGTCTGTACCCATCGAGAATACCACTCACAGCATGCAGCATGCCAAGAATTAGAGAGGTTCCTGTAGCCTCAGTTTATTAGTCACTACCTGTCTTACAGAGCTCTCAAGTATGAAGATGGTCTAAAAAAAAAAGTCCACTGGGAGTTTATGAAAAATACACTGGACCGGGAGAAGGAATGTTACCCTGACAACTATGTAGAGAAAAATTCTGAAATAGCCTTTCTGCCAGTAACAGACACATTATTTTGAAGACCTTTATTAATTTCATTCCAAGTACAAAGGGGACATGGCCTTTAAGAATCCTAAGCAAATTATGGGCTGAGATAAAGGTGTATATGCAAAGGGAGCTAAGGGAAATATTTTGCTTTTCCACTGAGCTCGGGGGCTGTCCTAACCCTTTATGTAGTCACACCTCTAGCTTCACCAGTTGGAACATAGACACCATCACATACATATACCCCTAGGTAGAACAGCTCTACAGCTCTGCATACCGTATTCGCAGGGGTTCATTCCCAGAGATCCCGGTTCCTGATATGAATCCCCAGCAATGACTTACCCCTGTTCAAACTACTGTCCTTTCTGGAAGCCACTAAATGTAGAGAGAACACAGGCAGTCCTCTGGACCCAAGGACTCTTTGCTCATGGCCAGAATGCTTGCTGCTGCAGAGACTGGCTTCATTGCCATTTCTTTGCTGAGTTGCCTCTGAAAGGGGAAGACCCATTGTTATTTGACTAATCCCTTCCCTCGCGATTGGTTTCTAATACAGAGCCCATGTACTACACTCTCCACGACTTTCTTCAAGAGTGGGGGTCGTGCTCCCATTCAGATCTCATCCACCCTCTCTCTCCTTCCTGCTCTGTTTCCATGCAGTGGGGCCATTCACCTCCACCCCTAGGGCTGATTCAGGCCTCCCCTTATTCTGAGTCCAGAACAAATGGAATTTTGTCCCAGCTAGAGGAAGAAGTCATTATTCACTTTCTCTAAATTCCTAGCCTTAAAAAAGCCCCAGCAACTTTCCCCAGGATTAACCTCTCTTTCAGTTGAATGACAATGGCAGCATTCATTTCCTTCAGTGAAAATACCATCCTAATCATAAGATATGGTCTGACTTCATAAACCCAAAGATTAATGCAACGTAGTATGATAATAGTACATTTTTCAAAGACCGAGTTATTCAGTCTTATCTATGGTGACTTTGCTAAATTTTAATCAATGTTTTCGGAATTTAAAAGATAAAAAATAAAATAAGGTGACTGAGCTCAGTGCCTACATCTGGATTGTTCATGTCCAGAAAGATATCTTCTCTTTAAGCTTGAGTAAATTAAAAATAAACATAAGAATAAATAAACATAGACTCTATTAGAAAAAGTCTGCATCCCAAGGGATGAGAAGCAATATTCCGGGGAGTTGGCAGATAAGCTTTGATATAAAAAAGATTCGCTTCAGGAGACAGAAGGAAATAGTTTGTGATATTTGCTTCCTGTTTTCAATATGTTTAAAAAAATACAGGGAGCTGTTAAAAAAGAAAACTTGTTATGAGAATAGACCAGGCGGAAACAGCTTGATTTGAGAAGCAGTTATAGAGTCAAGCATTTTCTCTTCACTTTTCCTGGCCTTTCTTCAGTCTGTTTCTCTTTTCCATTTTTCATCTTGGGGCACCCCAGGGCTAAGTTGGAGGCACATTTTTTTCCCATCTCAACTCACCTTGCTGATCTTATTTAGGCCCATGGCTTCAAATATCAACAAAAGGTGTTCACTTCCAGATTTGCAGCTCCCAGCTCTACCCCTTTCAACTCCAACTCATCTCTCCACTCCATCTAACCTGTCTCCACTAGAAGCTGAAGAAGCATGTCAAATTTACCAGGTGGGCTGAAACTGTTTCCTGTCCCTGCCTTCCTAGTCTCCATCTCAATAAATGGCGATTCTCTTCTTCCAGTGGCTCAAGCCAAAGCATGGAAAGCATTTCTATTTCCTTGCACCTCATATCCCACAAGACCTATTGGTACCATCAAAATATATTTCCAGTGTGACCACTTGCAACTACTTACAGTTGGATTACACTAACATAAGCCATCTATTCCTTCCTGCTCTGCTTCAGTAATGTCACTGCTTTCATGTTTTGCTTTTCACAACCTTCCCTCCACACAACCAACCTGAGTGGCCTTTACAAAAGATAAATCAAATTATTTCCTTTCCTGTGCTTCCCTTCACATTTAGAAGAATGTCTAAATAAAATATTTCATGTGACCTTCTGAGTCTAATTTCATCTGATCCTTGCCTGCCTCACTAATAGTCTTTCCTACCACTACCTATGTCATTCACCTTATTGAGGTAATATTGATTTACAACACTGTATAGGTTTTAGGTGTATAATTTATCATTTCTGCAACTGTATATATCACCCACGCCCACCACCACCAATATACCTCCTCTACCTCTTTCACACCCTCATCCCCTCTGATACCACCATTCTGTTGTCAAAGTCTAAGGATTTTTCTGTTTTGATTTGTTTTGTTTATTTGCTTTGTTTTTTTATATTCCACAAATGAGTGAGATCATATGGTAATTGTCTTTATCTTTCCAACTTACTGCACTTAGCAAAATCCCCTCTAGCTCCACTTATGTTGACCAAATACAAGATTTCATCCATTTTTATGGCTGAGTAGTATTCCACTGTGTATATATACCACATCTTTTTTATTCAGTTATTCTTTGTCAGGTACTTGGGCTGTTTCCATAGCTTGACTATTTTGAATACTGCACCAGTGAACACAGAGGTGTATACATCTTTTTGAATTAGTGTTTTCATTTTCTTCAGATGAAGACCCAGAAATGGGACTAATGGGTAATATGGAAGTTCTATTTTTAACTTTTTGAGGAATCTCCATATTGTTTTCCACAGTGGCTACACCAATTTATATTCCCACCCACAGTGCACAAGAGTTCCCTTTTCTCCACATTTTCAACAACACTTATTGTTTCATGAGTTTTTTACAATAACCTTTCTAACCTATCTGTTCCTCACCCCTTTTGATGTTTGCCTTGCTTGCATTTTCTAACACATCACACTTGTTCTTGCTCACCTCAGAGTCTTTGCCCTTGCTGTTCCTTTTGCCATGGTCTTCAAATGGTTTCCTTTCCTGCTGCATAAATATTATGTCTTCAGAGAGCTTTTACATGAAAAGCTTTTCCCTTATCATTCTCCATTACTTTACCCAACTTCATTTTTCTTTGTAACAGTTTATTGCCTGCAACTGTATAATATATGTGAGTTAACATTCTTGGTCTTCTTCACTAGCCTGTGAATTCCATAAAGTTAAGGCAAAAATTCCATGAAGTTAAGAACATTGACTGTGTTATTTACTGTGGTATTCCCAGAACCTTGAAGAGTAGCTGGTACATAGTAGGGACTCAACAAATATTTATTGAATGAGTGAATGCGATAACAAGCACTGTGGATGTCACATTACTTCCAGAGAGAGAGTAATATGGTCAAATGTGCATTTAAAATATATTACCCTTAGATGATGGAGGATGAATTTGAGTGTATGAGAGCTTTAAGAGGAATGCAAATGTATAAACTAGATAGTGGTAATAGGATACGAAATGATAGTGTCAAGACTTGGTGATTAATGAAAAGGAGCAGGGAAATGAGGAAGAAGGAGGTATAGATGACTTTCTGATGTTCGGTTTGGTGTCCTGGGGCCAGAGCAGTGCTGTTTGTGAAATACAGCTTACATAAGCAAAAGAAGTGAGAAGAAAAAGAATTTTGTTTGGGACATGCTAAATTTTAGTGCTCATTGAGCCTCCAAATATATTTGTTTAAAATACAGTTGTACATACAGGTCTGAAATTCAGTGGTTAATTCAAGACTGGTCATATATTTATTAGTAGCTTTATTGCAGTTTAATTCACTTACATACAACTCACCCATTTAAAGTGTACAATCATTTCTAGTATTTTCATAGCATTATACAACCACAACTACGATCGATTTTAAAATACTTTATCACCCAACAAGTAACATGGAGCCTTAGCTCTATTTCTCTATTTCCTTTAACCTTCATTCCCCACATCCTTAACCCTAAGCAACCACTAATATGCGTTCTATCTCTATGCACTCCTCTTATCTGACTTTCCATGTAAATAGATTAATGTAACAACCATGTGATTTTCTGTTTCTGACTTCTTTTATTTAGCATTATGTTTCCTATGTCTTTTGAAATGATAAAATGAAACAAAGTACTTCGTTCTTTTTTCTTGCTGAGTAATATTACATCACATGGCTGTAACACATGTGTTCATTTATCAGTTGATACACATTTGAATTGTCTCCTTTTTGACTATTACATAATACTGCTTATGAACATTTATATGCAAGAATTTGTGTGGACATGTTTTCAATTCCATTGCATGCATATCCAGGAGTGGAATTTCTGGATTGCATGGAACCTTTTTGAGGAATTGCCATACTGTTCTCCAAAGTGGCTTTACATTCGCAGTCTATGAGAATTTCTATTTTTCCACAACCTTACTAACACTTGGCCATTAATTTTTTCATCATAGCCAAAATAGTGAGTATAAAGTGGTATCAAACTGTGGTTTTGAGTTGCATTGCCCTGATGGCTCATGACATTAGCATCTTTTCATGTGGTTGTTGACCACTTTTATATCTTACTTGTAGACATGTCTATTCACATACTTTGCCAATTTTTAATTGGATTGTTTGTCTTTTCATTATTAAGTTGTAATAGTTACATTTTATAGATACAAGTCCCTTGTCAGATATAGGATTGTTCATAATTTTGAGTCATGAAATTTTTCTCCTTTTATGAAAAAAGTAGTTTTGACTACTTGAGGAAGTTATGTATAGTAAGAACTGCAGGGAGCAAATGATAACTAGAGTGAAATAGCACAATTTAGGGGGCAAGAAGGAGAATCATAGAAAAATCAGGAGGGAGTAAGCAGAGAGGGAGAAGGAGAGAAGGAAACATTGCAGGAAACTGCAAAAAAAAAAAAAACCCACATAATTTCAAGAAGTGAGTCATCAGTACTGTTGGATGCAGCAGAGAAATGTCTTAAGATGAGATTTAAAATTGTAGGTGGCTGCCCACTGATTGGATGGAGAAAATTTGTTATGGCCACACTGTATAATACTATTCGGACATAAGGAAAGATGAAATGCTGCCATTTCAGCAAAATGGAGGAAGCTGGAGGGACTTATGTGTAGTAGAACAAGTCCGATGACAAAAACAAATATCATACCTTTACATTTGACAAAATAAAGTGCTTACAAAAAATAGCAGACATTCATAAATGAAGTGAGGCTTCTGAAGTTAAAAGGGAAGGCGACGGCAGGAAGGGTGTTGAAGGGATGCTGCTGGGGGGAACCCCTAAATTCTACCCAAATGTTTATTTATAAGGGTCTTATTAAATAAATAATGATAAATAAATAAAACTGTGGGTGGAGATGATCCTTTGGGGCCACTGGTAACCTTTGTCAGAGTAGTTCGAGCAGGGTGGGAGGAACAGAAAGTAGGTTGTGTGGACTGAGGGGCCATGGGCAGTGAGGAAATGGGTACAGAAAACACACATTTTCAAGAAGTCTGACCAAAATGAGATATATATATATATATATTTTTTAATTACTGGGTTGTTAAAAGGGAGGATAGTGTTAAGGGAAGTTTTTATAGACTTATAAGCTGAGGATAAAAAGTTGATGGGGGGCCTCCCTGGTGGCGCAGCGGTTAAGCGCTGAACTGTGGAGCTGTTGGCAGCGGCGATGCCAGTTCGACGCCTGGCGGGGGAGATTCTCACATGGCACGGCAGACCTCTCTTGCCTCTCCCGCTGCCCCCCTGAGCAGTGTATCTCCTTCTATCTGCCTATTCTGCTCCCTGCTCTGTCTCTGGTGAACCCTCTCGCCGCCCCATGCCTCTGGCTTGTACCCCAGCTTGTATGCATAAATAAATAAATCTTAAAAAAAAGTTGATGGAATGGGAGATGTTGGATATACAGTAAAGGGAAATTATTTGTGGAGCAGCATTTGACTTCTGAGCCTATAATCAATTGCAAAGATGGACATATTGATCTTAATTGGACTAGAGACTTCTTCAAAAGAGAAAGGGAGAAAATAAAGGTAAGAATTGGCTCAGTCAGCATTTTTATTTTACTGCAGTCCGCAGAGACTCAACTCAATCGATCTGTAGTAGAAATAACTAGTACTCATCAATATCTAGCTCTCTTCCCTTCCAGGCTCACGGAAGGCCCTATTTTCCGGTTTAGTGTACTTGCAGCTCGGCATATCCTATGACTCTTCTGTCCAATAACAGAGTAGAAGAAATGAGTCATTTCCAGATGTAGGCAGGGGAAAAGCCCAAGTATGATTTTTAAAGTCTATTTCTCCTCTGGTGCGTTGATGGTAAATAAAACTTCAGGTAGAGATGCTGAAGCCACAAGATGGGTGGAGCTTGGATTCCTGAGAGAGCAAATATTGGTTTTGGATTGCCACCTGGAACTACAGTGCACTATGAGAGTGAAAGAAACACATTCAGTTCCATTAAACCACTAAGATTTGAATGTTGTTACAAAAGCATAATTTAGTGTATCTTGATTAAATCCTTCCTAAGAACAATGTAGAATATACTTGGCTCACGGAAGAGTTGAATGATGTAGCAAAGGAAAAGGTAGACCTGCAACCAGGCAACTGGAACCAGTAATTCAAACTGAGTTCAATAGGGTGGAGATATTTAAGCCTTCAGCAGCGAGGCGAAGGACAAATGAGATATTAAATAATGGTAGTATAGTCTGTCCCAGAAGACTTAGGAATTGTGAGTATGAGTGTGTTAGATAGGTCATCTGCTAAGATATTGGAGTGTTATGTCAGGACAGAGATAAAAGAAAGACTGAACTAGACACCTATGTCTTCACTGAAAACAGGTGAGTGACTGGGAGATTGGGAGATTGTAGACAAGAAGGTATAAAGAATAACGTCATTGGGTGGCATAACCCTAGCAGATGAGGGGCTGTACCCAAGGGTGAGAGAGTAATGGCTCAGAAGTACCAACTCCAGACCCAGGAGAACATGGATCCCAGATCCCAGAAATGGGATCTTAGAGGAAATGGTATTTCATTTAAGACAGGAGTATGAAAGATACAAGAAAGTATATTTGCCATAGATAGATTGTAGATTGAAAGGGCAAAATTGAAACTAGAACAAAGCAGCCAACTGAAAATATGCTTTGGTGACAGTTAATAACAAACTTGACACTGCACTAAATTGCATCCTTGACAAAGAAGCAGACTTGAGAAACAATCCCAGAACACACAGAAAATGAAAAGCCCTGAATATGAAAAAAGAAATCTAATCTTTGAATAATAGATATTTCTAAAGAATGCTTACTGTTAATAACAAGTGAGACAATAAATGTAAGACCACTGGTGAGTGCTCGAAAAATAGCATTTTTTAATATTTTCATAAAGGAGCACTGAACACACTTGCTGTCTTTTGCCTGCATATAAGCCAAGACAAGTCCTTGCATGGTTTGGCTGAAACAGGTAAAGTTCAGGCTCACAAAGGAGACGGCACCTCTGACATTTCAAGTAGCTAGTGAGGATTCTACCTGAAGTTAATAAATTGAACCAAATTCCTTTTGAAATCCTTACTTTTATAACCCATGACAATATTTTTTCCAGATTTCCTTATGTTCTCTCACACACTGCAGGCTACTAACCAATGAGAGGAAATACTTTTTACCCTTACTACTTTTCTTAAGAGTGTAATTTTTTAAAGATGATGTTATAAAGCCAGGAGTTATTTGTCCCATTTTTGCTCATGCATTGAAGGACTGAATTGAAAAAACATGTGAGGGAATTTTCTATCAATGACTGTAACTTGATAACTGGTAGATGGTGAATGTTTAAGCAAAAAAAAGCTTTATATTTTTCAATGCATCACAGAATGTTTACTGTTTGAATATGACCAATGTTTGTACACATAGCAGATGAAAAAAATCATTAATAAAAAACATTTGTTTAACGATGAATTGGCTAGGTTTGGCGCCTGGCAAAACAAATTGAAAAAATTCTAAACCTAATCATATATTTAATATAATGTCAAATTTTGGCAGTAAAAACTTGTAAAAGCATAGGTAAAAAAAATGAATCAATAAACAGTAGATTGCTTTAAAGGAACAAAAAGCTTGGCATGGTAATGTTCAGTATTAAACAAGAATCTAATGGAATTAGGCTCCTTATGGAATTTTGCAAAGTAAATTACCCAAGAAAATGATACTCTTTATTGTTACTTTTAATGTATGATGACAATAGAAAATTATTGTTAGGTATTTGAGTTCCTAGATAATATGCCAAAGATACCCCTGCCCGAAGACTTTTGTCTGATAACTGGACATGCAGAGCACATGGGGCATATTCATGAAGCTGTTTTAATTTTGTCTCTCAGTGTCTGTCTAAATTATTCAGAGTCTAGTTTTTCTCCTAGATGGGCTAACAACTGAGATGTGTCCTTGTTTTTTCTGGTAACGTGGATGTAAGAAGAAGTTTTATAGTCACTTTAAGTCTCAAAAGTTAGACTCGGTTCCAATGTTGGACATCCAGGGTTACTAATTCAAATGCTGTAAAATCGAGGTTCCTCGTCTCTTCCTTTGCTGCTCAGTCTGCTGCGGACTGGAAGCATCCCTGGCCCTTCTCCTCCTTACCCAACTTACTAATGATGTTTGTTGTTGTTACTGTTTTTTTTTAATATATATATATATATATATATATATATTGTTATTTATATCTTTTACATTACAGTGTATTCCCCATAGATTACCCACCACCAATTCACCCGTGAACTGTCACCATAGTCCCTTGTGCTCTTTTCTCCCCCGTTTTGAGCCCTTATCCTCCCCCTCCTTCACTAAATGTCTCTCTCTCATTTGGTTTCCCTGTATTCCTGCTATAAGTGAAACCATTTGATATTTTTCTCTTTCTTTCTGGCTTATTTCGCTGAGCATGATCCCTTCGAGCTCCATCCATGTTGCTGCAAATTGCATGTGTTTATCTTTTTTGAATGTTGGTTTTTAACCCTTGCAGAGCTAGTGCAGAGTAAAGGAAGGGGAGGGACACAAAAGGAGCAGGAAAGTTCTTTCTTCTACTTTCTGGATTGAGTAGATTCAAAGCGGCAACCAGATAAGCACACAGAAATAAACTGAAATAACTCTAGTAATTATAAAATCAAACACATTAGTCAAACTTGTTTTAGATAGTTGTTTTTTATTATTTTTGGAAATAAACAGATTAATGCTCTAGATTAAATTAATAAATATGGAGTTGGAAGCAAGTGATATGTGGGAAAAACAGTGGGTTGAGCTCCGCTCCTCATTTTCCAGTAAGTGCTGCCCTGCAAGGAGACTCACTGGCCTCCTATTGGGCCAGGCTGCCTTCCTTGAACATGTCCCGGGGGCAGCACTCCATGCTCTAACTCAGGTGGAAACTCTCAGGCAGCAGGTGAATTTTAGGGGTGACTATTCACCTCCCCTTTCTTCTTAAATAGTGAGAAGGCAATTAACACTCTTCTGTGTGTGCAGGGGAGGTTACAGCTTACAAGCACTGGCTGCAAGGACGCAATTTTGTTTTTCCAGTGTTGGCTGGGGGAGAGACAGGCTGCATAATTTGTGGGATCCATTACAAATGGCTCTTGTGAAAGAATATTATTAAGAACTTTAAGCTGATGACAGCTGAGCATTTCACCAGAAATGGAGGCCTGTTAAGTGAGGGGCCTTTCGTGATTGGGATTGGGGATCATTGGCCCTGATTGGGGATTACTGGCTGCGTTACAGTAGAACCTCATATTTTTTGTAGTTCTAGTTAGAGGCCAAAATGACCTCAGGTTCTGAGTCATAATATCTTAAATACTGTCTATTAATTGAAAAAAAGTTTATAATTAACTACAAAAAAAGCATGGAAGACTGGCTGAGTTTGTAGTACTGACTATGACAATCTTAACAGTTTTAACAATGTGAATTGTTGCTGTCAGAAATAAAATGTATAAGTGTAGGAGGAAAATGTATCATAAAGCAAATAGCAAGGGATCTTGTAATTTATGGTTGAGATTTTAAGTGTAAGAAAGTTTCAATATTTCAACAGAAGAATTGAAACATGATGAAAATATCAAATACTGGAAGGTGGGGAGTGTATAAATAAGCCAAAATTTGCCTTTCCTATCCAAAGTTAAAAATACACCATTGTTATTTAATTACAAGTAGATAAGTAAGTAAATTAGTCTGTGTTACAGGGAAAAATGCCAAGACATTTAAAAACATAGTAAAAAGAGGTATCTTTGTTAATGCAGCTGTTCTGGGATATTGTCAATCAATTCCCATCTTTGATTTTTTTTTAAATATTTGCCTTATTATTTAATAAAAATAATTTTTGATAAACCAAGTTAGGTTCATCGAAGAAGAATATATGGCGTAAGTTTGGTAATTCAAGAAGATGCACCTATGAAAATAGACAGTGTATACTCCCAGTGTCTGTCACGGTACTAAGCATTGTTGAAAGACAGTTGCTCAATGATAAAAGATTATTTGAATTACTTATTAAAAGGTTACCTTTATCATGGGGTAAGAAACCGCAGCCACTTGTACGTATTTATAGTATGTCTAATATAAAATGGTAAAGCTGAGAAACAAAAGAATACATATCAAGACACCTAAGTACAAAAGAAAATTAGGTAAGTCTTCCAGCATAGATGGTGGCATTATCTTCCCTTCAGAACAAATACTTAAAGTTAAAAGCAAATATGGCAAAAGATAATAGCTGTCAACTATAATACCTGATAATACCTGTAATGCTATATCGATGTCTGCTGTAATATTTTCAATGTTTGAATTATTTCATAATTGGTAAAAAAATCTTAGTTTTAGTGCTGAATAGAAGTAGGTATGTAGGTGTAGTAACACATAGATTTCTAACCTAACTCCATTTTGCATGTAAACATAACATACTTTTGAATTAGAAATAAATAGGGACATTTCTAGGAATGCAACTATGGGATAAATTGAGGTAAGACTGGGTTTGCATTTATGCAGAAATTTGCCAAGACTTTTTTTTTCTCATTTTCAAACACCATTCATTAATGGCACTCATGATATTTGAACTTCAATATGAAGCACCTCTGTCAGTTCACACATATAGTTGTTAGGATTCTGCATATGGGTTCAAACAAATCACTATTTTGTTATGTCATCCAGGATAGTCATTCCTAAACATTAGCGTTTTGAACACTGCATGATTGTTAATTTATTTCTAGCACTTGAAGCAGTCCTAATTCTGTAATTATGATTATAGAAATTACTTTCATTTTATCTGTTCATGTTAAATTGGTATTTTATACATATATTTAAAAGATTGGGTGTGGAGGTAGTAGATTATATTCTCTATGGATTTCATTGCAGGGAAGGAAAGGCATGTCTGAAAGCTGAGAAGCGTTGGTTTGACCTCAGCCTTCATCTTATCCCTGGTCAGCACAATCTTACTCAGGCTGTTTAAAAAATTAAGACCACTGGGATAGGAGCTGGTTGAGGGATGTGAAGCGAAGGATGTGGATTCCCTGGGTGGGAAATCAGGGAACTGACCGCTTTTGCAGTGACAGGGACCTGCTCTCTGCTCCCACTTTCAAGCAACTATTGAGATGACAGAATGGAAAGGGGTGTGGCTACTGGGAGAGGATGCCCCTGAAGTCATCTCGTAGCCTGTAGGGAGCAGCAGAGCCCAGCAGAGGGAGCCACAATAGGACTGTTGGCAATGTTCAGCCAACCTAACAGATAGGGCCGTTTTATTTTAATTTTTTTATTAATTTTTAAACATTTGTATCTTTTACATCACCGTGTATTCCCTGTAAAATTCCCACCACCAATTCACCCGTGCACCATCACCATAGTCCCTTTTGCTCTTCTCTCCCCTGTTTTGATCCCTTTTCCTTCCCTTCCCTCGTAGAATGTCTCTGATTTATGGTTGTCTGCTAATTTTGTTTTATTTTTTATTTTTATTCCTGATCCCTTATTTGGTTCCCCTGTATTCCTCCTATAAGTGAAACCATACTTATTTTTCTTTTTCCTTCTGGCTTATTTCATTGAGCACGATTTCTTCTAGCTCCATCCAGGGGTCATTTAATTTTATTTGGAAAAGAATACCCAGAAGTGGGGTCTTATAACTAGAGTCCATGAAATTGATCAAGTCGTTGAAGGGTAATGAAAGGAGACTGTCACAAAGTTTGGCGGAACAGAAGAACAATGTAACTTTAACTGGCATGAACTAAAAGTCCCTCATTAATTTTGCCTTCAGGAAATTTCCTCGCAGTGCGCTTTCCCTTTGGCTTGGTCTGACCAGCAACCACTTCTGGTAGCCGGCGCCTACTCTTTTGTTCGAATTCTCATCCTATCTTTTCTCTTCATCCTATGAAGACACAAATCTGTCTTCTTTGCCCACAGATAAAAAGTCTTTGTTCTTTATTATGCAATACAAATTAATTTTTTTATCTGTCTCATTTGCTGCCATCCCAGACTGCTTCTGGAGACCATCTTGCATAAATGAAAAGGTTCATGAGGGTCTTTGCTTCTTAAAAGTTACTTTACCCCAGAAATAATTTACCTTGCTCCCCTAGAATGAAAATCGCTGCCAATTTTGGGGGAGTGTTGTTTACAGAAATGAAAAGAAAACCTTTTAGAGAAACAGATGACATTTCTGCATGGAAAAACTATAGTGTATGAATGTCAACCTTTCTAAATTGATACCTACACCACAATAAGTCCCAGATGAATGAAATGTTAAATATTTGTAAAATCTATTAAGAATTTAACTGATAATTAATCTAGAGGGTTATATAACCTCTGAGAGAAGTGGGACATTCTAATACAAAGAAGAGGGATAGAGTTCACTAAAATTAAACAGTGTGTTTAAGAAAAATCACAATGAACTAGTTCAATGTTTATAGCAATTATGAGAGCATAGGCTTACATCTTAATTTGATGAGGACCTCATATAAATGCAAACAAAGCAGAAAGGGTTCAATATATAAAAGAACACAATTTGGAAGACTAACTAAAAAAGAAATACCATTTGTGAATAATTGCAGAGAAAGTGTTTTAACCCTAATCAAATGAATTCAGATTTTTTAAAAAGTTAACATTTTTTAAAATGTGTCATAAAATACTGGTGAGTAAAGTAGCACTCTTAAGTGTTAATGAGAGATCTATAAATATAACTTTTGCCAATATTCATTAAGGCCTTTACAATAGTTGAGGTGTTTTAGCTTATTGGTTCTATTTTGGAGGGAATTTCTTCCAAGGAAATAATCTTAAAATTTACGTACAAATTTATTGATTGTAGTGTTAGTAATGAGATCAAAACTTTGCGAAAAAATTTTTCCTATTCATAGAATAAGACTTAATTCATGTAGATTTTTAAATGTTATTTTAAATGATTATATAACAACATGGAAATGCTTATAATGGTAAGCAAAAGGCAGTGTTGGTCAATAAGAATATTTAAATATGTCTAACCTAATTGATAATTAGGGAAGCAAATGTTCAACCACAGTAAGACCTCATCTACCACATTGGCTAAAATAAAAAAGTGAATATACCAAGCGTTGATGAAGACTTGGCACAGGAGCACTCACGCATGGGGTATGAGAGTGTAAGCTGTTATCGCCACATGATGGACACCAGCTAATAAAGTGGAAGCGATGCCTCCTCCAGGTCCCAGCAATTCTCTCACAGGTATAGGCCCCCAGAGACACCCATGCACATGCGCACTGGGGAGCAAGAATGCACAAGAATGCCCAGTGCAGCAGTGTTTGGAATTCCCAGAACCTGGAAATTTCTATCACCGGTGGGAGGAAATAATTGTTGATCACTTGTACTGTGAGATAAAACATGATAAAATGAGCAAGCAAGAGCTAAACATCCCAATATACATTTTCAAAAATATAATGCAGCATGGAAGAAGCAAATCATCAAAGACTACATTAATTATTCAATGTATATAAAGTTCAAAAATAAATGGAACTCTCTTGTTTATACACATACACGTGTGTGTGTGTGTGTGTGTGTGTGTGCTAAGCCTCTAAGCAATATGAGGACATGATTATTACAGTAATCAGGAGAATGATTCCCTCTGGCAGAATGGACTTGTGCTAGGGAAGTGCAGGGCTTCTCTGTACCTGGGGAGGTTTGATTTCTTGACCTCGAATATGACTAATTGCATGGGTAGTGACTTTAAAATTGTTTGTACATATGTGTTTTTACATATTATATACTTGCATGTCTTATATTATGGGTTACATTATGCCCCCTTCCATAATTACATTAAATTATGTCCCCATGTTAATTTCTAATTCCCAATTCTGCAGCATGTGACCGTATTTGAACATAGAGTTGCAGATATAATTAGCTAAGATGAGGCAGTCCTCTGTCAGATGGTCTCCTATTGCAGTGTGACTTGTGACTGGTGTCCTTATAAGAAGACAGCCGTGTAAAGACACAGAAATACAAGGAGGAACCATGTGCGAATGAAGTGATGCCTCTACAGACCAAGGAACACCAAGGATTGTGGCATCATCAGAACCTATCAGAAGACATGAGACAGATTCTCCCTTGACAGATTCTCCCTTTGAACTTCCAGTCTCCAAAAAGCACATTTCGTTGTTTTAAGTCACCCAGTATATGGGGCTTTGTTATAGTTCTGAGAAACTCTATTATTGTATTTTCATGTGAAAAATTCTTTTAAAAGTTCCCAAATGTATGTTTATGGTCTCAAATTTCTCGAATAAATGATCAACCAGGTATACTCAAAGACACAATTCAAATTTAACAATAGGATCCCCTGTTCAGAAAAGGAAACTATATGGCACATCTAGTTGTACCAAGAGGTCAAAGATCAACTGTAAATGTCCAAGTACATTAAAAAATAAAGGATGTGCCTTGTTCCAAGCTGGCCTGTAAAATTTTCATCCTGACCTTTGATTCCCTTCCTTACTGGAAATTCTCCAGAGTCTGAAGTGACCCTGCATATGGCTTCTGGGAAGACATTCTTACTTACTCCATTTCACTCCAGAGCAAAGAAGAGTTGACCTGAAAGGAGACCTGTCCCAGAGCTTTTCTGGGGTGGAATACTGATGAACATAGCTGGCCTCGTGAAAGGCACTCTCTGGTTATAATTCTGCTTTCTGCAAGTTAGGAGCACAAGACAGTTTCATAGTGTACAGAGCAGTGTGCTCTCTGAAACCTCATGGGGGCTGTGCTTGATTTTATATCGAATCCCTGCCCTGCCTGACTCAGCTATGCGCCATATGATCACAGGACTCCATAAAAAAGGGCAAAGAGAGCGGATTTTTTAAATTAACAGAGAGCCATATGATTACTTTTCACATTTTCAAATAAAAAAAACAAGGTTAGATACAGATGTATTTTCTAGAAAATGAATTAATGAGATAAGGTAGCGCAGTGGTAAGAGATTTTGGAGCCAGACTGTCTGCATTCAAACTTCCTATTCAGTTGTTTCCTGTTGTTTGATGTAGTTATTAGCCTAAGTACAAATTTCTTCATCTATAAAGTTAAGATAAAAACATGCGCTATGAAGGGTTGCTAGAAAGATTTGATGAGGCGATCGAAAAGCATTTAGCTCAGAATGTTGCACACAGTCAGTGGCTAATAAGCATTGGTTGCTGAAATAATAACAATAATGAAAATAATAATAGTCTGTTCCAGATTTATACTTGAAGTGCTTATAAAAATTTCCAGGGGAAATATTATAGAGTAGGCCCCATAGGGGTCACTTGGTTCACTACATTACATAGGCAGAGAAGGAAAATTTCAGCTTCTCAGGTTGACCATTCTAGCAATTAACATTCCCTGTTAGAAAATTAAATTCACTAGAATCAACTCAATGGGTTTAAAGACTTGAATATTAGACTGGGAACCATAAAGTACATGGAAGAAAAGGTAATATCTGCCTTAGTGATATCTTTATGACTTTGTCTCAACAGTAAGAGAAACAAATGACAATATCAACAAGTGGTACCACATCAAATTAAAAAGTGCACAGTAGAAAGAAACCATTGTTAAAATGAAAAGGCAGATTAGTGAATGGAAGACTGCATTTGCAAACCATATGTATATCCATGTATAAATAAGTCATAAACCTCAACAACCAAAAAACATGCAATTTGAAAATGGGCAGAGGATCTGTGTGTGTGTGTGTGTGTGTGTGTGTGTGTGTGTGTGTGTGTCTATTTTACATCATTCTTCATTTTTGTACAATGTATACTTTTTCCTCTCAGGTGTAGTCCTGAAAAGTTCCCACCACCATTTCACCCATGCACCATCACCACAGACCTTGTGCTCTTCCCTCCCCTGTTTTGATCCCTCTGCCTCCCTCTCCCTTGCAGAATGTCTCTGATTTATAATTGCCAGTTTATAATTTTTTTTCATTTATTATTATGTTATTATTTTTTTCTGATCCCTTATTGGGTTCCCCTATATTCCTCCTATATGTGAAACCATCCGATATTTTTCTTCTCCCTTCTGGCTTATTTCACTGAGCATAATCCCACCCAGCTCAATCCATGTTGCTGTGAATGGCATGAGTTTATCTTTTTTGATTGCTGAGTAGTATTCCATAGTGTATATATACCACATCGTCTTGATCCAGTCATCTAATTTTGGGCATTTGGGTTGTTTCTATATCTTACCTATTGTAAATAGTGCTGCAGTAAACATAGGGGAGCAGATATCCTTTTGAATTAAGGTTTTTGTGTCCTTTGGGTAGATTCATAGGAGTGAAACTGCTGGGTCATATGGTAGCTCCATTTTTTGTAGTTTGAGGAACCTCCACACAGCTTTCCATATTGATTGGACCAGTCTGCATTCCCACCAGCAGTGTAGGAGAGTTCCTTTTTCACCACATCCTCGCCAACATTTGTTGTTGCCTGTTTTTTCAATGTGCCATTCTCACTGGTGTAACATGGTATTTCACTGTGGTTTTGATTTGCATTTCCCTGATTATAAGGGATGATGTGGATACTACTCAGCCATAATAATGGATGGAACTTTGCGATTTGATCAATATGAAGGAAGCTGGAGGAGATTTACTAAGTAAAATAAGTTGGTAGGAGAAAGACAATTATCATATGATTTTACTCATTTGTGGAATATAAATAAAAAAACGAATGAACAAACAAAGCAGACCCTTAGACACTGACAACAGAATGGTGATTACCAGAGAGAAAGGAGAGGACAGGTAGAAGGGGCTGTTTGGTGGTGGTAGATAGTGATTAGACATTTGGTGGTGGGCATGGTGTGATAAATACAGTCCCTGGGGTGAGAAACTATTCTCCTGAAACCTATATACTGTTGTAAACTGATTTTATCTCAGAGGGAAAAAATCACTTCAGTTTTCTGGTCTGTTAGATAAATGGGTCTGTTGAGATAATTTCTATGGAGTGCTCCAAGCAATAAAAATTTGTATTTCTAAAAAACTTTGTGAACCACAAATAAAACATATTACACTTTCTAAATTGTTGTCTTTCCTTCAGTGAGTATTTCTATTATACCAGCTCCGGCTCCTCTGGATGGAAACCATTTTAGGTCAATTTAGTGGTCAAAATGTTTGTGTTTTTTATTGTGTTCCAAGGAGGCCTAATAGAGTTAGGGTCATTACCTAACCATGTCAGCTTTCATCAGAGGCTTGGGCACTTTTCTTACCACTAAAGTTTGTTTGGACCAAACTTTTAGGTTTACCTGCTTGGAAAAAGAAAATTGTGATACTGTGAAACAAAGAAATTGATGACTTTTAAAGACGTTGTATGAGCTTCAAATGTTTTAATATAACCTTTTTAAAAATAATATTTGCTATTTTTTGATAAAAGCTATGTGGTTATAGGAGTTACTTTGTATCTCCAAATTCACCTGGAGTGAAAATTAAAAACTACCCACGCCTCCGGTCTGCACCCCAGCTTGTATGTATAAATAAATCTTAAAAAAAAAAAAAAATTGGAAAAAAAAAAAAGTAGCATTTCCTTAAAAAAAAAAAAAAAAAAACTACCTTCTCCAGTGTGTCTGCCAAGTCTTTGTTCTCCGCCCTAGTCGTCCAGGAGATGGCACTGTTGCTTTAAAGGTATGCCTTCCTTTGGGCCCCGTGAAAGAACCTGGGGGTGGAAAACAAAGTATTGCATTTGAAAGTTAAAAAGGAAGCAGTGAAAAAAGCCCGGCTTAATGAACTTTGGGAATAAGACCTAGATTTGTTTCGATCATTGTCTTCCGCAATCTCTCCTTTTAGGGGCAAATGTGAACTTGAAGACCAACAACCAGGATGAGGAGACGCCCCTGCACACCGCCGCCCACTTTGGCCTCTCGGAGCTAGTGGCCTTTTACGTGGAGCACGGAGCCATCGTGGACAGCGTGAACGCCCACATGGAGACCCCACTCGCCATCGCCAGCTACTGGGCCCTCCGCTTTCAAGAGCAGGAGTACAGCAGGGAGCACCACCTCATCTGCCGCATACTGCTCGACTACAAGGCCGAGGTCAATGCCCGCGATGACGACTTTAAATCTCCGCTCCACAAGGCCGCCTGGAACTGCGACCACGTGCTCATGCACATGATGCTAGAGGCGGGCGCCGAAGCCAATCTCATGGATATCAACGGCTGTGCGGCCATCCAGTACGTGCTGAAGGTCACCTCCGTGCGCCCGGCCGCCCAGCCTGAGATCTGCTACCAGCTGCTGCTGAACCATGGAGCCGCTCGAATATACCCTCCGCAGTTCCATAAGGTGAGGCTGGGCCCAAAGGTGCAAGTGAGAACTGGGTGGTTGGCAGGGTGTAGGAGACTCAGCTGGAGCTTGGGCCGAAGGTTCCAGGTAACTCAAGTTTGTTCCTCAATTGTATTTATGAAGCACATTGTTATGGCATTTTGTACTTCCTAATTTAACTTCATTTCATTCTTAAAACATTCCTGTGAGGTAAATAATAATATTATCCTTAGTCTGTAGAGGAGAAGACTGAGGCCCAGAGTAATTAAGTAACTTGCCTGAGCTCACCCAGGTGCCAGGATTCAACCTTAGAGCACTTGGTGCTAGTGTTCTTGTTTTATCAGCTGCACAGCTTTTATTTTGAATGTTATGTTTTGATAATCTCTAATGGACTAGCAGGGACAAGATGCTAATAATATTGATAAGACTTGGCATCTACCCTCAAGTAGCTTAGAATCTAGTAGGAGAGATAAACACAGAGAGACTGTTTAATATGCTGTGGTTACTGGCGCCACGGTAGATGGATAAATGGCAGGGTGGAAGAATAAAAGGTGATATTGCCAAATGGATGAGAGATTTGCATTAGATTTGTGATAGTAACTAATTTGGAAACCAAAAATGCCTATTACCTTAAAATAACACCATACCTAGCATCCCACTCATGCTAAAAACTGATGAAGAATTTCATGTATAAACTAATGTAGGGGCACAGAAAGCTAGTTGACAAAGTTTTCCTAAATTCACCACTAAGTTCTGCTTCCTACTTTGGTAAATTGTAGGAGACTCAATCTGAAGTCCTGTCCATAGCTTTAGGGTTCGGTGGAAGGAAAGACTTTAAGACTTTAAGGGGAGTATACTCAGGCTGGGCAACTTCCAGATGGGCAACACAGACAACATTCTGATGTAGATGTGAAGAGTTCAGAAATTTCTGTGATCTCAGTAAGGGATCTTCTCTTGGTTGTCAGTGTTTTGATGGAAGATTGTCATTTCTTTCTTAAAATTATATGTAATATTCGGAATGTCATGAAACTTTATAAAAACTTTACAGAGAATTCTAGGGGCCTCCCTGGTGGCACAAGGGGTTAAGTCTCAGCCTATGAAGCTATTGGCAGCCACTGAATCACGAGTTCTATCCTCGGCCAGGGAGATTCCCACATGGTGCAGCAGACCTCTCCTGTCTTGCCCACTGCTCCCCTAAGCAGTGTATTTCAATCAGTCTGCCTGTTCTGCTCTCCACGCTGTCTCTGGTGAATCCTTTCACCCACCCCACACCTCTGGCCTACACACCAGCTCTTGTATGCATAAATTAATAAATCTTTAAAAAAACTTTATAGAGAATTCCAGATGATTATGATGAGGAGGAATAAGATAGTAAATAATAATGTGACAGTAATGACTTCTGTTGAATGCTAAGCTTCATGTTGATGGTTTCCTTTTATTTTTATAATGGCGGGTGAGTACTACCATTATCCTCATCTAGAAGATAATAAAGTAAACACTAAGGAAAATTAAGATATTTTCCTAAAGGTGCATAAAGTTGTCAAGTTCATTTTTTATCTAACAAATAATTACTGAGCACCTACTATGTGTCAGGCACTGTTCTAGGAACTGGAGATAGAGTAATGAACCAAACAAGGCCTTCCAGGAAGATACTGTCTAGTGGGAGGCAGGAAAGAAAAACAAACAACAAACAAACATATATGCTCTGATATGTTAGGTGTCATAGAGAAAAATGAAGCAAGGTAAAGAAAATCACAATGCCATTTTTTGTTGGTGTTTGGGTATGTGTTATTTTGCAAAGGTTGATTAGAGAAAAATAAAGGTGTAAATGAACAAATCATGTGACTACCTGGGGGAAAGGGGAGAGATTGTTCCAAGAATAAAGGAAAGCTGGTACAAGGATCCCTGGTACAAGTATCTTCCTGGAAAGGCCTTGTTTGGCCTCATTATTCTATCTCCAGTTCCTAGAACACATAGACGCACAGTAGGTGCTCAGTAATTATTTGTTAAATAAAAAAATGAACTTGACAACTTTATTCACCTTTAGGAAAATATCTTAATTTTCCTTAGAATTTCCTTTATTATCTTTTAGATGAGGATTATCGTAGTACGCACCCGCCATTATAAAAATAAAAAGAAACCATCAACATGAAGCTTAGCATTCAACGGAAGGCATTACTGCTACTTTGTTATTTATTATCTTATTCCTCCTCATCATAATCATCTAGAATTCTCTATAAAGTTTTTATAAAGTTCCATGACATTCTAAGTATTTCATATTCAGAGGTAGGAGAGGGCTAAGCATATTTGAAGAAGAGCAAGGAATCCAGAGTGGCTGGAGTGGAGTAAGAAAGGGGGAAGAGAAGCATATATAAGGGTGTCTGCAAACCACTTCTCAGTGGCTTTTGGGCCTTGATGATGTCCTTGGCTTTTACTTTTCGTGAGGGAGGACATCATGGAAGGATTTTGAGTTGGAAAACCTAATCTGACTTTTATTCCAAAAGGATCCTTTTCAACACCTTTTGGAGAATAACACTGGGGGAGCAAAGATATTATAATAATCTAGACAAAAGATGAGAGTGGCTGACACCCACAGTGGAAATGATGAATGTGGTGAGAAGTGGCCAGATTCATGGTAAATCCTGAAGTGGGAATCAGTGAGTTTTGCTGATGGATTATTTGCGGACCACTGGAAGAAGCGGGGAGTCAAGGATAACCTCAAGGATTTTTACTGAAGAGGAGAAAGAAATCGAGATGCCATTTCCAGAAATAGGAGCAATGCAGGAGTGGATTTAGAAGGGAAGATCAGGAGTTCTGTGCTTGACGTGCCCACTGTTGATCCAAATGGGGTTGCCAGGCAACAATTTGACATATAATAGCAGCGACAAGGGTTAAGAGTAGAGACTTAGTAAACATGAGTAGGAGCTCTGCCTTGGCAGTTTGCTGGCTGTATGATTTTTGAACAAGTCCCCTAATCTCCAGTTTCCTCATCTGAAAAATGAAGGTAAAAATACCAGCTTTTCTGTCTGAGCAGTAAATGAGGCAGGCATATGAATCATTGAGCTAGTGTGGCACTCACCAAATTGTCATCCCACCCCCCACCCCCCACCCCCGCCAACGTACTCTTGGTCCATTGTAGGAGTATTCCTACTAGCCCTGCTTAGTTGTCTCCACAAGCCTGGAAGATAGACAATTAGATCTTCCAAGGAACACCTCGTCCACAGTTAGTACTTCCCTATTTGGTTCTGTTTTGCTCCTCTGACTTCTCCAGTTTGGCCATATGCAGAGGAGATTTAGGATAGAGTTAGTTACTGGTAGATGGGTGGCATCATAAACATTTTTGTTATTACCCAACAACTCTGCAAGAGGACTGGCCCCCTTCCAAAGGAAAACTGAAGAAAAGCTATTCAATTTACTATGCAGATGCTTCATCATGATTTAGAACAACTACTCTCCAGCCCGACTTTCCAAAGAGAAAGTCATCTTTACGACAAGTAAATGACTGACTCATTTATCCAGAAGATAAAGTGATTCGTTCTCTGGTGGATAGGGAATTCAGTTTCCTTATTTACAAGGAACAAGGTCAGAGCTGAAGATGCTGTCTTCCAAATACAAAGCAAATTTGTAGAGGGTGTATTTCACTGAAAGCCAATGTATAAATTACATAAGGGGGGGAAAAGAATTATAGGGTTTGCAATTGCTTTCCAGGGTACAAAAGGACATTTGATTTTTTTTTTCTCTCAGCATAATTCAGAAGGAAGTGACACCCCAGGGAGCCAAGATTGGGTTTTCTTGTAGGGCAAGAAAGACATTTTTCTAGGGAAGGGAAAAGTATGTGAGGGTTTGGGGGAGGTAAGGATGATTGCTGTGTTTGAACAATGCTGTATGTGAAACTCACAGTATCAGCAAGCTCTTTGATAATTAAATAGTTTTCCGTACACAAATAGATCAATATTAAGGGCAGAGGAAACTTTAGGGTTTCTCTGCTGAAGTGACTTACAGGTGGCATTGAATTTGACGGGTGGCAGGGAGATTTATTGTGACTGTTTTTAAATCTGTGCTTTTAGGTGTAGGATGGTTGTCTGAAAGGAGTGTCTGAAAGTTTTTCCATTTGCCAGAACTGGAAGAAAAAACTTGTTTTTGTTCAGTTGTTCTTCTGCGAAGGGAGAATGGAGGCACCACAGATTCACAGAAGGTGAACTTTATTGAGCATCATCTGTTTCCCACACCAGCAAAGAGGAAGCAGCAGCTGCTTCCTAGTCCACATCAGCCCCGTTACTGGGAATAGGCCTGGCTTCTGCCTCCTGTCACTATCAAAAAGCCAATAAGCAGAGACAGGAGTTGAGTCTATAAGCTCTTTTATTTTCCAGATCACTGACTATTGAGCTGAGAGAATGGTGGGTGTGAAGAGACCCTCTGCCATCTCATCTCGAGCTGGCCTTTCTATAATGAGTTAAATGAAAAGTTAATCTTAAGAAAACAGCCCATCAGAACAGCCCATCACAGTTGTTGTTTCTGATATTTGCCATGTTCAGCACCCAGTTGTTAATCAACTTCTCAGTTATCTTGACCCTGATACATCTGATAAATAGCGTCAATGTCCAGCACTCAGTCGGGCATCCTCGGGGCAGGAATCTCAGTTTAAAGTAAGAGTTTTAGTTTAAAGAAAACAGATCATTGACCACATAGTGTGTACGTGCAGCCTATGTTGTGGGCGCGTGCAGATTCCTTTACTAGGCATGGTGCCCTTCCCTTCCTCCCGAGCCCCGTATCACTTCCTTATTTGATGGTCAAGTGAGCTAGAGGGATGCTTTCAAGTTTAGCTTTCCTTGAGGGTCATATTTTATTGCTGACTGGTAAAATAACTACTGATATCTGAAGACGGTATGCCAAGCTGTCTTCATTCTGGAAGAAGCCTGAAACACCAGTGAAAAGAACCAAGAAGCTGCCAGGCTCAATAGGGCCTTTCCTGCTGCAACCATTCTTTGGCAGAAAACTTAGTGTCAGATAAACCCAACAGTGGCAGTGGGCATTTTGGACTTTGTGCCGCTAACAATGCAGTTAAATATCTACTTGAATTTATTTAACCCTAGTGAAAGGTAAAAGTTACCTCCCTGTGAGATATACCAGAGACAAATTCAAGCATCAAATGTGAGAAGTTAGATTCCTAAACTATGAATGAACTACATTCTAATATTTACAGTTTAGTTTGTTTCTGAGTAGGTGCTGAGAATGGGGTGGTTGAATAGAATACATACTGCTAAGTTAAATCTGAGTTTGGGAAAAATAATTATAGTAAACTTTAGTAGACACATGACCCAAGCAATATTTGGGACGCTTTGTCACTAAAAATTATGTCTTGTCTACCTGAAATTTGAATAGAACCTGGCAATCTATATTCATATGATTATTTGCAAAACCTAACCACCCTCGTTGGGAGAGGTAGGAAATATGTTGAAAGAGGAGAGTAACTCTTGCCACATCTCTTCAGCCTTTGTTTCTTTGTATTCTCAATCTTGACTACAAGAGAAGAGTAGGGAATATCTAGGGACTTATTTCCTGTCCTGGGAACCTGAGTGTTACAACAATTTCTCAGAAAAATCATAGGGCACTCAGAGAGGTGGAGAGAGAGAGATTTAATTGTCACACCGGCGGGCCCAGTGGGATAGCTCCCAAAAGTCTGATCCCCGAATAGCAGCAATGATAAAGTTTTATACAGTTTGCATGCAGAAGCCCGTCACCCCATCTATCATAAATGTTACTGTTTGGGAAGGGGGTCAAGGTAGCCATAGCTACTGCAATGGGCAGGCAGCACACTGTAGGAACTTTCCGCCCCAGCAAGCAGCAGAATCCAGGCAGCAGACTTAGCAACTTCCTGCTTCGTGGGCACCACTTCTTTACAGACAGTGCTCATAAGATACTGAAGGAGGGCACCGGTCTCAAGATTATCAATGGCTGTGTAGCCGTCCAGTACCTGCTGAAGGTCACCTCTGTGCACCCAGCCACCCAGCCTGAGATCTGCAGCCAGCTTCTGTGGAACCATGGAGTGGCTTCTTTTAAAAGACAAAGCAAAGTTATGGTGATAGGAATTACAAGAGAGGTGCCTCTGAAATGCAAGTGAGAAAGAGTCATGACAGAGCTTTCTGGAATGATGTGAATGTTCTGTGTCTTAACCAGGGTGATGTTTACATGGCTGAACTCATCAAACTGTACTGTTAGAATCTGTGTGTTTTACTCTGCATACATTTTAGCTCAATAAATAAAAAATTAACCACTAATTCAAAAAATTCTCAAGAGGTAGGATGTGTATGAGCATAAGAATTTGAGTCTTGACTCTTCTACCCTCACATGAGAGATCTCCATATGGAAGGTCTTTGATTTTAAATCTGCAAAATGGGGTTAGTTATTGGATCAACTTCATACCAGTAGTTCAGGACTGGGCAAGCTAAATATGCAAAAATGTAACATAGTCCCTGGCACTAATAAGTCCTCAAAAATGGTAACTATATATTGTTTTCCTTCTTTCTCTCTCCTGCTTATAATCATTTTTCAAGCTTCAGACCTTTTCCATTTATACTCATTTGGAGTACCATTAGGCCTCTTAGCTCCAGTCAGCACATTCTTTGATGGTGCACACATCTCAGGCACCATCACTGGAGCGTTAATCATGCACATTTTGACTCCCATTAGGACACTACCTATGAAGTATTCTCCTATTCTTTTCTGACCATCTCCAAATTAATGCGCCCTTCCCACTTACCCATTTCCATCAGCGACATCCCTATTTGTCCTTAATCTCAGGCTTCAAAGTTACATTCTTTACTCCCCCTATCACATTAGTCATTGGGCCCTACCAACTCTTTCTCTTAGCTTCAGTTACCCGTCATTCCCTGGGCCAGCAGTGGCGCCAGCTGAGAAGCCACTTGGTGTGCCTGTTCTGCCTGCACACTGCTCTCTGTCCTTGATATCCCATTTTCTCCTTCCTGCCTTTGCTCATGGTGCTCGAGGGACTCTTGATGATCTTTTAGTTGGTCTCTTACTATTTACTGACTTATATTGCTCTCTCACTCTTTGAAATATCTATATCTTTTCTCTTCAACTAGGTTGTAAATTCCTTGAAGACAAAAAACATAAACTTCTCAGAATTACTGTCATAGTGCTAAACATAGTATTCAATAGAGGCTTCTAATGGAATGAATTGAACAGGACCCTTTCTTGTTAAGACTATGGAAAAGCGGGCCTCCCTGGTGGCGCAGGGGTTAAAGTCTCAGCGCTATCAAGCTATCCTCAGCCACTGTGACATGAATTCGATTCCTGGCCAGGGAGCTGACCCATATAGTGCAGCAGACCTCTCCTGTATTGGCTGCTGCTCCCCTCAGCAGTGTATTTCAGTAGATCTGCCTGTTCTGCTCCCTGATCTGTCTCTGGTGAGTCGTCTCACCCTCTGCACCTCTGGCCTACACCCCAGTTCTTGTATGCATAAATAAATAAAAATATATCTTTTTTTAAAAAGGAATATGTAAGAGCCTCCTATTGCTCCTTCAGTCAATGCCAGGCTCCTGAGACTGGCATTCCAGGTGCACTGTCAGCTGGCTCCGACTTATCTGCTCTGAACTTCAGCTTTTTCCTGACATGGGCCCTTTTTTCAGATAACACCTCTCTCCACACCCCCCCCCCACACACACACACACAACTGGGTGTTAAAATGATCATCTTTCTGTCTCAGTTTCACTGGAGACCCCAAGGCAATAGATATGTATCACCCCACTTGAAAACTGCACTGCTAGGCCATCCATGAAAGACTTTTAAGGGAGGTGGAGCAAATCAGTTTTGGGACCTTTTGCCCAACAACAATCAGTTGAGATTGAGATGGACTAGAAAAATAGGAAGACCATTTCTTTGGAGAAAGTAGTTTAAGTAGAAAGGCATCCTTCCCTTTTGATAGTAAGGGTGGGGTGCTTCTTCCTCATCTCATGTCCAGTAAGAAGGGCTTTATGAGAAGTCAGAAGAGAGCTTGATATATATGCTCTGAAGTTTTAAGGAAAAAATAGAACTGGCATGTAAACTCATCATCAGAAAATTTAAAGGAAAATATCAGTGGCTGGAGATACTTGTCTGGTGGCAAAGGAAAGGAAAGTGATGAATCTAGGAGTCCGGAGTGCCCACGTGATGACAGGACCAAGATTCAGATTTTTCCATGGAGCAGTTGTGGGTCACACTGAAGAGCCAGCCGGGCTCACTTTGGAATGAAAATAGACCACACACAATGGATGTCCAGAGATGGGCCATCTCCATTCCAGACTGCAGTGGAAGTGCAGAAAAAAAGCTGGAGGTGTTCTGGTGGACAGAGAAGCTGATGTGGAGGGCATGAGAGTTGTAGAGACCTATCTGAAGAGAGGCCTTGTTCTTATCTGGTGGAGGGTGCTCACTGTGACACCCACAAAACCTTTCCACAGAAGAAGAGACTAGCACAGAGGGCACCTGTGTGAAGTTAGGTTGGCATGAGCTGGCCAAGACCTTCGTTTTCCCTCTCCTCTCCTCTGCCTGATCCAGTCCCAGAGGATCCTGAGGCAGGCGGGGAGACAGAGAAACACACTGAGATGTTCCCCTCACACCAGCCAATTCTCGCATTCTTTGACACCACTGGATGTCCAATAATTCGGTTCTGACACTGATTACCAAGAGTTACTGTCAGGCTCCACAGGTCAGCACTCAGTTCTGTAAGACCCCACTTTAGATGTCAGCATCAAATGGGGTACCCAAACTGCTCACAGTTTTTGTGTGACTGACTACAATTTTAGGGATTCCCACAACCCCTTCCTTGGGTTTTGATAATTTTCTAAGCAGCTCACAGAGCTTGAAAGCACTTTACTTACTAGTGCTACTTTATTATAAAGCAAGCAACTCAGCAACAGACAACTGGAAGAGATGCAAAGAGCGAGGAATGTGGAGTGGAGTGGTTCAGAGCTCCCATGCCCTCTGAGGGTGTGCACCTACCAGTACTTGATGTTTTCACCAATTCAGAAGTTCCCCAAACCCCATCATTTAGGGCATTTGAAGAGGGATTCATTAGGTAGGCTTGGCTGATGAGACCATTGACCATTGGTGATTGAGTTCAATCTCCATGCCATGTCCCCTTCCTCAGGGGTGGACGGGGCAGGGTATGTCAAAGTTCAAGCCCTCAAATCAAGGCTTGGTCTTCTGGAAGCCATACATCTTGAAGATACTCAGGTCCCTCTAAGTGTCACTTCATTAACATAAAGTTAACATGGTTGAAAGGGGCTCATTATGAACAGCAAAAGGTGTTCTAATGACTCAAGAAAATTCCAAGGTATTCAGAAGTTCTGTGACAGGAACAGTGGACAAGGACCAAATGTTCATGATGTCACATCCACAATACCTCCTATCCCACTGTAGCTTGAAGCTGGCTGAGCTACCGGAGAAAATTTACTTTTGAATAAAATTTGGACTTTCAGTTATTCAGTTAAAATGAGCGTTTTAAAGTACTGACTGAAATGACATGTTTTTTGTGTCTAGAGTAACAAGACAAATTATTATTCAAAATTAAATGACATTAGGCCAGAAGTGGAAAAGAAGGATGTCAGGGAGCAGTTTTGAGTGGCCAGGAGAAAGGGAATGAATAAAGGCTTAAGGCCTCTTTGTAGCATTTTTTTAGTTGTCTTAAAACTTTGTTAATGTCACCATAGTCCCTGGTGCTCTTCCCTCCCCTGTTGTATGCCTCAGATCTGTTTTGTCTTTTTCCTGACGCTTTTTTTTTGTTTTTCTGTATTCCCCCTGTAAGTGAGATCATCAATATTTTTCTTTTTCCTTCTGACATATTTCCACTTAGCATAATCCCTTCTAGCTCCATCCATGTTGCCGCAAGTGGCACAAGTTTATCTTTTTTGATCATGTCAGCATAACTTTTACCTTAGCTGATGCTGCACACATAGATGGGTATGTAAGTGCACACGTGCAGGTGAGTTGCACGCATACACCACATATCTCTTTGCCATCTAGGACCTAAAGTGGATCTCATCTCCTTTAAGAATCCGTTCCTGGGCCTCCCTGGTGGCACAACAGGTTAAGTCTCAGCACTATGAAGCTAATCGCAGCCACTGCAGCGCGAGTTCAATCCCAGGCCAGGGAGCTTCCCACATGGCGCAACAGACCTCCCTCCCCCGCTGCTCCCCTCAGCAGTGTACTTCAGTCTCTCTGCCTGTTCTGCTCCCCACTCTGTCTCTTGTGAATCCTCTCTCCGCCCCACACCTCTGGTCTACATCCCAGTTCTTTTATGCATGCGTGCATAAATAAATAAATAAATATTAAAAAAAAACATTCCTGGTTAGCCTCAACTCACACAGCTCTCCCTCTTAAAATTCCTATGACTTTTTTTTTTTAATTTTAAGCAGAGCAAGAACTTTATTGTGTGCAGGTGTTTGAAAGCACCTTCTCAGTGGGGCAACCGTCCCTACTTTTTAAACCTTATAACCTAACATAAATCTAAGAGCCAACCATGTACCTCCACTGGCCTCACTTGTTGGAACTCGGTTTTTGCTGCTTGTTCTCAAGGGAAGCCTCTCACCAGAACCCACTTTGTTTTGCTTTTGGGGTAAGACTTAAATATTCCAAAATTTGTTACTTAATGAATGTTGCATGATTGATGGGTCAGCTAGGTCCTAAATTCATGGCAATGTCAAAGGTTGGTAAAGAGTATAAATATCCAGTCTGGATATTTATGTTTTTAGATAAAATCTAAAACTACATCTTTGTCACTTGGTGCAAATGCTGGCCGCCTTGACGCAACTTCTCAGTTTTAGGTTTTTTTTTTTTTTTTTGGTTGGTCAGTGAATGGTTGAACAGTATGCTAGTGAAATAACTAAATTTCAGGCCTTCCTTTATTTGTTGATGAATGTTAAGATACCAGTGAATGGGATTTGGACTGTAGCATCAGTCCTCTTCAGGCATTTTACTGCAAAGAAATCTTTTTAAATTTTTTTTACATTGTTGTTCTTTTTTGTACAATATTTGATTTCTCCCCTCAGGTGTAATCTCCATAAATCTCCACCACCATATCACCCTGTGAACTGTGACCAGAGTCCCTTGTGCTCTTTCTTCCTGTTCTGACTCTTGTCTCTCCCCCTCCCCTGCTGTATGCCTCAGATCTGTGGTTGACTTGCAAGTTTTGTCTTTTTCCTGACCTTTTGTTCGGTATTCCTATATTCCTCCTATTAGTGAAACCATCCAGTATCTTTCTTTTTCCTTTTGGCTTATTTCACTGAGCGTAATCCCTTCCAGTTCCATTCATGTTGCTGCAAATGGCATGAGTTTATCTTTTTTGATTGCTGAGTAGTATTCCATTGTGTTTGTGTACCACATCTTCTTGAGCCAGTCATGTGTCTTTGGGCATTTAGGTTATTTCCATATCTTGACTACTGTAAACAGTGCTGCAGTGAACACAAGGGTGCAGGTGAAAGCGTTGGTCGACTTTCATGTTGCTCTGCAGTTTACTTTATCTCATAGTCAGCAGTAGATCTAGATATCTTAGGTTACTAATGTTTGACTTTTTGAAGATAAAATTTTCTGTAGAGCTGGGAGAGTTTCCCACATAGCTGGACATATGTTTTCTCAAAATTGCTTCACATAAGATCAGAGCATGCAATTCACTTGGCTTCTACCTCCTCTATTAGCACCTTTATTCACTTGCTCCTAGATGTTGAAGGAAGTTAGTTTTGATTTTATTAACCTTCGCATCCATCTTAGGGGTCTAGCAGTGTGTTTAGAAATTCAAAAATGTGAGATTTGTCAAAAGCATTTGGGGCTCTGGTGAAGCTGATGTCGTTGTGATTGAACACCTGAAACTCTATGCTTCCTCTGCAGGTGATAGAAGCTTGTCATTCTTATCCCAAGGCAATCGAAGTTGTAGTCAATGCCTATGAACATATCAGATGGAACATCAAGTGGAGAAGAGCTATCCCTGACGACGACTTGGAGGTAGAGAATCAACTAACTATGGTTTTCACCAAAAAAGTACTTCCGGTCTGCCATGAGAGTGCAGGAAATTCTAATTTGAAAAATTGGTTTGGAGAATACTTTTTAAAAAAAAAAAAACATTTATTTATTTATGCATACAAGAGCTGGGGTGTAGGCCAGAGGGGTGGGGCGGTGAGAGGATTCACCAGAGACAGAGTGGGGAGCAGAACAGGCAGATCTACTGAAGTACACTGCTGAGGGGAGCAGTGGGTGAGGCAGGAGTGGTCTGCTGTGCCATGTGGGAATCTCCCTGGCCGGGGATCGAACTCGTGCTACAGTGGCTTCTGATATCTTCATAGTGCTGAGACTTAACCTGTTGCACCACCAGCGAGGCCCCGGTTTGGAGAATACTTCTAAGTCCTACTCAAATGCAGTGAGACAAATGCATACATGCAAATTACATGTAGGATGAATAAATATAAATATATTCATCAACTATATAGTGCTTGGGAGTGTCTTTAGGATTTCTCCATCGTAGGGCAAGTTGGACATTTAAATAAAGGTGGCTGTTTTACTTTCTTCCCATCCATTTAAATGAGTCAAATGATTGCTCCTATAGCATTTTTTGCCAGAAGATTAAAACATTTCATGGTGATGATTTCGTGCACTTTTAAATGTCTTAAAGCCTTTCCTAGGCAAGAAACAGTATTATAAATCCTAGGGTGAGTCATATAAAAAGCCATTGGTGAAGCCGAGTTTTCACTCTGTTCATGGACTTTGCTGCCTTTGTAAACCTGCTAGTTTACAAGAAACCACTGTTCTTGGTTTTAGCTGTCACAGACTGTCTCCAGCATGTGAAGAGGTATTAGGCGTGAGTACAAAGTCCACTGAATTTGGAAGCCAACGACTTAGGTGGCATCTTATTCTACTACTTATTGGCTATCTTATCTTTAACAGTTCCCTGACCTGTCTTAGTTCCTTAATTGATTAAATATATGGACATCTGGATACCACCAGGCACATTAAAGGACATTTAATAATATTTACATGCATCGAAAATTATTTGGTTTACACTGGTCTAGGCAATTCACATGTGTGTGTTTTATTTCATTACCTGGCGTCTGAGTTGTAACACCGAGTATTATACCTCCTCCTCTTCCTTCGTTTTACAGACCATTCCCTCACCGCCCCATCTTGATTTCACATTTAAATTTTTGGTTGGCTATCAGAGATCCTAGAAGACTACAGATTAGGTCCAGCGGTGGGACAAAATGCACTGTTGTTGCTATTGATGTGAACCGTGGAGCTCTCTGACTTGATCCTGTCTCGCCTTCCTTTTCAGAGACACTGGGATTTTTACCACTCTCTCTTCACTGTGTGCAGTAACTCTCCAAGGACTCTCATGCACTTATCGAGATGTGCCATTCGAAGAACTTTGCACAACAGATGCCACAGAGTAATTCCTTTGCTTTCCCTCCCATTGTCATTGAAAAAGTACTTGCTTTTAGAGCCTGAGGGAATCATTTATTAAGCCTTACGAGACAGAAGTTCCCAGTCCTAGATATTTAAATGGACTCGCCTGGTAGACACAGTTTGAATAAATAAAATGGTACTTGGGTTGATTATAACACATCAGGGACTTCAAAACACTTTACAAACACTATATCATTAATCCCAGAGTGAGGGGAAATAAACATAAAGTAAAGTTAAGGAATTCTCAAAGACAAGAATGTATCCTGAAGATACTGATATAATAATGATAACTAACATTTATAGTGCTCTTAGGTGCCTGAGAGATTTTTGTAAAACTTTCCATATATGAGCTCGTTTGCAAAGGGACCCAGGTTTTCTTACAACCAACCTCATCCTTTCCTTTCTCAGTAATACGTTTACATTATCTTTCAGTGGGCAAAATAGCAGGCTTTTGTAATTGGCCCATTCATCTTTCGTGTCTCACCTCCATTACCATTTTGCAGAAATTACCTTGGCTAGTTTTGAAAACTCTGATCCCCACCAAGACTCTTCAACTTATTTTTGATGAAGAAGGCACACGAGCCTAGTCTAAACCTTTGAGTCAAATTGGAAATAAAAAGCAAAGACCAGCCCATCTAATAGTAAAAAATGACCATTTCAACACTCTCATTGAGCCAGAACCTGGAGGTGCTCTCATGAGCTGGAAGAACCCCTGCCCTCCAGGATCTCACTATTTAACTGAGAATCCAGACAGTAGAGCAGAGAAAACTGCCGCGTCAAATACAGGGGCAAGCCTGCGGGTGCAGACCCCTTCTTAGCGCTTGCCTTTCCAAGTCATGTTTCTGACATGAAGTGTGTTTTTTCTTTAAAGCATGAAGATAAAGAGTGAAGGGATTGTGTGACGAGAGCTGTTAGTGTTCATATATTCACTTTAAGTTTCTCCAAACACCCATTTTATTTCATTACCATTTTCTGTGTGGTGCTTCTCCAGACTCAGTGAGATGATGACTGCACACTCCATGGCTCCCATGTCTGGGACTAGGGAGTCGAGGAAAATGTGTGGGAGGAAGTGTGTGAAGGGAAAGGCTTCAGTTGATTACTTTGTTCTTTTTGTATGTGACAGAATACTGTGTCACTGCATTTTCTCTAGGAGATAAGGAGCACTGCTAGGATGAGTGGCTATAGAAAACAAATAGACCTTTGAAAATGGTGGAAGTTTGAGAAGCTTGGAGTGGTAAGCGTGTAATCAGGTTTTGTGGTTTGCAGAAAGAGAAATGTAGATGACTAACCTCTGGATGGACATTATGGATTCTGAGGCCAACTTTGATACACATTTTTGTTCTTGCTCATTTTTAGATAAGCTCATTGCCTCTTAGCATCACTTTTTAGTGGTTAAAGTAGAAGTAACGAAGCACAGATAAATCTGCCAATTGTGAATAGGTTTCTTTTATTTATGTGATTCTCCCTCTTGCTTAATTTTTGATGATTGAATTTTAAATAGAGATATCAAATGTTCCATTAACCTCCTACTATGGTGCTTCTCCTCTGAGATTTGCATACTTCCTGAGCTGTGTAGGAAAAAATCACAGGTGGATATGATGATCTTTCTGAAGTATCAATTTTACTCAAATATTTGGAAGAACTATTTTGTACTAAAACAAGATCTACATGATGGAATAGAATGCTAAATTTGTTTGCACTATTCCTATAAAAACATGATCCTTTAAAAATCATTACTTGCAGCAGTTGAGATGCAAGTAGTTTCTTGCATCCTACCTAGCATGCTGGGTGGAGGTGCATGCTGCCCCCCACCTTCAGGAATATTCTGGCAGAAACATTTGTGGTGCTCTGACTTGGGGTAAGGAAAAGTGATGCTGAGGGCAAAGAAAGAATATTCTTTGCACAGTGAAATATTTTGTCAGCTTCCTTGCTTGTGTGTGCTTAAACATTTTTGTAATGTAGTATGTAAAACATGATTACTTGTTTTGAATTATTTGTGGATTTAAAGTTATTTTTCCTTATTTTTGACCTTTTATTTAGAGGACTTAAATAAATAAAATTCTTTTGTTTTTCTCTGTCTTTGTGAGTTGTTTATTTTCTGACTTTTCAGCAACTAGACTGAAGAACACTTTTAATTGCTTTCTTCAGCATTTAGAGAGAAAAAGAGAATGAGGAAATGTGCCGTAAGTAAATATCTTTTAAAAAAAAAAGTAAACACAACTACAACACGGGCTATTTCTGTAGCAACAAGAGTGTTTTAATAATAAAGAGATTGTACTGAGCCACTCTCTTCTGCCTGTCACCATTTCTGTCCTCCTGGGTTTTTCATTTCCCGTCCTTCTCACCATTCACACAATCCTGAGCAGTAGCAACAGAGGAAATTATCTCTTCTTCATGCCGTCCTGACTTTCTGTAAATAGACATTTAATGACCTTAAAAAAAGTTATATATGAGGAAGGATCGTCACTATGACAGGAAAGATGACCTAACTAGTTTTCACCCCTGATCAGGGTCACACATTTGTGTTCTGTTTTTAATCACCTAGTGTTACATCTCCATTTTGTCCTTCCATTCTGTACCCAGTGGCTTCTAATAAAAATCACAGCAGTCAAAAGCTGACTATGGGGATAAGAAAAGCAGCAATCCATTTGCAGTGCGTTAGCAGCATTGGAGAAAACAGCTGAGCCTTATGTTTTTGATTGGGAAAAACTCAGGAAGTTTTAAACTGACGCACTTTCCAAACTTTTAAGAAAGAATCCAGGTTTTCTCGCATTTTCTTTGAAGCACAGCTACCATTGCTAGTATCTGAAAAGAATTCTTCCTTTCTTGCTTTAGGAATATAAATGGATGCATTACATATTGTCAGCTGGTGAGTTTTGGCTCTGCTCTGTCTGGTTTCCTATCTTGACTTCCCACATTAGTTGACCCATCACTTAGGGAAAGTGACACATGTGCCCTTGCTTCAGTTTCCTCTGCTGCAAAATGGGAATATTAATGGCATTTACCTCAGCAGACTTTTGTATACAGAGTTTCCTCTCGTTACAGTGGGGTTACATCCAAATAAACCAATGCTAAATTGAAAAGACCGCTAAGTCGAAAATGCTGACGGAGAACTGCAGCTTGCTGCCTCTTGGGGCTGGAGAGAGCAGGTCCTGTCATGGCGTGCTTGGTTTCAAACCTTCGTGAGAATTGTAAGTCGAACCGTGGTAAATTGGGGATCGTCCGTATTCTTTCTGAGGTGTAGGGGAAGAAAAAATTTTCCTCAACCATCTTTGGGTGCCTGACAGGTTCTGAAAATTAAACTGACAAAGATTAATAGAAAAGCATACAAATGTATTTAATGTAAGTTTTATGTGACACGGGAGCCTTCATCAGGAAGTTGTTTTTTTTTGTTGTTGTTTTGGTTTTTTTAAGATTTATTTATTTATGCACACAAGCTGGGGTACAGACCAGAGGCATGGGGCGGTGAGAGGGTTCACCAGAGACAGAGCAGGGAGCAGAACAGGCAGATCGAAGGAAATACACTGCTGAGGGGAGCCGCGGTCAGGCAGGAGAGGTCTGCCGCGCCATGTGGGAATCTCCCCGGCTGGGCGTCAAACTCGTGTGGCCACTGCCCACAGCTCCACAGCGCAGCACCCAACCACTGCGCCACCAGGGAGGCCCTCATCAGGAAATTGTTACAATGAATGAGACAGTGCAAAACCTCACCCCCACTTCAAGGCAGCCCCAAGAGGACAAACATGCCTTCCACCCAGTCATTTATGCAAGGTCGTTCTCTTCCCGAGCCCCAGATAAGACCCGGTTTCTGGCTACGTGGGGTGACTGCTCTGTTCTGCTTGTAACATAGTTTGCTTGCTTGCCTTTTAGGGATTAGTGCCTGTACTGTAAGAGCGCGCGGGGCAAGGGGTGGGGGGAGTGGCGGGTATAAAACCACTACTGACCCCTGCTTCAGGGCTGCGCTTCTGCAGATGGGGCTTTGGGCGGGCTGCTAGTGTAGGCCCCAGCGCTGGGAAATTAATTAAGGCCTTCGTCTGTTTGCTCCTCTGCCTCGTGATTATTGGGCCACACTTTAGCAAAGTGAAGACCTGAAGAGCAATGCGATCTGGTTTTTATGCCATGTTTGATGACAGTCGTGTAGAAATGTGATGGATTAAGGAATGTTCAGTAAGTGTGGTAAAGTGGAAGAAACAGCAAAGCCTGTTTTTTTTTTTTGTTTTTGTTTTTGTTTTTTAGGATTCTTCTGAGTCCGTTTGTCTTAAGGGATGATGCTCCTTTCTTCCCTACAGAAGGATTTTTTTTTTTTACCTCTTTGAGGGAGAACGGAAGGGAGTTGATCAGAGTGACCTTCCCAATTCTGCTGTTTCTTTGAATTCCTTCAGCTTAAAGATTCAGTGTACTAAAGTACCATATTTTGGGGTAGTATGTCCTTAACCCCACCAGAAGGTTAATTTTTTAAAAATATTAAACACACAGAACAGAGCATGCCGTTCAGTAAGCATTTGTTATTGTTGTCCTTGTAATTGTGAACAATGGAGGGAGATGTTTCTGGTAATGAGGTATATATTCTTAGAGTGAAACTATAGTTGGAAATGATACATGGGATCATTGGGGGACCAAGACTCCCTACCCACTTGGGGTGTTTGTGGTGATGTATGGAAGTCGCAAAGGCGCTGATTTGGAGGATAGCAAACAGTTTAATTTTTGAAAATTTGCTCTTTTGAAGTGGGTGCATTAAGGATGCAATGATTCCTTTTGCCATTTCAGGAAAGCTGTGAAGTCACGTGAACATTTATCATGTGGACAGAGAGAGTTGATCAGTTGTTTCCATCTGCAATGAGAGAAAGAGTAGGAAGAGATTCGCTCCGTAGCAGGAGTACTGATTAGCAGTGAGATTCCTAGCCATGAGGGTTATTGCACATCTGAATGAATGAATGAATACGGAGGACAGGAAAATTTCAAAAAATTATTTTTCAATTTCAAAAATTTATTGAAAGAGAAGTATTGATACCATGTCATTGCAAAGTTCACTTCTAGTTGTTTGATATTTTTGTTTTTATTAGAAATAAAAATTTAAAGTAGGTTTTCAAAACATTTAACTGAACTATATTTCTGCTAGTCTGCCAGTAAAAAGGGGGAGGGGGGCTTGAATAGAAATTATTTCCAAAGCCTATGTTTTAATGATAAATTGACTTCATCTTATGTTTGGTCACACCTGTCCCCAATGAGAAGCATTGCATAAAATGTTATAATATGCCCCAAGTAGAAGTTGCTTTCTTTTCTATATTTTCTTTCTCTTTTGTTTATTGGCAACACTGGGTGGATTAGGTTTGCTTAAAATTTTTCCTTAGTAATTGGTTTTCTCAGAGAGAGGTATGCCTCAATGATACTGGATAATAACTATGCAAATATATGCTAATCCAGCTAAGGAAATAAAATAATGATGTCACCTTGTACTTCCTAAGTGAAAGCCATCAGTGGGATTAGTTCTTCCTCTTATCATGCAGGAAATACCATCATGTGGTACTTAGGGCACTCTTACAAGTAGAAGATAGGACTGGGGGCCTTCTCAGCCAAGCAACCCAGAGACTGACCAGAATCAAACAGAAAGATGTTTAGTTACTGCCCAATTCCAGATTTTGGAGAATGTAAAAAGTCAGTGTTTGATTGATAACTGGTGAAACAAATGGAAGTTACAATCAATTTGATTCAGGAAGCAAGACATATAAAATAAGCTACCCTTCTAATTATGTCCTTCTCCCTGTCCTGAGTCCTAGCGGGATAACTTTGATGGGAGACACCAACTAAACTCCTGCCCCTGGCATCCTGGTGGGTCCAAAGTCTGGTAGGAGATTGACAGACAGGAGGACACAGAGATTGGGAAACTTCCTGGCTCCTTGCCTGTTAAGCCTCCTTTTGATGGTGTCTGGCTTCCTTTCCCAAGGCTGCAGCTCAAGTTCAAAGCCCATTTCTTAAGCGTTTAGTCTCCCCGGGTTAGAGTAACTGCTTCCTCCACTTACTCCTTCAGACCTAGGTGTGGTCTAGGCTTCCTCCTGTTGCCTTTGTTCTGGGTGCTTCAGCATCCCTTGCTACCTAGATTCTATAAATACTCCTTGATGAAATTATTTTCAATCACTCCAACAATTGGGCCATCCATGTCCTCTAGGGATCTCGACAGATCAGTCCACCCATACAACTGTGACATTTGGTGAGAGCGTAGGTGGTGGCCCAGAGGTAATGGCCTTTGGCATTGAAGAAAGAGAGATGGCATTATGTGGTCAGGCGTGTGGGCCTGAGCTATGACCTGAAGAAGTGTTGGGCTTGGGTAATAACTTAGGTAAGAGAGGAGTGGTAGAAGGGGTGCCAGGAAGAGTTAGAGCTGGAATATATGAGTATTCACCATCACCTACTGGACAACTATATAGAAGAAGATGAGCATTTGTTGTAGAGGGTAGAGGATGAGGTTGGTGGTGCTAGGTGAGATCAGATTATGAAACTTCTTGAATTATGGTGAAGTACTGTGAGGATCAATGGAATATTACTATTATAATTACTTTTTTGAACCTTATAACTTTTATAGTAACAATAATTATGATTCAACTATGTAACTTTTATATGGCATTATATAATTTTCAGAGCATTTTCATGATGCTTAGTAGATAATTACCTTTATCATGACCCTTGACTCCTCTTCCATGCCAAAAAATTACAATGATAAAGATTTAGGTCTGAAAAAAACACCTACACATGACACTATTAGTTAACCCCTTCTCATGCAAAACAGTCATATTACTCAAGCAAAAAAGAAAAAAAGAAGGATTATAACCTTGATTTCCTTTTATATCAAATGCTAAAGACTTTTTTTAATTTCATGGAAGAAAAAAAGAAAAGCAAATCTTTCTTCCAGGGCATATGAAGATGAAAGACAGAGGCAAAATTTACAGTTCTAGGATTGCTTATAATTCTCGCCACAGCAGTGTTCAAGTGATAAATTGTTTACAGAAGCACTGACATAATTACAATCTCCAGAGGACCCAAACTCCCACTCCTGCTAAAGTGAGAGGGACAGTGAAAGGCCTCTTCTTAGGATGATGGGTCAGGGAAAATTTAGGTAGCAGCAAATCGTTTCTAAGTAACCTTTGGCTAGTTCTAACATAAAACTACACACAAACTTTGAAGTGTTTGCTTTGGTGGATTAACAGTGCTGGTTGGGGTGGGGGTGGATGGAGAATGGATTTTGGAATCCAATAGTTCAGATTTTCATCTTTGTGTTTCATTTTTTTAAAATTCATTTCTTTTTTTTAAGATTAATTTATTTGTGCATACAAGAACTGGGGTGTAGGCCAGAGGTCCAGCATGGTGAGAGGATTCACCAGAGAGAGAGTGGGGTGAAGAACAGGCTGATCAACTGAAATACACTGCTGAGGGGAGCAGTGGGTGGGGTAGAAGAGGTCTGTGCACCATATGGGAAGCTCCCTGGCCAGGCATGGAACTTTTACTGCAGTGGCTGCCGACAGTTTCATAGTGCTGAGACTTAACCCCTTGCGTCACCAGGGAGGACTTGTGTTTCATTTCTTGTTTTCATTATTACCTATGTGAACTTGGGCCAATTTCTTAGTCCACGTGGAAATTTTTTATTTGAATAATAGTGACTACCAAATTTACAAGATTCTTTTGAGAACTAAATGTGATGACACAAAACATCTGAAGTAGTGTCTAGTATATAGCTGAACTACAGTAAATGCTCAGATTTTACATACTTCCCTTATGTAGGTAGGGGTGGTTATGTGTAATATGCTAAGAGTGTTTCTAAGACATCTAAGATGTCTAAGATGTTCTAAGACATCTAAGATTCATGTTTACTGGCCAGAGAAGCTACTTAGGGTGTTTTTGTTTGTTTGTTTTCTATTTTAACTGTAATGGTTTTTCTTTGATACAAACTTTGTGAGGCAAACTGTCCCAAACAACTTTATTAATAGTTCTCTGCTGTTGGCACTTTAGCCTGAAGGAGGCAGCATAGGAAAACATTCTCCCTACCATGAATCAGACTAATAGAACGAAGGATAACTCTCAATTCTAAATGCAGCACGGAAGAAAATCAAACCTCAGAGCTCAAGGCGAAGAGGTATCCTATAACAACTTTTTAAATCTCCTGGTAACAGTTTCACACAAATCTGTTCTGCCCTTCATTGCAAAGAGATCTGAGATACAAGAAGAGATCTTAGAAACACTCTTCTGTTCCATGATTACAGCATCTGCAAGGGGAAAATATTGCCATAAGTTTCTATGTGGCACTGAAATAGACAACTTCATTAGGAATTCCAGGCATTTAATTTCCCTTCTTCCTGTTCTTCCCTTTCTTCTTCCTTTTCTCCCTTCTTATCTCCCCGCCGGCCGGCTGCCCCCCACCTTTGTTTTTGTCTCTTTCCTCATTCTTACATGTGTTGTTTGTCCTGTTTGCTGGGCTAGGGTCTCAATGTGAGCAATGCCAAGGTCATGTTGGTGTATACTTGGGGACCGTCAACAACTTAGAAGTCCGGTATCGTCTGCAAAACTTTGCTTTGAATACATGAGGGTGACAGTTAAGCCATCCAGGAAATGGGAAATTTTGTGCTTCCTTTTTGCTGTTTAATTCTTCGATTCTTTGTTTCCAGTCTGAAAAATCGCAATTATGCAAGAGTTTGTTTTCTTTCTAACAATAGATCACAGGCAGAAGTTCAGCCCCAAAAGAGGAGCAAAAACTGTCAAAGGGGCAACAGGGAAAAAAGTTTCCACAGTGAGGCCAGCCTGCTTCTGTCTGCCCTGGTAGTGCTAGGAAGAGGCATGGGCTTCCTATGTGCGTTCCTGCCATCCCACATGTTGCTAAAGAGTCAGTCAACCTATCAGTCTCAGAGGTCCTCCTTTTTGGAAAAGCAAGCAAGAACTATTTCCTGAAATATTCTGACAGAACAGCTGGCCACAGAGACAGACAAAGGGTGCCAAGTTGCCAGAGTTGGAATTTCTCTGTGTCACTTACTCCCTCTGAGAGTTACCTTATAATGAGGGATTGTAATTGTTTCATATTCCCAGCTGAATTTTAGAATTTAGCGCAACTTGTAGATACCTCACCTGCCACAAAGGCTGGGTACACACACATATCCAGCAAAAAGATGTGAGTAGAATGTATGGATCTATTCAAGGATCTCCGATCAATATGCATTGCAGCCCGCAAGAGGAAATCATTCTCTTTGTAGAACTAAATACATCTAAAGAAATCAAGACAGGTCTCAATGAGTTGATATTTGAGTTGGTTTTCAGTAGTCATAAATACATTTTTTTCTGATCTGGGACAGGACTGACTCACTTAACGTGCTGCTTTATATGTACTGTTTACCTTCCTTATTTATATCACACAGAGCTTAAATTTGCACTCTCGTGGAATGGCAAGAGAGTGGCACGTCACTTTTCACAAACAGGACAGTCAGGATATTCTTTTCTCCAAATCAGCCTTCAGTTTATCTTCAGCACAGTGTCTAGCCCACCACTGCTGGGGACTGCTTGGATAGGCAGGATGGAATCTATTTGTCATTCCCAAGTTCTGCTCTCAGGGTCTCACTGGCTGGTGGGTCAGCATTATGGAAATAAAAGGCTGGAAGAATTACAAGGAAGAAGAGCATTACTGACATGGGCTGGTTTAAAGCATCTGTGTGAGGAAGTGTAGCATTTTGACTTTCATTCAGCTGTATTTATTGAGCTGGGTCCTATACCAGTTGCTGGGAATTGGGAGGTGTTTAAGGGTAGACAGGTCCCCACTCTCATGGGGCACTGATGAGGCAATGGTTCTCCCCTAGGCTGAATATTAGGCCATCTGTGGTGCTTTACAAAACACCAGGACTCACTCCCCACCTTTGCATTTAAAAGCCTTAATGTGCTGATTAGGTTAAGAGCCTTACTCATCATATCATGTTATAAATATCTATGTGTCACTGTGGCTTTAGCCACTTGTAAGGAAGGAACTGTAATTTCTTCAGTGTTTTTAAAAGGATTTAATGTAAAATTTACAGGTAGTAAATACACTACCTTTAAATATATAATTGGATGAATTTTTAGAAGTGTGTGCACCCATATATTCAATACTAGTCAAGATAAAGAACCCATTTGTTACCCCAGATGCTCCTTTCTCCTTCTTTCTAGTAAATCTTCACTTCCCATAAGCAAAAATATGATTTCTGTCTCCAGCGGTTAGTTTTACTTTTTCTTGACCTTTTCTAAAACTGGAATTATATAGCATATACTCTTGTGCCTGACTTTCTTCTTTTAACATAATGTTTTGAAGAGTCATCCATGTTTTTGCAACTATCGGTAGTTTGTGCCTCTATTGTTTAATGGTATTCCGTTTTATAAATGAAGCACAGTATGTTTATCCATTCTTGAGCTGGTGGATATTGTGGGTTATTTCCAGTTGGGATAATGAAGATGTGATGGTAAACTTTACATGTCAACTTGGTTTGATTATTTTAGTCAAACACCAGTGTAGATGGTGCTATGAAGGTTGTTTTTTTTTTTTTTTAAGATTTCTTTATTTATGCATACAAGAACTGGGGTGTAGGCCAGAGGTTAGAGGATTTACCAGAGACAGAGTGGGGTGTAGGCCAGAGGTGAGAAGATTTACCAGAGACAGAGTGGGGAGCAGAACAGGCGAATTGATTGAAATACACTGCTGAGAGGAGCAGCGGGTGAGGCAGGAGAGGTCTGCTGTGCCATGTGGGAAACTCCCTGGCCAGGGATCGAACTCGTGCTGCAGTGGCTGTGGATAGCTTCATAGTGCTGAGACTTAGCCCATTGTGCCACCAGGGAGGCCCCTATGAAGGTATTTTTAAAGGCACAATTAACATTAAATCAGCAGATTTTTTCACTCAAACTCATAATAGACCGTATTATGGAGACAGATTACTCTCTGTAATGTGGGTGGGCCTCACTCAATGAATTGAAGACCTACGGGAAATAGATTGAACTGCCCCAAGGAAGAAGGGATTCTGCATGCACACTGCCTGCCTTCAGACTCACAATAGAAACATTAAACCTTTACTAGGACTCAACTTGCTGACCTGTCCTGCAGATTTCAGGCTTGTTAGCCTCCAAATCTCAGGAGCGTTTTCTTAAAATGAATCTCTCGCCCTCTCTCCCTCCCTCCCTACTCTCTCTCTCTCTCTCTCTCTGTCTCTTCTTCTCTCTTTCTCTCCCTGCCTCCCGCTCCCCTCTGTCCCTATCCCTGTCCCTGTCTCTCTCAATCTATTGGTTCTATGCCTCTAGAGAATCGTGACTAATGCACTGGACAAACTTGCTATGAGCATTCTTGCTCAAGTCTTTTTGTGGCCATGTTTACATTTCCCTTGGGTAAATATCTAGTTGTGGAATTGAAAGATCCCTCAATAGGTATATATGTAACTTTGTAAGAAAGTATTAAACAGTTTTCCAAAGTGAAGTACATTTTTTCACTTCCGTAAGTGATAAATGAACGTTCTGGTTGCTGCATATTCCTGTCATCATTTAGTGGTGTCATTCTTGTAATTTTAACCATTTTAATGAGTATGCAGTGACATATCTTTGTAGTTTTCATTTACATTTCTTTGAGGTCTGATGATATTAAATAGCTATTCACGTGCTTATCAGCTATTTGTATATCTTCTTTGATGAACTGCCTGTTCAAATATTTTGCAATGTGTTCCCTGTTGAATCCCAACTCCTGGCATTTAGTAATCACCCAGTATATAACTATTGAGTGAATGTTATATCACCTATCACCAGTGATCATTCTGATATGATTAGCATCTTTGTCTTGTTATTTATAGTGTTTAAAAGTGCTCAGCAGAATTCCTGACACATAGTCAGAGGCAACCATGGTAGCATCCCTATTTTATATGTGAGGAAAAGAGCATCAGGAAATTGTGACTTGACTAAGATCACCTAGTTACTATCAAAACTGCAGCTCAATTCTGAGCTTCTCAAATTCTGTATTTCATATTTTTACTTTTCATTATTAGTAACTTGATCAGTTAACTATTGGACTTACCATTAAATCCTTTATTTATTCTTATGGTTATTATTTATGGCAAATATAATGCATATCTTACCTCATTTAATTCTCAGTAATCCTGAGGAAAGTGGTTATCTTTCTTCACAAACAAATTACAGTACAAAGAGGTTATGTAATTTCTGAGATCACAGAGTTAACTAAAAGGTATCAGCAGGATTCAAGTCCAGTAACCCCCATACTAAAGCCAATGTGTTTTGTTTTTGAAACCGCTGTACTATACTGTTTCTTACAAGATTAATTTTGAACACATCAAATTTTAGGAGCTTATGGGTTAGCAAGATGGAGAAATCCAGTAAAGCTGTAACACTTGGGAGAGAGCTACTGTGGGCAGGAGAGTGTACTAAGACTGCACTCTGTGAACTATAAATAAGACCATACGAGTGAAGGTATATTAGGAATGGTTAGACAAAATGCTGGATATATTTTAAAAATGGACAATTTCACTAGTTTTGATTTCAGGAAGGTCTGTGGTGGACCCCATTTTTATGTACTGCAAGAATAGGTTTGTAATAATGAAATCTTATGATTTCCAAGTCTGTCCCTAAGGCACTGCACAATATTTGGCTGCAGTTTGCTAGAAAGTCCAAAATAGACGTAGGTTGCTTTCCGTCAGGTCCAAGAGCTCATGATTGTCCGGATAACCCCTTTACTGGGAACCCCAGCAGCACTCACAGTGGGCCTCACACCAGGCTGACTAATCCTTCCTTCTGCTCACAATCAGTCTCCTGAAAAGGGAGTGTGAGGGGCAGGGAGTGAGTCAGTCTCTTCAAGCTGGCAGTACACAGAGCTGGTGTTAATCTGTGTTACCTTAGCTCCCACAGGATGAGTAATCATGCTGTGCCGGAAGACAGGTGCAAGTTTCCAAAGGAGATCTTTGTGACTGATAGGGGGGTTAGTTGAAACTCAATCTATATTTACTTCTTGCAACAGAATATTTTTTGGTCTGCAGAAATTTTAAGGCTCTGTAAACATTTATCTCTTTACCAATTAATGGGCATCACAGAAGCACCAGCAATGTGCCCAGCCTGGACCCCGGGACCAGCCCAGGTTGAGAAGATTTGCACAGCAAGTCTGAGCCAAAGACTTCCTCCTCACACTCCCGGGAGGCAGTGGGTGACACCGCCAGCCAGGCCCTGCCTACTGAGCTGCAAACACAAACATGTTTTTGAAGTCCTTTTGCACTCAGCTGGGAACACACTGTTCTCTTTGGGAGGGTGCCAGAAACTTATGAGTCAGATCAATGCCAAGGCCGCTCTCTCTCCTGCCTCAGAAAGGGACACTGCCGTGTTAGGTTGCTACTTCCCCTCCTTGGACCTCTACCCTCCAAACCAAATCTGTAGATGGTCCCTGCACTTTGTAACCCTTCGGTTAGTTTTCAAATGACTTCAATCTTTGGACAATAGTAATCACACAATCCAAATATGTTCCTTTTACTTTCATTTGTATTGCTTCTTGGAGCCTCAGGCTGTGGACCTTTGAGGCAGCACCAAGAGTAACTATCAACCTTTCTCATTTCAGACAGGTACAGGCAGAGTTTGAGTTTCTGCCCTCCCAAGTTAGATCTCGGTTTTAGCTTAAGCAAGAAATACAAAGGAAATTCAACCAGGGCCAGCAAAATCGAGAAAAAACCTGAATCTTCCCTCAGAGGTACTAAGCTTCTCTCCACTCTCCTTCTTGGACTCTTCCTTAATCCTCAGTGTTTCCATAGTGACCCAGCTCTAAAATCAAAATTTTAAATATGTTTCTGTAAGAGTTAAGCACCAATTTAAAAATATTTTAAATAGTTTTTCGCATATCCTTGATAGTTTTAGAGGGTATGGCTTCTTGCTTGAAAATTGTTTTCATAGTTCTCTAAGTTTCTAATATTCAACTGCCTTTGTTGGTTTATGAAATTGACACTAACCAAATGCATTCATGTGGTATTAACTACCTGAAATCTAGGCATCCACTCCATCTATCTATCCATTCAGTAATTTTTGAGGTTAAAGTTCTTACAGACAACTAACCCATCTTCACAGCACTGATGAGAGTCTATAGTAATTAAGAGGTGATAAATATCACATAAATCCTTATTGCTTATTAAGCAACCGAAAATAGAAAACAGAGAAGCTCAGAGGAGAATAACACTGGTCAACAAATTTTTACAAAAGTCGTATCACTGAAATAAAATTAGACATTTCCTATCAATTTGTATATGCTCAACACGAATATGAAGTCAAATTCTAGTTTTGGCTCTAGTTTTTTTTTGTAATCTGCAATAAATTACATCATAAAATTCATACCAATCACTGGTCAACAAATTTTTACAAAACTCATGTTACTGAAATAAAATTAGTCATTTCCTGTCAATTTGTATGTGCTCAACACAAATATGACAGTCAAATTCTAATTTTGGCTCTAGTTTTTTTTTGTAATCTGCAAAAAATGGATGTTTACATCACAAAATGCATGCCAATAGTAATAGGCTAATACCTGTAAAAAATCAAGTCTTAGACTACTTCTTAGATTTCTTCGATTGTCTCTTGTAAGCTGTTCAGGAGCATGTCTGGGGAGTGTCCAGCAGTAGTCAGCCAGCATCATAGTGGACCATTTTCCCTGGTATCTTTGTTCCATTGATGCGGTATCTTGATGAAAACGTTTGCCATGTTCATCACTAACCATCCCATAGTTTTCAGGGAAGAAATCCAGTTGGGAATGAAGGAAGTGGATCTTTAGGGACATGTTGCAGCCAAGTTTCTGATACCGCACCAGCATGTCTTCTACTAGTTCCTTGTAGTTTTCTGCCCTAACATTCCCAAGAAAGTTTGTAGACACTAGGCGAAAAGCATTCCATGCTTGTTTCGCATCACCCTGCAGCAAATGGTTGAACCGGTCATCTCAATGCAGATGGAATGTTTGGGTAGACTATTCTTGACTTCGTTTGCTTCGTTAGTCTGCCAGAAAGAGGAGGAACCAAGCAGAAGTCACAGTCTTTTATGTGGCTGCTTGGCTCCCTCCACACCACGGGGACTGCAAATGGCATTGATGGTCTTTTGCCATTGAACCACTGTGAAAACTGTGTTGTACATGTAGCACAGCATATATGCAGGACCCAAGGCTTGTCTTGGCGACCAACCTTGCATCCGAAGTAAAGATGAGAAGCCTTCTTCACTTGAGAAGTGATACTTTTCTTCTGGTTGGCAAATGTCACTTCCCCACAAATAGAGCAGAAATTATCCACACTATTAACGCACTTTTGAGGCATTACTGTTCTGTATTGTGCCTAAATGGATAAAATCATAACAGTTATATGGGACAGTAGCTTAAACTGTCTCGTACAAAGTCTGAAATATTTTCAGTGCTCAACCTTTCCGGCAGGGCTTTATCTAGTGCACTGCTGACGTCAGCTTACTTCAGCAGCCGCCTGGCAGTAGTATTCCATTGCATCAGAAAATGATGCGATCAACTCTGGATGATGTGTGCATGATGGTATTATGCAATGTGATGCAATATTACATCATTCTAGGCTGATTTACGATATTGTTGCAGTCCTACTGGATAAATTTACATGGTGAAACATATAAAATGAATTATAGGAAATATCTTCAAAACGAGAGCTAATAAAAAATTTTCAGGGTTATATTCATGTTCAGCACACCAAGATAGTATAGATTAGGGCCTTTTTAGGTCAGTTATGATCTCACTGTTGACCAGTGTAATCTGTGTGAATGTGAAGGCTTCTGCAATGGAGAGATTTCACCAACCGTATGTAACTGCAAAATATAGGCAGCCAAGCCCAGGGAAGATAAGCTCATTTTGGGCTTGGGACCTGCTAATTGGTTTCACATGTATGTGGATGGCTCCCTCATAGGGCTAGATTCCAATGTGGAGAGAGAAATGAGATATTTCACTGAAAGAAAGATATGTTTGAGTCAGACTGAAGGAACTGTTATGACACTGTACTGTGGCTATAATCGGTGTTAGTGTGAGGATGACATTTTATAGGGAGATATTGATGGTCAAAAGGAACTGAGTTTGAATACCATTTTACCATTTCCTAGTCAAGTCCTTGGGATAATCATTCATGTTATTTATTAAATAATAATTTATTGAGCCCTATTATGTGCCAAACATGGTAGAAGTTGATGGAAATTCACTGCCTTCATAGGATATTAATTATTCTTTGTACTTCCCTTTCCTAAGGAAGAACAGTACCTATCATGCAGAATTGTGTGGAGTTCATCTACACTCCATGTGTGATCGGAGTCTGAGTGAGACTTTAGTTATTGTCATAAAACTGGCAATTTGGCAACAAGTTCAGGGCAAATTCATTCTGTTATTACCTTCTGCTCCCTAATTAATCTTGAATTATAAATCTTTGACTACAGAAAGACATTTTTACCTTTTCCTTCCAGTCTTGAGGGCTATTCCTTTGAAAATAAACCAATGGGGTATTCCAAGAGAATAGTTTGTATGGATATTGAGGGGAAGAGTGCCTGCAAAAAGTTTAGCTTGGGATTTCTTCTTAGGCAATGGATTTTCTGAACTGAGATTTGTACCTATGTGAACAATGGGAAAGAAGAGAACTCAGAAGAGAGAAAATGAGCAGTAGCACAGTAGAACACATTCCTATTATCTTGTGAATAAAAAGATGCTCGAGTCTCCTGTAAGTCAAGTGGATTGCACAGAAGACTTCACCTAATTGATTGGGACCCTGCCCTAAAATGTGACTCACTAAGAGAAGTGACCCTCACAGCAAAGTACAGTATATAGGGATGGAACTGGGGGCGAATGGAAGAGATCCACAGGAACTGATCTCCTCTATAGGTGGCTGCACAACCAAGAGTTTCTTCCAAAGAATCATCACGTGTCTCTCAAGAAGTGCAGCATTTGGATGGCTGCCAAGGTAGGGAAGAGATGACAATGGCAACTGTTAAGTAAAAGTATTTCTGCTCTTTTTGCAAATTCTGTCTCCCTGTCTTCGAAGTAAGGACCCAGAAGATCAAGGAGATTAAAAGGAAGAATCAACAGAAGTCCCCTTCTCTCTCTTTCTTTGTACACATCCATGCTTCAGGCCTGACCTAGGGAAGAAGATGGACATTTAAATTGGCTGAAAGGCTGAGTGAATGGTGCAGGGGTTTATCTTTGTAATTTGAAAATGTCAGAAATCTGTTATCTGCTGGAGATGCCATAATGTCTTGGGAAGGGGAGTGTTGATGGAGCATGTTTTGAAGCAGTGACTGGAGAAAAATAAAACCCTATGGAGTTTGAACCCTGCTGAGTTCACAGTGTTCAATAAACTGCTGACAAATAGAAGAGCTTAGCGAACTATCAGTGCTCTACAAATTGAAGATATAATTCTTAGTCACCTAAAGAAAATAAATATTCCAAACATGTCTACATTTGTTTCAATATTGAAGCACAAATAAGAGGTTCAATTTGTGGTTTTGGTTTAGAAGAAAGCAGAACATGTTATATCTCCAAGCTTCCATTTTCCTTATGAAGGGCTTCTCAGAATTTTTTCCAGGCTGTTTTTACAACATTCCTTCTGCTGTTTAATGCATTTCTTTGTCATTTTTTAGAATCTCCTCACCCCCATTTGATTGAAAAGATCATAAAGGTCATCTACTCTCATCTCCAATTTAATTGAAGATCAGATACTATTTAATTATTGTAACGCATTTTGAATTCTTAAAAACAAAGTATCTTATCTAAGTATGTGAACAAAGCGATTTCTGCAGGATTATTACAGAAAGAGACCAAAAATCTCAGTGTGGTGCAGTAGAAGGGAGGGACACTGGGCCTGGGTGCAGAGGAGCAGATGACTCTCAGCGATGTGATTTTTTTAATACGATATTCAACTCCATTTAACCGGTTCTCCTCAACTGTAAATTGTTTTGACAAAGATCACCCAGAGTAATTCTGAAGATTAAGATTATGTAAAAGCATGTAACACAGCACTGGGCACATAGTTGATGCTCAAGAAATAGTTGTTTCCCCTTTCCAAGGCCACAGGATCAGAAGACACCCAGAAAGGAGAGAGAAGTAATTGGCCAGAAGGGAGCCACTGAAGAGGGGAGCATCATTTGCTCCCAACAATTGTAGATAGAGTTGGTGGTCATTTAAATGGAATAATTAAGAAGATACACAGAAAATCACAACTATGCTGTTGGGACAGAATGACACACTGATTTGTTTTTTGTTATGTTTATTTATATTTTCTATTCATTCTTCGTTTTTGTGCAACATGTGCTTTCTCCTCTCAGGTGTATTCCCCATAGAATTCCCACCACCAATTTACCCAAGCACCATCACCATAGTCCCTTGTGCTCTTCCCACCCCAGAGCGGTCCCTCTGCCTCCCTCTCCCTTGTAGAATGTCTCTCATTTATAGTTGGAATTTTTTTCATTTATTATTACATTATTATTTTTTTCCTGATCCCTTATTTGGTTCACCTATATTTCTCTTATAAGTGGAACCATCCTATATTTTTCTTTCTTCTGGCTTATTTCACTGAGCATAACCCCACCCAGCTCAATCCGTGTTGCTGTGAATGGCATGAGTTTATATTTTTTGACTGCTGAATAGTATTCCATGGTGTATATATACCACATCTTCTTGATCCAGTCATCTAATTTTGGGCATTTGAGTTGTTTCCGTATCTTACCTACTGTAAATAGTGCTGCAGTAAACATAGGGGTGCATGTGTCCTTTTGAATTAAGGTTTTTGTGTCCTTTGGGTAGATTCCTAGAAGTGGAATTGCTGGGTCATATGGTAGCTCCATTTTTCATAGTTTGAGGAACCTCCACACAGCTTTCCACAGTATTTGGGCCAGCTTGCATTCCCACCAGCAGGCCACACTGATATTTTGTAGTTATTTTGTAATATATGGACATGCTGATATTCATACCCGCTATACTTAAAAACAAAGTTCAGAAGTCAGAAAAAAATTTAAATCACTGAAATTAAATATTTGGTATATTTCACATAACATGTATAAACATATAATATTGAAAAAATTTAAATTTAAAAATATAAATATTAAATATATAGTGACACTCTAATTTGAATGATCAATAGGGAAAAAGCATTAAAACATGTATACAAATAAGCCAAACATGAGAAAAGCAATCCTAATAACTGAAATAAATTATTTTATTTTTCTACAAGTATCATCTTTTTTTTTTGATGTGCTTTTTTTTAATTGTTATTTTTATTTATGTCTTTTACATTACTGTGTATTCCCCGTAGATTTCCCACCACCAATTCACCCGTGAACCGTCACCACAGTCCCCTGTGCTCCCCTCTCCCCCATTCTGAGCCCCAATCCTCCCCCCTCTCTCACTGTCTCACTGATTGTGGCTCTTGTATTTTGTTCCCCTATAAGAAAAATGTGTATCAGCGTGTGTGATCTCTGATAGTGGGCCTGGTCTGGGGACAACTTTTTCCATCTACTGGAAATACTTTTTCACATTTTATGCTAGAAATACTGATGACATAAATATAAACTAAATCCGAATATCTTTCTCTGATTCTCATATCAACAAATCTCATCTCTGTGGGATTATGTAAAGACACTGTTTTAGAAATTTTTATTTTTATTCAAGATGTCAATATTGCATTGATGGTGAACTGCAGTTTTTTGTTAAGACCCAGTGGTCAACCTGTAAGATGCCTGGTTCTTAGCTTCTGCTATGAAACAGCCTTTGTTCAAACAAACAAAACATAACAATCAGACAGATAAGGCTTTTTCTCCATTAAATGTCGATTGTTTTCAGTATAAACCTGACCCTATTCAAAGTGCGGCTATCTTGAGGGTAAGACTGAGTCTTTGTTTCTTATAATTCTTTTAGGGAGGCTTTACTTTATATGTTCAGGGAAATCTAAAAAGAAAAAAAAAAAGATAATCTTCTTGCAAGAAGTAGAACTATAGTGAATTTGAACTGGGAAAAATCTCAGCTAATGTTCCAGTCTCTTTCCCTTCTTAGCCCATATACTTTGAGGAGATCATAAGGCCTCCCTTTTGGTGCTGGTTTTAATTCTCTAGGTACTTCTCAGAACACAAATAAGATTTCAGATGTTTTAAGTACAGTTATTCCCCTTTTTCAAAAGTCCTTTATGCCCCCTTGTTTTTATGCTTTTCCACCAAAAGGTGGAAGCACATAGAACATTCAAGCCTCAGAGGCAACACGTATGCTGAGCAGCGAGTGCCATAGCCAAGCTCCTTCCCTGTGAACTCGTTTGTAAAAGCTGGTGTTTATCATATTGTTCCTGCTTTTAGTACATGTCAGTGTTATTTTAGGTTTTATGTGTTATTTGGAATGATATAGTAGATCTGGGAATGCTTAAATTTCATATAAACAATGGCAATTGCTTCTTTGCTTTAGGCCATTTTGGTGATGAAAGGTTTCTTTTACATATATATATATATATATAATTTTTTTTTTGGTTATTATATCTTTTACATTTTGTATTCCCCTTGGGTAACCCACCACCAATTCACCCATGATCCATCTCCGTGGTCCCTTGTGTCCTTTTCTACTCCATTTGGTGACCTTATCCTTCCCCCCCTCCCCCACCCAGTGTCTCTCTCCTATTTGGTTTCCCTATAGTCCTGTTATAAGTGAAACCATTCGATATTTTTCTCTTTCTTTCTGGCTTATTTCGCTGACTATGATCCCTTCTAATTCCATCCATGAAAGGTTTCAAGGAAGCTCTACTTTTAGATAGTGAGGGGAAACTACTGAATGATGGTATCACACCACTGAAAATGTTGGTGCTTTGGTACTTAACAATTGATAACATAATATACTGGAGTTCTAAAATGTTAAAAATTGACACTGCAATCACGAATTAAAATCACCTCGCTCAGAAAGTTTTCCTTGTTTACCTACCAGAATAAAGAATAGGACTTATCTTCACCCCCAACCCCATGAAGTCTTTTTACTGACTTCTTTCTGTCTCTTTCTCATCTCTGATTTGGCCCGTCTTCCCTCCAGATAGCTGCTGGGCTTGGATTTAATCACTGGAGCTGCTGTGGTTACTGCCATGATAAAAGTGACAAAGGCTCTGTTAAAGCCTGGTCTTTTCTCCCCAGGACTTGCAGGGGAGGCTGAGGTAACTAGAGTGTTATATGATGCATTTTCAGGGTTTTATGACCATTGGAATATCAGGAACCAGTCAACATTGCTGGACAGCTCTTACCAGGGCATGTGGCACTGTCGGGTGGAGGAGAGACGAGACCAAGTGAATCAGAAGAGGCTTATGAGGCAAGTTTGGTTCAGGGATGAAAATGGATGGAGAAAATATCTGTCTAGAGAAAATCAGAACTAGACAAACACGAAACTTAGTATACCATTTGGGTGGCATGCCACAAAGATCCCAAAGTAGGATTTCATACAGTTAATTTGAGTGGGTTTAAATTTGTACTGGTTTCCTGCTGCTTGTTATGGCTGATACCAGAGTTTAACTTAGTCAAAAAAACTGGCTGTGTAGTCAGTAGCACTTCCTGTCATGGCACCTGCAGTTCCCAACAAGCCTAATTACGAGTGTGTCTTTGTAAATTTGTCCTGGATGTTCAACCTAGAGACTATTTCTCTCCATTACCTTGTAAACCTTTTAATACTCTATTTGAAAAACAAACAAACAAGCACACTCCCTTTGCTTTTACCAATGGATTAAACTAGAGGGGATGCTATTTTGAGGAAATAACCATTGAGATAATATTTTTAAAAGGCTTTCCAGAAAAGTAAGTGAGAGATTACTTCCCAAACACCCTCTCTCCAAATACTGTCATGTTGAGGGGTAGGACTTCAGCAAACAAATATGGAGAGACACATTCAGTCCATAGCAAACAGAGACAAAGAAAGAGATTTATGCTGGTTCTTAGAGGCTAATTCAATGCCCACAGTTATTAAATTTTATTGTTGCTCTCAGCACATGTTCATACAGATGCTGCTCTTAAAAGATCACAGAATCTCAAAGGGCTCTACTGTATTTGACTTCTTCACCATGAGACATTAAGACAACCTCAAGAAAACTTGTACCACATTAAGGACTTTATGGCCCCAAAATAGTAAAAGCTGCAGTCTTTGATTTAAGAGTTCTGTTATGGAGGGAAAGTTTCCTGTCTCCCCTGCACACTCTGGAGGAGTAAATGTTAAGTGGCTGCCTCTCTCTGTGTGCTCTACTTTACTCTGCTGTCCTTCTGGTTGACCGTAATCCCTTAGTGGCTCCTATTGTGACCTCTCCCAACCCTGGTCCTGCCTGGAAGGTAATTAAAAGGTCATTTTCAAGCAACTATGCACAGATAACTAAAGAAACAGCTGGTCCCTCATTTCATACTTTATCTGGAAGGTGTGTGGCAGATAAATTGACCCAGATAGATGCATTAAATAACTGGTCTATAGCTGAAGGGCATCTGTCTAAAAGTCAGACCTACTACTGAACAACGGGGGTTTCAGTATCCACTTAAAAGATTCTCTATCCTTCAAAGGCAGATGAGGTTGTAATAGAAATTGTTTTCCCCAATGCCACTAAGAAAAGCGATCACTTGTGACTGATAGTTGAATGCAACCAAAGCAATTCGAAAGAAGCAAAAGTGATGTTTGTAGTAATGAATTATCCAAAATGGTGTTTATAAATGTTCCAATTTTTATTTTCTCACTCAAAGCAAGGATGACTATTTGCAAAAATTTCAACCAACAGTAACTTCATATTTATCATGTTGAAATAATTTTTAAAATATGAATTATTTTCCAGATCAAAGTATGATTCATGAACCAGAAGCATTAGTATCACTTGGGAAATTGTTAGAAATTCAGTTTCAGACCCAACCCAGACCTACTGAATTAGAATCTACATTTTAACAGTGTCCCTACATGATTTATAAGCACAGTAGAGTCTTCAAAGTCTAGATACTATAAAATTGTCCATAAGGTCATTTGTTCAAATGATTCTAATTAGAAATTACTTGCATTACAGCAGATGTCCATTAATGACCAACAAATTCTTATTTGTGTCATTATTAATGCTGTTGTTATGTGGAGTATTGATTCAATGTTTCTTGTTAAAAGGGGCTCTGATTTTGTTGATTTTTTTTATAATAGTTGATAAATTGATAAATAGTTCACTTTTTCCCTTATTCTTGTAGCTAATTGGTTTAATCATCTTTTTGGTCTATTCATTTTTTTTTTCAGCCTTCAATAGTGAATTACCATTTAAGGTTTCTCAGAAGCCTCTGACATACCCCTCAAGGGAGACTTCTTCTTTCCCCATTATTTCTTGCTTATAGAATCATGATTTGTTTCAGTGTTATGATGGCGTCAGCTTTAGTCTAAGACAGTCATGATATCTGATGTCCCTTTACCATTTACTCAATTTCCCATCCTCATTTATAATTAAAGGAAACCATGTGACAAATCTGACCAAAAAGGGATAAGCTGGAGACTTATGGGAAAGGTTTTACTCCCTAATGAAAGGGACAGATAGCTTATTGGTCCCTGTGATTCCTTCTTTCAAACTGAATACAGACAGGATGACTGATGCTGTGAGAGCCATCTTGAAACTGTGAAGTGATAAAAATGAGGACAAAAGTCAGCTTGCTGAGAATGTTAGAGAAGAAGATTAAAAGAGTCTGATTCTTAATAACCTGATTGAATCACTATCTCATGTCTTGGAAACAGAGTTTGGGGTCTAGAAAAACAAAACAAAGAAAAAAACCAAACACCCAAACAGAAACAACCCCATCCCCAAAGCATAGCTACTTAAGATATTGTTAGACTATACTTTATTACTTGCTGCTGATACTGGGCAAATGGAGCTTTAAAATTGCCAAAGGCAGTGCCCAAACTACTTACCGGTCACTATCTTGGTTCTGCACCCATGCACACAATTTCAAGACTACTCAGTCTTAGGGAACAATAACAATGGGATTTATTTAACAAACAAGAAAATGCAGGGGCCTCCCTGGTGGCGCAGCGGTTAAGCGCGGTGCTGTGGAGCTGTCGGCAGCGGCGACGTGAGTTCGACACCCGGCCAGGGAGAATCCCACATGGTGCGACAGACCTCTCCTGCCTCGCCCGCTGCTACCCTCAGCAGTGTATTTCTGATCTACCTGTTCTGCTCCCCACTCTGTCTCTGGTGAACCCTCTCGCCGCCCCACGCCTCTAGCCTGTACCCCAGCTTGTATGTATAAATAAAAAATAAATCTTTAAAAAAAAAAAAAGAAAATGCAAAGAATTACTAAAGTGAACATATGGCCATTTACCTGACTTAAAGCAATGTCCAGTCCTTTAAGTCCCAGAGAAGTAACAAAGGTGGTGTCTTCCTGCCACTGCTGATGTGGAGCTCCTCTTCCAAACAATAGGCCACGTTTCCAAAATGGCGTCTTCCTTCTTCTGCAGACACGCAACGGCCAGAGTGTAGGCCAGGTTCCAACTGACAAGGACGACACAGAACACAACTGGAGATGCTCCTGAAACTGCCTTGGTGCCCCAGCACAGCACTAGGCCAACAACACTGCAAACAGCAACTACAGTGGCCAGACAGCCCATCAGACTGCACTTACGCATTTTAGGAAGTCGCCTGCTTCGGGCCGCTGCCTTCTTCCTTCAGCTGCAGTAAAGACAAAACTGGGAGCAGTTTCTGTCGCTCGGCTACTTGCAAAGCCTCCAAAGTCGCTGGCCCCAAAGTCACTGAGAATTCAAAAACATTTCTTCTTTTCCTACATCATGGTGACTGCTTCCTCTATTCCTACATCATGGCGACTGCCTCTTCCATTCCTACATCATGGTGACTGAATTCCCTTTCTTCAGTCCCTTTTATTTCTCATCAGAATCTCCACCCCAAATTGCAAACTTAGCATTTTCACCTGAGGCTATTCATTTTCATCAGTAAACCTCTCCAGGGGCACCATATTTACTGGACTTTGGACTCAGACCGGTTACACTGCTAAAAGCATTCCAACCAGTTCAGATAATGGCTTACTCTAGTTGGGGAATTACTCTGTAAGTCTATGTAGTTTCGGAACATGTACTAAATATTGAGGTGTCACAGAGGGTGAGTACCTGGACACTGATACTGACTTCTGTCCTCATTGCTGTATAAAATTGAAACCTTGTTTTCGTGAACTTTGGCTCCTCTACTTCCAAGATCAGTATCAACAACCAAAGACTTTGTTCTGGCAAAAAAAAAAAAAAAGGAAAGTGGACATTCCTTAGTAATCTGCTTGAGTATGGATAGAACTTAACTAAGAAAATTATTTTTTGTTTCCCCTAGAAACCATACTTTAAACAAATGTGTTTGTGCGCGCATTATCTTTAGTAGAGATAAAAACTATATAATATGGTAAATCTGTATCATTGGGGAAAGAACTTAAATCATTCCCCAGTCTTCTCTTAACAATCCTAGTTCCTCTTAAAGGTTTTAGCTTTCAACTTTCAGTCATTTGAGTTCTTAGGGAGGGATCCCTTGTCATTTCTCCATGTTAAATTTATAAATCACCAAATTGGACATGGTTTTTTTTTTAATGCATCAAGCAAAAATAACTAGTAGGGGTGTAGGCCAGAGGTGTGGGATGGTGAGAGGGTTCACCAGAGACAGAGTAGGGAGCAGAACAGGCAGATCAACAGAAACACACTGCTGAGAGGAGCAGCGGGCAAGGCAGGAGAGGTCTGCCACGCCATGTGGGAATCTCCCTGGCTGGGGGTTGAACTCTCGTTGCCGCTCAGCTCCACAGCGCAGAGTCAAACTGCTGCCCCACCAGGGAGGCCCCTTAGATTCGCTCTTTGAGCTACAGAATTCTGTGATCTTTGACAAATTCATCATGTTATATATCCCACATTGTAGTATCATCAAAGTATTTGTACTGTGATTTTAAAAATCCTGTGTTTTATTAATTCATCTCTACCTGCCCTATCCCCAGATTCCTGATAATTGATAATCTGTTTACTATCTTTAAAGTATTACCTTTTCCAGATATCATATAAATAGTATCATGTAGTATGCTGACTTTTCAAATGGACTCTTCAGCCAGCAATATGCATGTGAGCCATTCATGTCTTTTTGTGTCCTGAGAGCTCATTCCTTTTTAGTGCTGAATAGTGCTCCATTGTACCACAGTTTGTTTATCCATACACCTATTGAAAGACATTTTGGTTCCTTCTGGTTTGGGGTGATCATGTATCAAACTGCTATCAACATTCACAAATAGGTCTTTGGGTAGACAGTTTTAAAATTAATCGGTTTAATATCGGAGAATGATTGATTGCTGGACAATAGGGTAAAACAATGCTTTGTTTTGTAAGAAATTGCCAAACTGTCTTTCAAAGTGGCTATACCATGAGAATTTCTGTTGATCTACATCATTGCTGGTATTGGGTATTGTGAGTGTTTTGGAATTCAATCATACCAATGGGTGAATATGGAATCCCATTGTTTTAATTTGCATTTCCCTAATGAAAAATAATGTCGAGCATCTTTATGTATGCTTATTTGCCATTGGAATATCTTTTTTGAGTAAAGTGTTTATTCTAGTCTTTTGCCCATTTTTCAATGTGTTTGTTTGCTTATTAAATTCCTTGTGTATTTTGAATGCATTTCCCTTATATGTAATTTGGTGTTTTACAAAAATGTTCTTCGAGGCTGTGACTTGCATTTTTATTCTCTAAGGAGTGTACAAAACAGAAAATTTTAACAATGTCCCACTTACCAATTTTTTTTCTTCATGGATCATACTTTTGTTGTTATATTTAAAAAGTCACCACCAGACCCAAGACCACCTATATTTTCTTGTTGAAGGTTTACAATTTTGCATTATGTATGTATTTTTTAAATTTGTGAATGATGAAATTTAACATCATAGATGAATACTGGATTGTCAGAAAAGTCATGACATGAAAAACAGAAAAAAAAATGCACCATGACTTCCAACAACCCAATATATAAGAATAAGAAATGTATAAGAAAGGGAAATGCCCCTGATCTAATCATGAAATTAATCATCAATGCTTTCATTTTTTATACAAGTAAGCAAGAGTAAAAGTATGATCTACTTTGAATTAATTTTTGTTTAAGTATGAAATTTTTAGCTTAGTCAATTTTTTTTTGCATATGGATGTCTCATTGTTCCAACATTGATTGTTGAAAGACTATTGTTTAGCCATGACTTTGTTTTTGCACATTTTTCAAAAATTAGTTAACTGACTTGTATACATTTATTTGGATCTGTTTTGAGACTTTCTGTTCTGATCCATTTTGTTGTGTGTCTGTGTTTTTGCCAATACCACACTGTCTTTTTTACTCTAAAGTCTGTTGGCTTTAGAGTCTTGAAGTCAAGCAGGTATTATCAGTTCTTCAACTTTGTTCTTTAATCAATAGATATGATTACATGACTTTCATTCTTTAGCTTATTCGTATGGTGGATTACATTGACTAATTTTTAAATGTTGTCACACCTTTGCATACCTGGAGTTAATCTCACTCGACTTCACTATCATTCTTTTTATGCATTATTGGATTCAGTTGATGACTTTGGCATTTATGTTCATTCGAGATAATAGTCTGTTTTCCTTTCTTATAGTGTATCTGGTTTTGATTAGAAGACCACAGTGCCCTCATAAAATGAGTTTGAAAGTGTTTCTTCTGCTTCTATTATCTGGAAGGTTGTTTGACACTTTTGTGTTATTTTTTTCATAAATGTTTGGTACAATCATTTGCACTTGGTACATTCTTTATTTTTAAGTTATTAATTAGCAATTCAATTTTTTACTGTTTATCGAGCTATTCATGTTATTTTTCCCTCTGTGAGTTTGGTAATTTGTGTCCTTAAGGAATTGGCCAATTTCATCTAAGTTATGAAATATGTGCGCATAGCATCATTTCTTCTTGTTTTTCATTTAAAAAAACAGTTGACCGTTCTAGTTACCATCTTGTGTCCCCATGAGTGTATGCCTAATCTCAACTGGTCTTCCCAAGAACCCCTGAAAACCAGCTCTAGTTCCCTTTGTTGCCCCTTTTCTACTCCAGCAAGATGAAGGAAACTCTTATGAATTGGAAGAAATTCACCAAACTGTAAAGTGCTTATTGGTAGGAAGGTCTTGCTCACAAAAAGATAGTGGTTCGTAGAATAGCTACAGCAGATGAATGATAAACTTTAATTCTCTTTATTTTTTTCCTTTCAAATTAGCATTTTTATTTTTATTTTTTATTGTGATTTATATCTTTTACATTATAGCGTATTCACCATAGGTTACCCACCACCACTTCACCCATGAATCGTCACCATAGTCCCTTGTGCCCTTTTCTCCCCCATTTTGAGCCCTTATCCTCCCCCATCCATGCTGAATATCTCTCTCCTATTTGGTTTCCCTATATTCCTGTTATAAGTAAAACCATTCGACATTTTTCTCTTTCTTTCTGGCTTATTTTGCTGAGTATGATCCCTTCTAGCCCCATCCATGTTGCTGTGAATTGCATGTGTTTATCTTTTTTTGAATGATGAATAGTATTCCAAAACTTTAATTCTCTTTAAAGAAATTAGGGGTAATCAGTATCTCTAGTGTTGAAGAGGTGATTATGTTCACAAACCAAGGTACAGTGATCCATTTTTTACAACCCTAAAGTTCAAACTCCTTCCTATTTTCTCTTATCTAATCCATTACCAAACTGTTGATTCCAGCTCCCATCCATTTCTCAAGTCTGACTGTGCTTCTGTATTATTACTACCACAACTATGTAAGTAGTCTTTCCACTCCCCCACCCCCAATTTTTGTCTGTTTTCTACCTGATTCATTCTATACAATGTAGCTCCAATTGACATTTTAATGCAATCGCCAGAACCCATGTCACCATCCCCACCTAAAAGGTCGATGCTCCTGTCTTTATTTAGGGGCAACCCCCCCCCCAAATTTATACTAAAAAAATCTTGTTTATTATATCTGTCTATATATAGATATAGATATGGGAAAATCTTGTAGTTATTTTAGAATTAAGAGAAAAGTTCAATGACCATATGTTGCCTTTTGTTAAATTTTATTAACAGCTAACTGTAGACTAAGAAAATTGTTCAGTGATCCAACAACATCCAATTTTTAAATAAAATGTTTTAAATTTATTTATTTATATGTATTTTTTAATTAAAAACTTTTCATGGCTATTTCTAGACAGATTCAAAAAGAAGTGTGTGAGACTTACTAATGTACTTCATGATGTAAAACATAATATTAATATACAGAAACCCTATTTAAATGAAATTAAGCAGATGGAAGAACGTTCTCATGCACATGCAATTGTACAAACTCCAGCCAGAAGTGCTGCTGTTTTGGTGCAGGAGCTGGAGGGGACGTTGGCTATCTCTTGCCCAGCAACAGCTCAACCAATGAGAGAATGCTTTTTCCAGTGACATAATTTTGTTCTGGGGAATTTTGTTCTGTTTGTGCTGGGAAAGTGTACACATATCCCATGAGACTGCACTTCCTAACTGCTTCCTCCTTGTTTCTGAATAAACCTGTCTTGCTGGTGAAATAACTGGCTGTTTATTTGCTTGAGATCTGTGATTTTGTTTCTACTGTCTTCATTTCATTACCTACCAATTTCATGTCTACTCCAGATTTCAGCCATCCAACCCTTCTTTCATTTCACTGAAACCACTGTTCCGTTTTCTGCCTTAATCAACCCACTGGTTGCCTACTCTGTGCTCTGCTCTACCCTTTCCCCTACCACCTCTCAACCTGGTTTTTGCCTTACTCTGGCTTCTTCTCCATGCCTCAAGCTAAATGTCACTTTTAAGTGACATCTTCCGATTCCCCTCCTCACAGCCTTCACCCCCCCCCTCTCTGGCCCCCCATGACAAAGTAGTTTAGGTCTTATTTTACCATTGTCTGTAGGTCTCATTGGTAAGGGTCACTAGCCTCATAATTGCAGGAAATGAATTTTTTTGTTTCTGCCTGTTAGGATTTTCAAGGCAAATTTTGCTGGGACCTGAGTTATAGGACAACTCTATAGAACAAACTTTGAGATAACGGAGTAGATAGTAAGAGACTTGCCTCTCTGGAGTTATGTGTTGGTTTTAAAGGATGATAAGACTCTAAGGCTTATTTCTTAAACTTAGAGAAATTTGTCTTATATCTCCCTTGAGGATATTTACAGTCCAAAGGGTAAGAACTTCCCAGTATCCCCCAGCGGAGAACTTTTGTACATTGGGGAGAGAAGTTTCTCTCACTGGCCCAGGAAGGGAGGAGGGACTGTTGTCCCTCTTGTACATGAACTCTTAGATTCTTTCCCTATCATACAGACCCCAGAAATTATAGGTAACATCTGGTTCTCATTACATCACTTTAGAAGGCTGATGATTGGGGCAGGGGAGCTGACACAATTTTTACTATAAATAAGTACAAATAGTTTATCCCTGCTTCAGAAATACTGTGTTTAACTCTAAGGAAAATATGAATAAGTACAGATATTAATACATATCAGTATTTACTAATTTAACTTTTATGTTTACCAATAGACTATAATGTTCTTGATCGTAGGAGTCCTTGTGATTCACTAAGTTATACCTTTTGCCTGGCAGCATGTGGTTGCTTAACACTTCTTGTGCCAGCTATTTTCTGTGCCACCGCATGAATGGTATAAGCATTCAATAAAACACACACAGCTCCTGAACTACTAGATATATTTTAATGAAATTTTAAATGCATAGAGATTAAAGCTTCTAGACTGAGTACGATCAAAGAAATAGCTCCTAATAGTTCCAAATAAATCCACCGTGGCGTGAAAAACCAGAGACTAGATGAACACATGAATACGTGAGCGGAGCAAAAAGTGTTAAGAAATCTTTTTGATGACTGCTTACTGATTAAGTGAATTGCCTCAATGACTGAAGAATGGATTAAGTGTTACTCAGTAGAAAGTGAAAACTGGTCTGACAATCCAGAGCTCCAGATGCTTTGGCAAGTAGGTAATACCTTCTGTTAATATCTGTCTTAAAAAGTTTAGGGGCCTGCAGCTGGTCTGTTAGGCGCAGTGCTGATGACGCCCGTCACCCCTCCCCTGCAGATTAGTTCCTCATTTACGTGACCTCAGACTGACTGACTTGCTGCCTGGGTGTATTCTTCAGAGGCACTGTTTCTTCAAAGCAGAGGTTCTAGTATATATGGCATTTTGGATCGAATCTCTGTGCTGTCCCTTGATAGGGGCAACTTTCTGGACTTTGTGACTCTGTTTCCTATGTGTAAAATGTGTGGGATAATGAATCACAGTTATGAGGATAAAAGAGTTCCATTTGTGCAGAGTATTTAAAAAATGAATTATTTAATGTAGAATCTTTAGAAAAATGCCTGGCACATAGTAAGTTCTATAGAATTTTTTTTCCTACTTAATATTCAATTTACAGAGGGTTCAGAGCGAGAGAAGAGTCTAGTGACACCAATTTCTATTCTAATACATGAAACAAATTTGTGGTACTGAAGAGCATAGTTTATAAAAATCAAGTCAGAGGCCTTCCTGATTGCACAGCTGGTTAAATTGCAGCACTATGAAGCTATCCAGAGCCACTGCCACATGAGTTCGATACCCAGCCAGGGCGCTTCCCACATGGCACAGCAGACCTCTCCTGCCTCGCCCGCTGCTCCCCTCAGCAGTGAACTTCAGTTGATCTGCCTGTTCTGCTCCCCACTCTGTCTCTGGTGAATCCTCTCACCGCCCCACACCTCTGGCCTACATTCCACCTTGTATGCACAAATAAATAAATCTTTTTAAAAAATCAAGTCACTGTTATAACTTACAGATTACCTTTGTTTAAATCATTTCTTCAACATTTCTTCATGTGTAGGGGTAAAGATTTACCCCTAAAATAATTTCTCCCAAATTAGTGCTTTTTAAGTGAAATCCTGCCTGCAACTGTCTGACTTATGTAAAAATAAGAATCACATATGATTCCATACAGAATGCAGGATGTATTTTTAGTTACAAAGAACTGTTATCAGACACTCTAAGAAAAAAAATAAGAAAACGTTCTCTACTTTCCAACAAGCAAGGAAACTTTTCAAAAGCTTTTTAAAGACCATGTATCTGCTTGTTTTTGTTATCACTTGGAGCTATGCTTTCACAAGATGAAATATGATATTTAGAAGGAGAAAGAGACTGCCCAGGGAAGAGCTGAAGCCTAATTGTTACTTGAATGACTTAAGTCTCTTTTCATCCTTTCACAAACAATTACTGAAAATGTGCTTTAGGTAAAGTGCTGTGTTAGGCCTTCTGTGTGTTTATTTGTAATGTGTATAGAGCTTACTTTTCTATATTCAGGAAGGTGTAGTCTACTGCACCTGAAAGAGTTAACAGATCTCGCTGGGTAACACATGGCCTCACTGTACACCCAGTTTTGGGTTGGATAAAATTACTAATGAGGTCAAGGTCTGGGTTTTGAGCCCTGCTTGAACATGTTTCAATCTTGTTCAGCAGTTTTGGATTACAGACCATACTTTGACCTCAAAGTCTAATCCAAGGGTCACGAACAGGCAATAGGCTATTTCAGAGCAAATTTGTTACTATCACTGGTATTTCATGATCACACTGTATAGCGACCCATCTGAAGGATTCTCAGATAGCTAATATCTATATAAATTTTATTATGTGCTAGGGACTATTATAAATGCTTTACCTATGTTAACTCATTTTAATTTTCATAGCACCCTATAAGGAAAATGCTGTAACATCCCTTTTCACGGATCAGAAAACTAAGCATAGAGAAGTTACATAACTTCCCATGGCAGAGGTGGCAGAGCTGGGACAGAAATCTAGACTTGCCCCAAGAACATGGTGTATGGCTTTTCTTTCACTTTTTTTGTTTTATTTTCAGACCACACATTTAAGATTTCAAAGTATTTTTGTTATCTTTAAAAATTAAAAGAAAAAGATTGAGTTGAAAAGACCAAATATCAAAGCTGCTTTTGGGACCTAAAAACACATCAAAGGGCATAGTTTTAATGGAATTGATAAAAACCCAAGACTTTATCACTCAATAGACTATTTGTCTTAGATATTAAAGAGTCCTTCTACATTTGTGGAAAACAATATGCTAATAAATAATCCCTAGTTATATTGCATTATCTGACAATCAGTTCTGTGTTATTTTTATCACATTAAATTAAATGGTAGCAGTAAATATGAAAATATCTCATAATTCATTGATAAACTTTGTTATTTTGTTGTTGGAATTATTACTGACAGCTCCCATCATTTTCACTTCATTTAAGAGAATCAACATGTTTTCAAGGTTACTGACATTTCTGTTAGTTTTGAGTGGATTTCAATGTTTACTTGCACTTGAGTAGGAACTACAAAGTCTCATTAAAAGAGACTTGCTTATTTCCACTAATGAGTCATAAAATATGGATGGTAATATGTTTTCATTTGAATCCAAGGTGAACAAGAGGGAGGAATACTCAGAAAAGTTAAAATACTGACCCATTTGCTCAGGACATTTCCTTATTAATTATAACTTTTACCCATTGTTTAATTTCTTTTGAAATATGTGATAATTCTCATTTGCCAAAGATCACAGTGGAGAACAACATAAAACAAAGATTAGTTGTAATTTAACTGGTTGGGAAAGTAGTCCAGAGTTTCTACAATGTTCTAAAACTTCTCAAATATCTCTTAAAACATAAAGTGATATTAAACTTAATGTACATGTTTAACAGAGTTCTAATCTGCCCTCTAGTTCAGGGAAGCTGTCTATAGGCAGAAGTTTTTTCATATGTTTATTCATTTATGCAGTGAATGTTTATTGAGTCCCCAATTAACTATACGGTGAAACATTAGAAAGGATGTTGAATATGAAATGCTAATAGAGTTCTAATTTTTTTTATTTTAAATTTCTGATTTAAGGGACTTTTTACATAAGTTCTTGTGGAATTATAAGTCTCTTAATTCTTGCAGCAGCACAGAATAAGCGACCTGGAGATATAAGCATATTTGTCGCACTGCTGTAAGCATAATGCTTGGAAACATAGTAGGAGAATAAAGAAATGATAGCTAAGATCAGTAGCCAACCCACTAGTTCACAATGAGCTCTCTTTGCCCATGTCACTGTAGCTGAAGTTAACTGCTCTTACCATTTCCAAACAAATTCAAATTTTTTGAGAAATGGTTTAAAGGTAGTTTTGATGAAAATTCAGCTGACTTTGTGAACTTAAAAATTACCTTTGGAGTGTACATGTTGATATGAATTAAAAAGATGTTTGTGTTTACTTGAGAATGGTGGGACTTGTAGTCTTGAGGGTTTAATGGCCATGTTGGTGAAGGTTCTTAGTCTGTGGTTTGTAGTAAGTCCCTTCCCAAGTAGCTGGATACGAGCAAACTGTACAGCTAATTTGTGTGTGTGCAGCTTTCTTTAGATACATAGTGCATTACTTCCCCAACACAGGAATGGAAAGTAATCAAGTAGAGTGTCATTGAAGAAGGGCATTGGTTCCTTATGGCCTAGTGCCTTAGGTTGATGACAGGCATTTTTTTTCTATTCAAATCTGATTATTCTGAGAGATTCTAAAATTTATTTATGGAAAACTCACTCCACTGATTTTTTTCTAATCAATATCTCCCTGTCTCTCTTTCTCACTTGCAAAACTTTAATAATAAGGGCATTTTGGAGATTGGCAAAGTATGTTGTCCAAAAATAAGGTAAGATTAAATTAGTAAAGACAGTGTAAAGATAGCAGAGGCCACTAAACAGGTCACTAAATTTAGAAATTTCTGTCTATCTCATTATATTCAGATATGTAATCCAGAAATTGTTCAGAAAAACTTAATTTCTAGGTCACTATTTTAGCACTCTACTATATTTGTTATGTAAATGAAGACACTGCAACTTAATTTTCCCAAAACACATACAGAATAGGAACATTACAAAAGTGATTACCAAATACCTGTAGATAACATACGCTGGACTATGTGTTATCAGGACAAGAACAATAACACAAAGGACAATTGGAAGTTCCTGGACTACCATCAAGTACTTAACTTTTCTTTGAAAATTTCAGTTGTTCATTGATTTCAGTACTTTTAGCTTTATGCAGATAATTTATATAGATGAACATGTAGATGAATTAGACTTGACTAGAAAGAAAACCACTACCTCAAATTCTTCTTAATAGTTTGCCATTTGTTTGAGAAAAGAACTTCAAAAGTCTATCCCTGCTATTATAATAAAAAATATTTATTATAAAAATTATCACATTTCTCTGTACATAGTCTAGAGACAAAAACACAAATTGCACATTAATAATTTAAGTTTGCTTGAATATTCAGAATTCATCCACTAGCATCATAAAGTTCTTCTACAGACTTCATAAATGTCAATATAGACTATTTCTATTTATAGAACTCCATTTACACAGTTGATGTTATTGAGATATTAACATTTTTCTCTTGTGTTTCAAAGATAGTTCACAGTGTTTGGGTTAATTAATCAACTGCTTTAAATCTTTGGTAAACACAGTTATTTACATGTGAAAATGTTTAAATTTCAGCACTGAAAAGCCAAATAACCTACCGCAAACAGTTTTGTGTAATCAATAAAAGTTACTACCCTAGGGCTTCCGATGGTAAAATTTGAAATTCACAACAAATAGTTTTAGGCTTCTATGGCCACTACCTGAATGAAGCACCACAACACTAGGCCATAGCAAAATTAAAAACAAATGTTAAGTTTAACATAGAGATAGTACTGATCATTTTACAATGCAGAAAATATATCCCAATTTAAGCATCAACTTGACACAAATGAGTTTATTATCTCATGAAAGCCCATTATCTTGCAAGAGTGAGAACTGTTTCAAGAAGCCATACTGTTTTGAAAGACAACTCATCTTCTGGCCATTTACCCATGAAAATAGAGATAATTTCTTGATATGACTGTGGGAAATATGCTAGATGCCTGCCTTCTGCTTCTCTCCATTCCTTCTTTTTCTTCTCTAAGAGTAATCTGCTAGATTGGTCTGTCAACCTGCACATTACTCCTTACCACTCCCAAAGGTCCATATGCATTCTCACTTTCATTCATTATGTCTCAATCTCAGGGATTAAAAAATGAAAGCATCCTGGCATGAAAACCTCTTAATCCCAGGTTATTTGTTAAAATATTCCAAGAAGTTTTAAAATTATATTCTTGAATCACTGGATAACTAGGATTTCTTTATAGATAGGTTAATGGTAGACTGTGGAGAATATAATGAAATATATCAAAAATACATCTTTTAAACCTAGAAAGTGGATGTCTTTGGATTGCTACCACTGTAGGTTAAAGAAGAATCCTTCCCAATGACCTAGGTCTTGGATGTTTGAGTTCTTTCCTTAATTTTATTTTCTCTCATCTACTATTTCTTTATAAACAAAGCAAGGTAAGAGATATTTGCTATCACTTTGGCAGTTCTTATCTCCCTCCAACTGTCAACATCCTGAATTTTCAGTGCATATTTTTAAATTTACTCAAAACTAGGCACTTAGCAGTATGTGTTCATTTATTATGTGAAGTGTGAACAGGAGAAGCAGCATAATAAAGGGGCCATATTAATCATAAGTATTCTTGTGAGTTTTCACATAGGTCCAATGCCTGAGCTGTAACTTTGAATTAAAAACATTTTGACTCATTCCTTCTCATTCCAAGTGAACGTAGTTCACCAGCTTTTCCTCCCTAGAGCACACAGATATATTTAAAAATGTACACATAGTGTAAACTGTGCCCTAATCCTCTGAATGGCAATACTGGTATATTGACACTTGATAGTCAATAAATACCCATAGCTTATAACATTAACCAGAGGTCCAAAATACTGACCTATTAGAAACTGCTAGCCTGTATCTTCACTCCCTTTCCCATTCTTGTTGACTAAGAGAAAACTAAGGTTTACTTCTTTGTCAGGATTTGATATAAAGTCAAGTGCTATTCTAAGTTAAAAGCCACAGTCCAGCAATGTGTTCTCCTGGGGCACAGAAACCAGATCTTTTCCTCTCTGCCTTAGTGTTCTCATCAAGGAGTTCTGTTGCTGTTGTTTGTTTTTGAGGAAACAAGTTCACACGCAAACATTCAGGAAGCAGCACTGGCTAAACCCACTTGATCCCTTAAAGCGTCTGAGTGTCCCTTTTCACACAGCCACTTTTTCCTTTGCCAGGTTCTTTGGTTCCTTGCTGGGGATACACCAGTCATCAGCCTCATTGCTCGTCTGATAATGCTTGTAGGCTGACTTGTTAAAGACAGGAAGCTTTTCTACAGACTCAGAAGATAAAGCCTGAAAGAAGAGGGGGAAAAAAATCAAACTGGGAAAATTATTCATGGCCTCATTTGAGCTTGAAGTGACTATTCAAAATAAGTTCAGAGATAAGTATTCAAACATTAATTGGCCTGCTTATATGAGCACACCAGAGCACACTGTATGCTAGGCACTGTAGGAAAGCAAACAAAGCTCCCTTTAGGAGCTAAAATAATACATAAACAATTACAAATTAGGAAATCAGATTTATGTTCAATATTTATATGTGTCCCTTGTCTGGATATTGCTGCTGTGACAGAGCTGAAGAGCAAAGCTATTCTTTTCAGGAAAAACCTCTGTACCTGTGGTAAAGTGAGAATCCTAATTATTAATCTATTAAAAGATTCCTTCCCAATACTTTCAAGACTTCTGTTAATTTAAAAATGAACTAAATTAACTATTTTAGATGGCCACAGGTCATTTGGCAATTATGAATCTCCCAGTTTTTGAAAGTTTGAGCTAGGTCACTTCACTTTTACAAAAGACCTACATGAGATGTATCTAGGTACCTATTTTCACTAACCAAAAGAAATCAGAAGAGGGTATTTGCATTTTCAGCAAAAGCTGAAAAGCAAAAAGCAGTGACATGTTTTTTGCAGCAGCTTTTACAGAGGCACCCCACACCCTCCGTCACAGCACCCCACACCCTCCCTCACAGGACGGCAGGGCCGAACTCCTCCCCAGGGAACTACACTCAGCATCCAAGCATCAATCTACCATAGCTTTGACCTGTGTCTGTGAGCATCTATTCTTTACCCCTGTTCATTTTGTGCAATTTAGCAAGATAGGATCCTAAGGTATCAGAAAAGCCTAAGAGAACTCCTAAGAGTCTTAACATTTAGCATAAATCGGATGTAACTGAAACTGATGCAATAGGGAACAACTGCCCCAAAGTGAAGTCAGCCAGGAGCTTGAGGAGAAGCACTTGCATGAGATTTTCTGCTATGACTGACAGTGCTTCGATGATGGCAGTAAAGTATGATGTTAATTTTAGGCTTAGGGATGGTTTTCAGGATGTTTTGAGTGACTACAACAGAACTGTTTGATAGGAAAGTGTGTGAGACTAAGCAGTCAAGCACACGATCTTACACCTTCCACATCAGCCACAGTAAATGATGAAGCTCAACCTTCCACAAAAAGGCAAGCAGACATGGAAGATGGCATAGAGGTTAGTGACCTGCTTGGACAATGACAGGTCCATAGATGACACTCTTCCTCTCTCTCCAGCATCCCAGTCTCCTGGCCCTCCCGCTACCCTAATCTTGGACTCAGCCTAAAACTCCATCATCACCACTTCTCAGCCTTGCGGCTCACACTCTCTCTGATTCCGGTAAGTGACACTGCATGGTGCATACATTATTTCTACTTTGTACAGGCTATGTATTTATCATAATATTCCTGTTTCAATATATGTTAGTAGTATTTTAAATTTTATGTATTATTTGGTAAGATTTGGTTGATTATTTGGGAGTGTGGGAATGCTCAAAACATATGTCATATAAATTAATGGTAAGTGCATCTTCATTTTATGCCATTTCAACTTACGAAAGGCTTTGCAGGCGCACTCTACTTTCAGAAAGTGAGGAAAACCTGTAATTCCCTTACACAAAATGGGAGCCAAGCAGCTTAATGTTTTAGACTCTAATGGCTATAGATATGTTTTCAGTCCAAATAGTTGGCAAAATGATTAACAGAATGAGGACAGTGACCTTAACAAATTGTGGTTTCACCAGAAATAGGAAAAACATGTACCGAGTTTTAAAGTTTAAACAGGAAATGCCTGCCATCGCACTGACAACTGTGAGCAGTTAGTTTTCCTTTCTTTGGATTTCTAATAAGGTCAGCTTAAGGTCTGCAATATCTTGATATCAGTAGTTCTCTGGGCTGGAACAAAATTTGCATCTATTTCCCACAGGTTTAAATAAAATAAAACAAAAATAAAATAAATAAAATACAGCTATTCTCACAGATGCCAAAGGCAGTTGTCTTAAAAAATTCACATGACTATATCCTCATCCTGAAATGAATGTGCTTCTTGGGAAACAATTTTGCTTCACTTCAAGCAGGTGGTCTGGCCCTGCTTCCTTTTTGGTAAATTACCATGTTAAATATTAATGGTGTATCTATACATAAATAAACCAAAAAATAGAATAATTTCTGGTTACTTTTTTGCATTAACCCAGTTTGGAAAATTCACTGTGAGCCATAAAATTCAGGGCCTCTGAAACCCTAAAACCCTAAAAATATCACTGCAGCAGCTGGGGGTAGGGACAAAGGGGGAAGGGACCCACTAACCTCTGGTGCTTTGATGGGGGTATGGTGAGGTGACAAACATCTGAGAAAGTGTGAACCTATCCCTCTAAATCATATACAGTGTTGTAAAACAAAGTTACCTCAATACAGAAAAAAAGAAAACCACACAAACAGAATTCAGAACTGTAAAAGGAATAATCTTTTCTGAAATATTTTTCTTTCTACTGAATTCAAAAGTTACCTTTAAGTAGATGATCGCATCTGTTCCATATCCAGACAAAGAGTAGAGATTCAAATCTCCTTGAAAGTACTTGGCATAGAGACGAGAAATTGGCAGACCATAACCAAATCCAGCCTAGAGGGGAAAGACCAGTTATTGATAAAGAGATGGACATGACTGTTGGAATACAAACTGTAAGAAGGAGTATTACGCTCCCTGACACTGATGCCCTAGAACCTAGATAAATATTAATAGCTTCTATGCCTCGTCAGAGACCTCTTGTAGAACTGTTTCACTATTTGTAACTCGCTTTATCATTCTTTCATACCCCTCAGGCCTAACTTAATTAAATTTATTAACTCGCCAAATACTGCTTTGTAATCCTTGCCTACATTTAGAACTAGGTGTTTGGATGAATTTAGCCATACGATAGATCTTACCAAAGGCGCATTCCGGGAATTGTCCATCACGGGTGTTGGGGCAGTGGAGTATGTGTAACTGAAGAGGCGGTCAGTAATTCTCAGGGGAACACCACCTCCTCTGTCTGAAATCTTAAACAAACACATAGTCAGAGCTACACATTAAAATCAACGCGCATTTGTCTATATGAAAATGTCTCTCCTTCACTTAAAAGTTGCCTGGTGTTCAGGACTGGGCTCTATTTCCCCAAACAGAGAGCTTTATTACTATTGACTCTTAAATCCTCTCAAGAGACTCCAAAGAAAAGACAGAAAATGTTTACCTTAATTGTAAGGTCTTCTTTTCCCAAGACAACAATCACCTCAATCGGTGTAAGAGAAGGGCAATTTTCTTGGTGTTCAACTGTTGCCCTCATGGCATTCTAAAGAAAACAAAGCCACAAGAAATTCCATGACAGAAGAATAAGGGACAATAAATGTTTTTTATGTTTAAAATAAAAGCAACGCAGAGGGTAATTCAAAATTCCTATATTTTTTTAAGCTAGTAGAAAAACAGCTCTGTAAATAGCCATTTATGAATGTGTCATGGAGGATGTATAATGAAAAATATTCATTTACTGTGCAATATAGCTCCTGGGAGGAATGTCTAATGGAAAAACAATTCTGCTGGCTGTCAAGTTCTTATTTGTAAGCTTAATTTAAATGTAGAAATTGGTTTTTATAGTCCATTTCCTGGCTCTCTCTTTTCTGTCTTTCCATTACATTTTACATCCAAGCACCAAAGACCATTACATAACTAATGAACAGTGAATCATTGAACCAATTTATTGGCTTTTATAAAATTTGCTGGGAGAAGGTTGTTACTATTTAAAAGGATAGTAAATAATTCTAAATTAAATTTCAATTTGCATTTGATTATCATCTTAACTTTTACCAATGATGGCAAAATAACTCAAGGAGTTGGACCATTCAATTTAAAAATAAATCAAATCACTGAATAAGTATCTTTTGTCCTTTAACAGAAAAAAACTAAGTTCTTAGACAACCCAGTGAACCTCATATAGGTAAAGTCTTGGTTTATTTTACCCATTTTCCTCTCTAACCTCCTTCTGGTAGGTTCTATGCTTACTGCTTTCTTTGTAATATTAAGTTCTAATTATTGGATGAAGTGAAATAAAATAGATCAGATGTTGGAAATACAATTGCACTAGTATTAGAATAAGTTCAGAGCAGTAGGTTCTGAAAAGAGTTATATCAGAATCAGATTACGCTCTTTTAGGCTTTCTCGTCTGTAAGTGCAGGGGTCTTGGAAACACCACAAGGCTTCAGGTGCTTTTCTGTCTTTTGGTGTAACTTCAGAGTTTTGGTTTGGTCTTAAAATCCAAGAAAGGATTTGATTCTTAGCACCTAGCTATCCCAAATGAGTAACATCGGCATGCTCTGAGAATGCGACAGAATTGCATATTTGTATGTGCATGAAACAAAATCTCTGGAGCACAGTCTGAGAATCTATATTTTAACAAGCCCCTCAGGTGATTTCTATTGCAATTACATTTAGTTTGAGAAGTGCGATGTGCATCCCAGCCCATTTCCGGGCTTGTTGTTAAGAGTAAGGCCAGCAACTCTACCTTTAGTTTTCAGAAATAGAGATCCTCAGGTCCCTCTCCACACCTACAGAATCAGTTTGCATTTCAACAAAACTCTTAGATGAGTCATATGCTCATTAAAGTAGACCACTGAAGGAACGGACTGTCCTTTGATTACATTTTAGTCTTAAGTTGGGGCACTGCCACCTATGGTAATTCTGAACTTGACACTCTAGATGTGGAGCTGGAAAAGTCTGTGTGGGTGGAGATAATAAGGCCTCATTCATTGAAGCAGTCACTGCATGACCTCCCTTATGTAAGGCATGAATGACTAGTGCTTTGTTGCACACCTGAAAAAATAACAGGAACAGGGAGCATTGAGACATCATGAATCATATTTTGCATTCTCAAAGAGGTGATGATGCTATAAGGAACTGCATGTATCCTTCAAACATGCTCACTTCTTTCTCTTAGGAGCTAAGAAGCATGATTAGGAGGAGGTGGTGAAGCTCTTGTGTAGTGAGAATGATAATGGATATTAAAATGTAACTAGTGATTTTTTTTTAAACAAGATTGCAGTTATTGTGAATAGGCATACCTTAAATAGTTCAAAGAGCATATGATGAAGGTGAGAAGGGACATAAACAATGTGAATTGGTTGGCCTGGAAATTTTCCTAGAAAAAAATTAAACATATTTAGATTTGGTACACAAACATACAGTAAAATGAGCTTCTTTATCTGTCTGATTAATTTAGGCTTATACAGGATTGACATACACCCCATCCTCCTCGCTGCAAAAGCCTACTCAAGACTCTTCCATCTTAAACACTAAACACAACTGTTTTAAAAATAAGGTTTTGTAACTTAGGATAGTAAGTAGGGTTACTACCTAGTGAACTATAGCTAATCTTTACCTTTCTCTAGTAAATGTACCAAATTGGATGAGCCATGCAACAAAGATTCCATCAACTAGATTAAAGGATTACTTGTTACTTTCAAAACTCTGCATCCTGGACAATTTCAGAATTAAAACTAAAGGCATTTGAAAAAGGGAGAAAAAATAAATGTGTTTAAACTATAGGCAAGCAAGCAAGCGGTAATTTTCATATTTTTAATACATGATGAAATAACACATCCGATTATTCTTGATGTGTGTATCATCGAAACTTTCTATCTTACAGACTAGCTATGCTTCAGTTTCACCAAGAAGCTAAAGAAAACAGGGAAACAAAAACCTCATAATACTGTCTGAAAAGAGAAACAAAAGTATTATTCTTTGGTGTCCTGGGCCTTGGCAAAGTTTGAATCAGAAAACTGAAGGGCTGGCACAGTTTCCTCTATTTTACAAAGAGTTCAAGCAGTTTGTGTATATTATTATGCAACAATACTGCTAAATGATCACAGATATTTTATATTCTTTATTTGTACTCCTATTTTCAGTTTAGCAATCAATTACATTAGCACAGCCCCAATCTATGAGTTAGGCTACTCTGAGTTGCAAACAACTAGATTTTCACTCTCAACAACAAACGTTGTTCCTATATAACCCTGACTTGGCAAGGTACTCACTTTGAATGGAAAGGGAAAGGTTATTCACATTTAAGTATACTGTCTTAATTTGAGGAATGACTGTGGGATAAGATAAAAATGGTGCTGTGCTAGTCAATGAGGGAAGACCTTGTCTTTCCAGGTACCTTAGAGTTAAAGCTTTTAAGTGTGTTCTGCTTTTTAAATAATGGTCTCTACTTAAAGTGTAATTTTTAAAAATCTGGTAAGAACATTAACATGAGATCTACTCACTTAATAAAAAGGTACACAACACGATATTGTTACCTATAAGCAAGATGTATAGCAGATATCTCAAATTTATTCATCTTGCATAACCTGAATTCCCATTGAATAATATCACCTCATTTCCCCCTAATAACCACCTTTCTACTCTCTCTGCTTTTAGAAGTTTGACTATTTGAGAAACTTTCTATAAGGACTCACACAGTATTTGTCCTCTTTGACTGGCTTATTTCATACAGTGCAGTTTTCTCCCTCATCTTATGAGTAACCTCTTTGGGTTACTTCTATCCAGTCGTTTCCCCCTACTTCTGACCTCCCTAGCCTTCATATTCTGTACTAAGCAATCTTTCTTTGATCTAAGGCAATGGAACTGAGTTGCTATTCTAAATCCCAAATTATCTGTTCAAATTATTCTTATGTTTTGTCACTAGCAAGTGAATGTGCTCAAATGCAGCTTTTTCAGTGGAGATTAAAAAAAACCTTGGCTTCAAAAAAGTGTACAAGTTCTAGGCAAGTTTAGGATAGAAAAAACGAACACAAAAATAGCTTTGTATTTATAAGACATAATCTTACTGGGAGAACACTGAATTTTCCATAGATTGAAGTATATTTTATTTACAGCTTACCATTCACTTGTGTGAGCTTTAATTCTGGAGATGTTAAATAATACTGATCACAAAGCATCTTTGAACACTCAAAGGCATCTGGAATAGAATAGAAAGTTTTTTTTTCATAATGATGAAATGAATGTATTCCAAGTAAAATTTTCAACTGATCTTCAGTGTATATACAATCCTAAATGTATTCACTACTGTACAAGTTTATATATAGGAAAAATATTTTTGATATTTTATTCAAGGAAAAGTAAGACACTGTTTAAGGTATGTTTGTAGCAATAAGTATATGCACACTTCAGAGAGTAAATATAATGTATATGAATATGGCACATAAGCCACTGGTGTTTGGATTTTTTATAATATTATATATGAGTGTTTAAACTCCTTACTCTCAAAAATCAAAGGCTCTTCCTGACAGTATTTATAAATATATAAAAGGAATGCTCTTATTATAAATTCATTCAGAGTCACCTCAACTATCGATATGTCAATCACATAATATATTTTTTTCAGTAAGGGAAATGTAGAAATCTAAATTACCTTGGACCACTGCTGCCACGTCACAGTTTGGATCAATGCTTCCAATGTGGCTTGGGTTTCCTGACTTTGAGTCACTAAATATAAGAACTATTGGGGGGAAAAACTGTTATTACAAACATAACAATGACTTGAACTACATGTGTGAAAGAATGTGACCCACAATTAGGGAAACATCCACTTCTAGCGTGGCCGGTAATCTGCTCCCACCTCTATGTATCACGACCATGGCAAGCTAACTTACTGTGCTGGTTCATTAGCATCCGTGTGGAAATGCGGTTCATGTAAAATCGATCCAAGAAATACTGAAGATTTTGATTTGTGACTGGGTCAACGGTACAGGCTTCTTTATACTCTATGATTCCTTGGGCCATTGTAGGGACTACATTATGGTTTCTATTTCGAACTTTGATGAGAGTATCTATAAAACTAAGCAAAATGTTTACAGTTAGTTAAAGTTCAAATAAGTTTCATTTGTTCATGTTCTTTAGGTTATGTCAAAGAAAGCTAAAGTACCCATCTAAAGAACGCCAAGTAATAAAATGTTCCAGTGGAGCTTAGAGGAGAGGATGGAGATAGTTTCATAAATAGATTTTGCTTATAGCGTATGTTTGTGACTGGCGTATTTTATGTAGTCTAGGGGTTCTTTAAGTCTGCTCTTTAAAAAGTAGTATTTAAAAAATATTGAAAATGACCCTAGAATGCCATTGGGAAAAAACTTAATTTTGGGGGGTCAGATTAGGAAAAGATTTCTTATAGCTAGAAACTGCTATAGCTAGAAAGAAAATGTTTACTCTCTGATGATACTGACATTTATTAACAATATAAAATAGTAAATCCTACAAATCTAGTCACATGACTAAATTTATAGTCAAGACAGTTTCTTTTCAGTTCTCTCTACTGTATTACTTCTATGACTTCTAAAAAACCAACCAGCCAAAACTTGTCTTTTGTAAGGAAGTAGTTATTTATTATTCAGAGTTGGGACTCCTTTAAGACTAAAAAAGAATCTAAGGAGTATGTCTGGATATATTCAAAGTTTTAGACACTTATTCTAATGCATAGAACTTACTCAGATAATGCTTTCTGATCCTCTGGGTTTTTCTCATGGAATTCCACCAAATCCTTCAGGCTCTGTATATACCTATAAAGTAAGAGTTGTGTTTTAAGTTATAAAATGGAATAATCAGGTACAAGTGGGTGAAAACAGAGTGCCTTTTCAAATATTTGAGAAGGGAAAGTACTATGTTTAAAATTAAAACCTTCCTTCAGGACTGCTGAAAAATAATGTTTACAAATAGAAACCTAGAAATTTTAACCCTAAACTTTCTAACTTAAAGTGTATGATTTTTTTAGTGATTCCAGATCACTATTCAGTTCTGACGTTTTTGACAAATGTTTTCATTTTCTAAAACAAAATGAGTTTTAAAGAAGGACTGTTTTCTTTCATGGGGGTAATAGGAATCTTAAACAGCAGTAAACACTATGGATTGAACGTGTGTTTCAGAATGCAATTGTATAATGGATGTACAACAGATACATTTTATGAATCAATGAACAAAAAGCTATGCAGCCAGTGAATTAAGTGGAGTCTCTGGTGTGTATCTGCCATATTGTACATGCTAGTTCTGTTTTCAGAAAATCTACTCCTTTGGGTTATCCTCCCCCACTAAGTCCTTATCCTTACTTGTAAAATGAGATGATAAATTGACAGTTTCTGAGTGTCAGCTGTACTCAGGACAGGTACTATTATAATTGTGTTGTTGTTTTTTTTTAACAATTTACCTAATTTAATTACATTCAAGTATCCCTTTAAGATACATACATTTTTCCTTGCCAACGAGTCCACAACTAGGAAGGGGCAGAGGCAGAATTTGAACCCAGAGCCTGCTGTCACTGGTTTGTAAAATAACAAGGATTAGACCCTCTCTATATAGAGCCATTTGAATCTATTCCTTTTGCAATTGCATTATCAAGCTATCTTTTATTATTTGAAGTGCAAAACAAATATTGCCACTGTCAATTATTTCACATATTTCCTCTAGAAATCAAAATTATGTTGTGAAAGCATCTACTTTTTCATGCTAAAAATGTCTTTATGGTTTTGCAACTGCCATTATGATAAACCTAAATTAACAAAAAAATTCTTTATATCTTTCAAAAGTAGTTACTGTTCAGACAACCTATTTTTCAATTATGATGTTAATATAAGAATTCCTATTCAGATAACAGTCTTGAAAATAGAGATTATTTTAGGATGGTTCACCACTTACCAGCTTTTCACTAACTGCACTGAAGAGGTATTTATTAATCTATCAGGAAGAATATCAATTTCCTTCAGGATATTAGCTAGCCTCACAGGCAATTCTTGTCGCAAAAATGCAAAAGAAGTTCTCTCACATGCATTTTCTGAGCCTGTAATAAATAATAATAATTTACTTTGGGGGGGGGAAGTATGTCTAAATGATATATTTGAATAGCACTAACTATCCAATATTGAACACACACATATATTATAAAATCATATTTCACTCTCAGTTGGGCTACCACTATTTATAGATAATTTGGGGGCAGATATCTTCTTCATATTTCTTTTTTCTTTTTTAAAGTGGCCAATATAGTGACCTTTTCTTTTTGACGAGGTTTCACTTCCAAGAACTCAGATATCGCTTGGCTCTTAGAATTCACAAAGTAGTGTAGAATTCAGTTAACAATACAATGTCAAGGAGACAACATATTTCATAGTCTAGCCATGAAGTTGTGGTAGGTGCTGTAGGGGTAAAGTGGGAGTCGTGATGTATCAAGATGGGATAATCACATTTAAACCCCTGAAACTGTCCTTAAAAAGATTACTAAAGAAAGTGTGTAACTATTTTCAGCAGCAAAACAAAGTATATGGAAAAGAGACAAATCTGTTGGGAATGCAATAAAAATTACCCTGTAGAAGGGTGGAAGTTGGCCAAGATAAAGATTAATTTCAGGGTAGTTTATGTCAAGAATCTTCTCCAGGAAGAAAACTATGCTGTGAAGAAGGGGATAAAGTTTCAAGTTCATTGTTGAATGGTGCCTGAAAGCAAAAAGTACTTTGACAGGGAGCTTTGGACAGAAAAAGAGGAAGATGGGCTCAAACCATCCAGCATTAGCTGGCCTGCAAGTAGACTTGACCTGTAGGCACAAACTGTCAAAAAGAAGACAAATCTAGGAAATGGCAAGGCGCACTGGCAAGGAGATTCCAGGGTTCAGCAGCAAGGAGGACCCACCCAGTTGTTTCAGCAAGGAGTCCAACCCTCCCCCGCACCAGGGCTGAAAGTTAAGGTGGTTTCCCAGCAGCCGCACCCCAGCTAGGGTCCTAAGTCCCAGCTCACCAAAATCCAGCAGTTGCTTCATGGACAGCGGGGATGGGCTATAGCGCGAGAAATGCTCAACTTCGCGGGGGACCAGGCTGGCGCTGCTCAGTGAGCCGGCGTTGCGCAGAACGAAGCGGGCCGCCTTCATCTTGATGCCCACGGGGCTTGGCTTGGCGTTGAGGCTGGCTTGAGTGGCTCGGGCTTCAGGGAGCAGAATCTGGAGCCGAGGAAGGAGCAGAGCAAGGGTAGGAGGTGTGTTGGCGAGCAGGCGTGTGCACCCAGATCGGACCTGGAAGGAGGTTTGGAGTTAGAGGAGTCGGGCAGCCAGTCTGAGGAGCTGTGAGCTGACAACGGCTACTCAAGTTTGCGTCTTGCCACCCACTGCCGCCTCCTGTGGTTTTATTTGTCTCGCCCCCTTACTCCCTCCGCCCCCAAATCAGCCGGGGGAGGAGTCCTTGGGACTTAAATAGTCGGCTAGAAAATGGAGCAGAGCCAATCAGCTCAGACTAAGAACTTTGGGTCCCGCCCATGGCCTTGGTACCCGGAGTGGCTTGGCACCGTGCAGGAGCTGTGAGGAGTGAAGGGGGAAGGAAGCTGAAGCGGGGCATCTGTCAGAATGTGGGTTCAAGATCAGGTACTTAAGACAGAGCCCCGCATTGCGCACGCGGGCTAGGGGCCGCCCAGACTTGCCCTTGTTTACAAGTGAGAGCCAGTCTCAATGTCACGCATTCCTGGCCAGAAACTATTTCCAAGAATCTGGGCTTCAGGAGCTCATTGGTCCTTGCTCAGAGCGGGCTTTTACAGTAGCCAATCAACTAATTCAAAAGTATGGTCCTCTTTTTCATTGGACAGCTAAAAGAATAAACAATCTGAATAGTATGTCAGCTCTTTCTCTGCTAGCAAACAGCTCACTTAAGAACGAGAAGTTCCTTTTCCTGAGACTCAGAGCTGCCCTAAATAATTACTTTTTTCTTGTGACGATAAAAGACCATCAATAGGATTCTGTCCAGTAACAGATTCTCTTTTAGGTTTATCTGTTAATTAAAATTTTAAAAATCAATTTATGATTTGATGCACCTTTTTCTCACAGGTTTTGCCCGTTCTTACACCCCTTGTGTGAAATGTCCTTAGTCCAAATCTTTGCTCAAAACATTCTGTTCTACTCTTAAATATCCTGCGACAGTATTTGCTTGAAGAGGACTTTTCTGATTGCCTCTTCCCGTTCTTTCTTCCAGCTATGGCTGTTGTCATTATGACTTTATATTGTAGCTATTGGTGTTCTTATATTGTCCCGCTTTGATATCTGTCCCCTGTAAGAGATCGGAATAGGTACACTATGCGATGCATCTTTGTGATTTTTACCCTATTTTGTCACTACTCAAACAGTTTGGGAAACATGGGGGTGGTTCCAAATTGCATCTCCACTTGGAGATAGGTTTTGAAACATATATATATATATATATATATATATGTTTCACACATATTATATATATATGTTTCACACATATTATATATATATGTTTCACACATATTATATATATATATGTTTCACACACATATATACACACATATATATGTTTCATATATACACATATATACATATATGTTTCACACATATATATACACACAGAGAATTATACTCTAAACTGCAGAGAAAAGCTAATGTATACGATGGATTACAGGCAAACCTAATTTAGGAATTCCCTATTTCTGTGAGTTTATTGAAGTCTGGGCTTGTCTTACCCAGCACTATTCCCTATGTGTTGTGGGATGATTAAAGATCAGATTAAGTCATATGATGTTCACAAAGATGACTAAGGGCTGAATGTGAACTGAGGTCACTAAACTTTTTTTTCCAAATCCTCCCATCCAAAAATATTTAACAGAGCATTGCATTCTTCTATGTCACCTCTCTATGTTAGGAACTGTTGTTATAATTGGCAACACTTATCATGGCTAGACTGGAGTAGGCAGGCCAAGTTGTTTACCCAGTTGGCTAAGATGCTATATATTACCCTGATGAGAGTGTGACCTGAAAAGAAAGTGACACTTCTATTCTCAGGCTGATCACAGATCTTGTCCAGTTGCTATAAAAGTCAAGCATAAAAGATTATCTGAGGTCAGTGGGTATGGACTGGTCAGTGCATCCATTTGACTAAAGATAAACCATGATAGGGTCATGAAATTATATGATGGGAATGGACTGGGGAATGTATTAAAGTTTCCCTAGTGATGGATGAGTACCCAGGAAAGTGCTAAACATGGAGTCCCTCTTTGAGGCACCCAATTCCTGATATTTTAAGGGACGTTCATACCTAGCATTAAGTGAATTCTGTCCAGATTTGCTGCAGAAATCTAGTAACATACAGTCACTGGAAGAACTGTAAGAAGGCAAGTTACACTTTTGCCAATGGACTAAGTGTGTCCAGTTTGACAAAATGCAGCAAGATCCACATGTGCCGGTTCAATGTTTCCACCTTAAGGAACATATTACTAGGAAAGAAATAAAAATATATAAATAGTAACTTCAAAAGCCATGATGGAAGGTGAAGTGATCTGACTGTAAAACATTTGAAGTTAAAAATTACCAGCAGACATGGATAAAATACTTACAAAATATGTAACAAATGATTATTCAAGAAATGGTGGTTTAGAGAATAATCAGATCTGTTCTCTCATGAAGATGATAAGCACTGTGTTAGAGGAAATAGGCATTACAAAAACAAGTGCACAATAAGCATTGAATTAAACAAGTGCTGTGAAGAGAATTTACATGAATATAATGAGCTGGAGTTACCTTAAATTTGGTGAGCATAATGACATTTAGAAGAGCTGGAACAGCTTTCTACTGAGGTTGGGACAGATTATTGGTGAAGAGAAAGGGGAAACCAAGGCCTATATTAGCATTTGATGTCTGATGTTTCTTATGATGGTTTTTGAGGATGTTCAGTGCCAGGAACAGGATTGGATAGGTGCCTTAGGGGACGCAATTTCATCTTCTCTCAGGTATCTGAGAAAGACTGGTAGGGGGCGATGGGAAACACTGGCTGCTGCTGCTACTGCTTATTATTATCATTATTACTATTATTTTGGCTATGGGACATTCATTTAATCCTCAGGGCAAAACTAATATAATTAAATGCATAAAAACACAAGAGATTCCATCCATGTGCCATGTTGGTAGTGATAGTAATGCTACAAGAAAGTAATGATGCTTTGAGGGGATTAGAAATGCTTTCTCTAAGAACTGTCTTTTAGGATCATCTTAGAAGGATGAGCAGACTTTGACAAATTATGGGTGCACAGTAGGGGAGGATATCTAAGCCTGAGCAAAAGCACAGATTTAGGAGCTAGAGATACTGTGGACAAAGAATGACAAGGTTAGCTTGGTTGCCATTTCAAGTACCCTGTGAGAGGAGGAAATGGGAGATGAAGGTATTATCATAAATGCCTTAAATTTGGTATAAGAACTTTGAGATTCCTTGGATTGGCAACATGGAACTATTAAAAACTTTAAAGTGGGCCTCCCTGGTGGCACAAACGGGTTAAGTGCAGCACTATGGAGCTGTCGGCTGCTGCAGCGTGAGTTCAATGCCCGGCTGGGGAGATTCCACTTGGCACAGCAGTCCTCTCCTGCCTCGCCCGCTGCTTACCTCAGCAGTGTGTTTCGGTCAATCTGCCTGTTCTGCTCCCCACTCTGTCTCTGGTGAACCCTCTCACTGCCCCCACACCTTTGGCCTGCACCCCAGCTTGTATGCAAAAAATAAATAAATCTTTAAAAAAAACACAACTTTTAAACAGGGGACAGTGTACTCTCTGTTCAAAATTGTTAGGAGTTAAAGGTTTCAAAGCATCGAAACTACATCGAATAGCCATTATGAACCAGGTTATGATGGGTGTTGGGGATGAGAAAGATAGTCCCTGTCTTCAAGGATGTGATAAAGATATGTAAATAAAAGGGAAAAATAGTGTGATACATAAAAGTTATATTGTGGGTTGGGGGCAGGAGAGGCGAGGCAGCAAGCAGTCACAGAAGACTTCCCTGGAGGAAGAGACATGTCATAAAAGTTAAGAGGTTGGCTAAAGTGGGCAGACCAAGAGGAAATGTATGGGGCAGCGGGGAGAGGGAACAGAAAGGGTTGTTTTGTTGGCAGGATATCTAGGCTTTGGCAAATCTACGAAGGAAGAATAATTTTTTTTAAGTTCGCTGATGCTTTTTTTTTTTTTTGCATACAAGCTGGGGTGCAGGTCAGAGGTGTGGGGCAGTGAGAGGGTTCACCAGAGACAGAGTGAGGAACAGAACAGGCAGATTGACCAAAATACACTGTGAGGGCAGCAGTGGGCGAGGCAGAAGAGATCTGCCATGTCTTCTCTGATGCTTTTTAAGAATAAGTCCTGTCTGTATAAATAAATAAATAAAATAAATATTTTTTTTAAAAGGGGACTGCAAAAGAAACAGGAAAGGACCCACAAAAGTACATCACAAAATACAGAAACAGTCTTTGTATTTCTTTAATCAAGAAGGTGACACTGTGGCTATTTTACCATTTTAATGAAAGTAAAGCTAGATCTATAAAAAGATTCCCATAAAACTGAAAAAAAATAAGTCCTGTACTATGGAGATGGGGGTGATTTCATTAACAGTGCAGGGAAGTCACAAGAATCAGAAGAAAAGGTTGGGTTTACTGAGGGGGTGGTGCACAAGTGTGAGATTATTTGGGAACACTTTGAGTTATAGTGAAGGGAAGATGAAAACTCCAAGGCTATTATTCACTCATTGCTGGAAAATGAAGATAGAAGTGTGAGATTCTCTCTCCAGTGTCTTTACACAAGAATTCGCTCCCCTATTATCCCACAACTCTAATCTCACTTATTTCCTTGCACAAGTCTTCCTTCTGGAGCAATCCTTGATTTCATGCTTGCTTTCTTACACTTACAAAACCATTCCCTTCATAAAACACCAGGGCAAAAATAGTTCATTTTCTCTTTGTACCTGTGGCTCCAGTGTTACCAGCCAAAAAAAAGGGGAAGGGGATCCTGAAGTAAACACATCTAGACTTGTGGCAAGGGAGGAAAAATTTAGCCTTAGTTCAGAATAATTCTCTTCCCCCTATATCCCCCCGCCCCCGAAGAAGTTTCTCAATTGTGTTTGATGTTTGCTTTTACCAGTCGGCAAGGTAAGCAAAGGAAATAGAAAAATAGCTAGAGCAGAAAATAAATGTATAATAAATAGATGGAAACATGCTCATAGTGTGAAGGAAAATAAAAAGTAATAAGATAATGGACATCATTGTTCTGCCAGGGATTGACAAATAATGAAATAGACTGATAAGATCTGATGTTGGCAAGGCCAAGGGAAATGAGTACTCTCCTATGCTATTTATGGCAGTGTAAAATTGGCAAAAAATTTTTGGAAGGCAATTGGCAGAATCTATGAAAATTTTTAGGATTTTCAGCCGCTTTGTCTCAGCCATTCCACCTCTAGAAAGCCCTCTTACTGAGAGAGCAACAAAATATACATACAAGATTGTTCATTGCAGTATTACCTATAATATGAGCAAATATTTGGAAGCAACTTGTCTACTCTTAGGGGAATGAATACATAAACATAATGTGCCCATGTACTAAAATAGGTGCTGTTCATTGCAAGGAGTTCAGTTAGCTACCCCATCTCCCACTCCCAGTTACAACATTTGTGGGATCCACACAGCATACGAACTGAAGCCATACTTTTCATTGCAAGTAGCCCCTAGTGATGGACAAGCACCCAGGACCAGGCTATGTATCCTGAATATGGAACTCCACAAAAGGGACTTCTTTGCTCTGAGAACTTCTCTTGCTTAACTGAGACTTTGTCTGATTTGCCCCCTTGACTTGAGTCTCTGCCTCCTCAATTCTGCTTCCCATGTCTCCTTTTCATTCAGAGGTGCCACATATGCATTGCAGTCAGAAGCCTCCTTCCCCTTAGCCCTTCATGGGCATCCCCCAGCCAGTCCAACTGGGAACTCTGAAGGAAACATTTCCCATTAGAGGAGTTCTATATTGGGCAGAGATAGAAGTCATTTTCCTGGCCCCTAAATGTAGAAATGAGGTATACATACTTGGCAACTGAATTTGGAATAATGCTAAATCATTCCTTCTCCTTGGAGAAGGCCAAATATAAGCCTCTGAAACTGCCCCCAACTAACACAGCAGATACAAAACAAGATGGCAGCCTGGTGAGACTGACTGAGGTTAGTTCTATCTTCTAAGTATCTCAAGAGTGGTGGTTCTGTCATATGTCTGCTAAAATCAGCTGTAGAAGCTAGTTGGGTCATTGGGAATACTGTAGATGGGTGAGATTCTCTCTCCAGTGTCTTTACACAAGAATCTCTTCCTTATTGGCCCTCAGCTCTATCTCACTGTTTCCTTGCACAGTCTTCCTTCTGCAGCAATCCCTGGTTTCATGCTTGTTTTCTTACACTTACGAAATCCTTCTTTTAACAAAAACAACACCAAGGCAAAAATAGTTCATTGTTTTTTGTACCTGTGGCTCCAGTGTTATCAGCAAAAGCAAGCAAACAAACAAAAACAACAAGTGAATCCTGAAGCAAACACATCTAGACTTGTTGTGGGAAGCCAACAATGGACTCAGGTCCTGATTGCAGCTGCTGGACTGGACATGATATTTTTGCAAGAGCAGGTAAATATGATCTGTACATGTTGTATATCCATTGATTGGGTAAATATATGCCTTTGTTTCTACCAATAACCATCCTACCCCCCCCCAAAAAAGCAAAACTCCCAAGACTTCTCACAGTTGTGTTTCAACATCTGCTTACCAGAGCACCTAGACTGACACCATCCATGTTAGAAAATTGCCCTCTGTTTTGTTCTTTATAAATAGCATGTTATAGATGATTATGCACATAGTATGGTCTGGTTTTTATTGAACAAAGACCGAAAAAAACCAAACTGTGTGTGTGACACTGGGTTGATGTATGCATGGAAAGAGCAGACATCACAACAAACACTCAGTCTTGGTATAGGAGGTATATGGAAGGAGGGACACTCACTTCTTTATACCTCCACATCTATCCTCCCTGATGCATGACAGTCTCTTGTACACTGCAGACTGTAGCAGTTCTTGACCAATGAACAGTGTACAAAATAAACTACTCTGGGAAGGGTCGCTTCCCCATCATTCAATTGCCTTTATGTTTGCCCTTAATTTGACCAGAAAGTATTCATGCTTAATGTTTTATATGCAAAAATACATATCTATACATATATTTATATTTTACTATGTATATTATCTTGGAATGTTCATAGTGGTTAATTTTGGTTAGTGAGATTATCAGTGTAAGGAAAATGTGTTAGAGTCAGGCTATTTTTGCCATCCACAAAACAGATAGCCCATGCCTTGAAATCCTGTGTTTTCCACCATTTGGACATCTAGCAAGCAATAGATTGGCCTTACATTTGCAGTTGTGTGGCTATGGGCACTTAACAGTTCAAAAGGGGCTAGGTAGTTGAGTTTCTGTTCTGCCACTCTCGGTGCTGGAGTCTCTCTCTACCTACTTGTGTATATGGTCCCCTGTCTCAACATTAAAGGCTTGCGAAATCCACCAAAGGCCCCAAATTCTCTTTTTGTCTGCAAGAGCTGACCGTGAACCTACTGCCTTGTGATGGATGCACAACGAGTGGCATAGACGGCAGGACCGTTCGACGCAAACAGATATGGAGCCCGCTGAGATCTGGGGAGAGTTTGAGGGGTGGATAGCCATGAGCAGATGGTAGTGGCTAACCTCCTCTCCCAGCAGGCATCTTCCCACGAATGGTCAGAGGTAGACGGATCCCCGTGGCAGTTGGAATGTGCTCTGTGTGGAATCGAAGAGACCTTGGATAGATTCATGCCCGTGAGGCAGCAGGAACTGTGGCATGGGTGTTTCTCACAGCTCTGTCAGAATTTCTGTGGAGAGAGAAAGACAAGGCCCAGATATGGCAGGAAACACAGGCCCTGCAAGAACAAATGGAGCAACTGGAAGAGAACTAGGGATTCCAACCTGCTACTCTGGAGGTCCCAAGCGCCCCGTCTAGAGAGGAGGAAAAGGTTGTCCCCATGCTCCAGGCCTGCCTAGTGGTGACAAAAAAATTAAGCACCAGCAGCCCATGGCCTCGGGGTTCAGGCTGCTGGGCCACCACGGATGATGGAGTTCACCACATATCACCCATACGCACCAGTGGAATTGGTGGCTTGAGTAAACAGTTCTGTCAGAACTGGCTGCTGCATTTATAGGATCTGGGGGTGGAAAGAATTATTTGTACAGCACAGGAGATGGAAAAACTAGCTTCAGGGACCCTGTACCCATCGTTAAGACAAAGGCTACAGAGCAACAAGCTGTGGACAGGGTGATCACACTCTGTTGGATTGGGAAATGGCTGCTGTACAAACAGTATGGACCGATGTGGGAGATGTGCCAGAAACCGTGAGTAAATGGCAAATGTACCCTGAGCTTGTGCAGGTACTTCGTGAACTGGGAATGCAGTAGGCCGTGTTTAATGTAAACACTCATGACCCTGGTGATGAGCGTTTTACTGATAAGAGTAGGGATTTGGTATTGCAAAATGCCCCTTTGTCCTCATTTGTGTCCCTTATGGCAATTCTAGCACTCTATGTGGGGCGCCAGATAAATAATGTTATGATGAGAGTAGCCAGCTTGGGTGTCGCAGAGAGCCAGCACTCTCAGAAGGGAATATGGGTAAAAAAAAAAAAGCCAAAAAAGGCACATAAGCCTCTTAAAGTCACCTGTGCCCAAATGTGGGTGGATCTACCACAGCAGGTGTAGACCACCATGATAGATGTGTGGCCTAATATATTCTTGCTGGAGTTAGGGAGATAGTTTCGAGAGGACCAGAGATTCACTCCCCTGAGAAGACAGATTGCAGTGAAGGGAAATATGGGGACTCCAGACCCAGGCATGTGCCCTGCACCTGGAAGACCATTTGCTCCCAACCCTGTTCCAGGCGGAAGCTCTCTTTGCTTTTGACAAGGATGAGGGCTAAGGGACCTGCCCACAGGAGGGACGGCCATATGTGGAGCTTACTCTCCACTGGTCCCTAACCATTGTGCAAAGGGTTTTGACCTTATTAGATATAGGGGTAGGGGGTACTCTGTTATATGGGAACCCAGAGAAGTTTTGGGAGTCTGTTTGTTATATTGATAGCTATGGAAGTGGGAGTATCAAGGTGAGAGCGGTGAGATTACCCCTGGGGATTTGGCGATTGCTCCCAAAGGACTATAAAGTATATGTGTTGACAACCCCAGAGAACTTCCTGGGGTAGATGTGCTATGTGGCTTGTGGCTGGAGACCAGAGCTGGAGGATTTCGCCTTAGGATACATGTGGTGAGGCCGTGTTGCACGAACATGCTGAGCATCTGCCCGTAGAATCGCCAGTCCCTAGGCAAGTGACCAATACTAAACAGTATCCATTGCCAGGTGGCCATGAAGAGATTACAGGCACATAGCAGAGCTGGAAAAGTGAGCTTTATGCGTGCTGCCCATGATCCCTAAACTTCTCCCATGTGGCTGGTGAAGAAGCCTGATGGCTCTTGGCATATAATGGTATATTACCAAGAATTGAATAAAGTGGTTCCCCGCTTGCATGCAGCAGAGCCTTCAGTGGCAGACTTGATGGATTGTCTGACGGACAAGTGTGGCATATATCACTTTGTAGCTGACCTAGTTAATGCTTTCTTTTCCATTTCTCTAACACTAGAGAGTCGAGACTAGTTTGCCTTCACATGGGAACGCCAGCAGTGCACATTCACCTGCATAGCCCTACTCTGTGCCACGGGCTGGTGGCAGCTGATTTGGCCCAGTGGGAGAGGCCATCCTCGATGTCCTTATACCATTATAGCTGCCAGCTATGGTGGTGCCCTCTGACAAAAAAAAATTGGCTTGTATACTGCCAGATGGGAGCTTTCTACCATTTTGACATCTAGCAAACAATAGATTGGCCTTGCTTTTGCAACAATGTGCCAGTTGTGCAGTGATGGGCACTTAACAGTGTAAAGGCAGCCAGGCAGTGGAGTTGCTGTTCTGCCCCTCTCAGTGTTGGGAGTGTCTCTCCATCTACCTGTATATATGGTCCTCTGTCTCAGCATTAAAGGCCTGCAAAATCCACTGAAGATGCCAAATTCTGTTATGCCTGAGAGAACTGACAACGAATCTACCTGACCTGGGGTAGTTGCACAACAATCAGTATCTGCATGTTTTCCTTTTGTGCTTTTCCAAATGTTAATCAATGACATGTATTACTTCCCAACTACATGGAAAATAAATATTTTTTCAAAGTTGAAATGAAAATAGGTGTAGCAAAAAAGGCAGAAAAAATTGGCAAGCATTTGTTCAAAATAGGGTTTTTGACCAAATTGGAAAGTAGAATCAGTACAGGAAATTGGATGGATCCCTCTTCTGACTTCTATTTCCAACCCCTTGGGACATACAGGAGGCGTGGGGAGAGATCATGCAGGCTCCAGGAGCTGCCGGCAGCTCTTTCCCGCCCTGTCTTTCCTGCCCATCATCTTCTGTGAGCTGCTGTCCACGGTACTTTTGCTTCTAGTTCTGTCTACGACTTGTCCTTTTTCTCTGAGTTCTGTCTACGGCTTGTCCTTTTTCTCTGAGTGCTGATCATTGTCTAAATTTCTTGGGATTTTTTCCAAACAGAACACTTTTTCTCTCACTGACCTCTACCTCACAGAGTTCAGCTAGAATTCTCTTACTTGGTATCCCTGCTTGCCAGGGCCCAGCCTTACTTTGGCTAATGCTGGCCGCCCTCCTTAGCCAACCTTTTCTGGTTTTCCAGATAAAAAAGAGTCACAATCAAATACCAGGTCATCTGAATGACAAATTTTAGAAGCTACTTCCGCTAGTGATTTCTTTGCCTAACCCAGTGCAGGGGGTGGTTGAAACTATCCACATTACACTGAATATCCATGTAAAAATGGGAGAATTTAATCAACTACACAACATTTCTTACTACATGGTTAGTTCAATCATGTATACTGGCCTATTAATAGGTGCAGTGCATTCTAAGTCTATGTGTTAGCAGTAAAAAGATACCCAGATTTCACACTAACTTTTCTGTCTGTTTGAAAATACTACTTTCAACAGATTCATGCTGCGTGAGTGGCTAGTCACTCCCTCTCCAATTATGGCTGACACCCCTAATAACAGATCATAAAGCCTTTCCCCATTTGGTCTGGTTTGACCTCAGGATTCTTCTTAATGTAACACTCTAGATATAAGCAATTCCATTAATCAGGTTTGGGAGATGCAACCCCTTCTTATTCAGGTTAGGGGATCCAAGCAGCCTTTGAGCCTGTAGCAGTATTGTACGTTCACCTTCCTCTTTCCATTTGGAAGAACTGCCCCTTCATGAGACAATCTAGGGCAAGCATGAAAATTATTCATGAATCCAAAACTTATACTTGCAGAGGAAAAACTGAGGCAGAGGAGAAATTAAGTCACCCAAATCACATAGCTAATGGGAAGTGTGGTTTACAAATCTCAGTGTAATTAGAAATCTTTGTTACACTTTTCTGTAACTTGGGAATTCCAAGGTAATTAACATTAGCCTTTCTGACACTTTAGACCTAAGAATGCCTATCTATCCTCTTGGGCAACACTAGGACACTGGATGAAATTGAGCTCTCAAAAAGTTAAAAATATGGAAATTCCATGCAGCCCAGTTATCTCACTTCTGGGTATTTATCCCCCAAATTCAAAGACATCAATCCAGACAGCTATATTCACCCCATGTTTATCCCAGCACTATTTATAATAGCCAGCAATTGGAAACAACTTACATCCTTACTGACAAATGGATAAGAGGTAGTATACACACACACACACACACACACACACACACACACACACACACACACGTGTGTGCGCGCCCATGCGAATACTATTCAGCTATTTAGGAAGAAAAAAAAAGATGAAATCCTGTCATTTGCAACATGGATGAACCTAGAGGAAATTATGCTTAGTGAAGTAAGCATGGTAAGACAAAGAAAACACACAGCATGATTTCACTCACGTGGTAGAGAAAACAAACGAAAAGATGAACTAAATAAAACAAAACTAAACTTTTGTATTATAAGAACAATTAGTGGTGCCAGAGGGGGAGGGGGAGGGAGTGGGCAGATCAGGAAAAGGGGGTCAGTAGCATGGAGAAAAATAGAGTTGGACTTTTAGTGTTGATCTTAAAGTACTATATACACATGTTTTTTCTCAATAACAAACACCTGTACTGTTGTAATGGGACTTTGATTAAAAAAAATGGATTAAAGAAACTGAGCTCTAAAAAAAGTCCAAAAGATGCTGAAAATTCAACAGGTTGTCTGTTCAAGACACTTCTTTTTTTTTTTCTGGTGAATTCATTTATGTACATCATCTGTTAGACTTTGCCAGAAAGAAAATTCAACTGTCTTTAGCTTTCGTAGTAATCACAGACACACTCCCTTCCTCTTAGTCCTTTCCTTTTGAAAACAAACGTGAGGATATGACAATGCTGAGTTTGAGCAACATACTTGTTTTTGTCTGATGAAAGGGAGCTGGGTGTGTTTCACCCGTGTGCTCTAAATCCAAAGAGGAAGTCCAAATAATTAAGGGGTAAGGCTGCCCTTTCTTTGTTTTTTCTTTCAGCCTTTTCACAGTTGCATTCTCCCACCTGCTCCTTCAACGAATAGATGCCTCCAGATCCCCGGAGTGGTAGAGACAGGGGCTGTTTTCCTTTGCCATGGAATTAATTCATAGATTCATTTTTTGTTTTAAAATGAAAATCAAGCTACTCTCTGCCATGCCCAGTTTTCATCTATACTATGTTGGAAGAGGGAACTTTGCTGGCCTTTAGGAGATTAGTAGATGCTGGGGTTCCTGTGATGAAGTGAAATGGGTGAGAGGTCGCTCCCACACCCACAGCCTGGGCTGCAGGACTGGCACTGGAGTCAACAAGGGGAAGTTTAGTAGGTGAAGGGTCACTGCTGTGAAGCAGAATTCAGTTTCCATGTGTCAGCTCTCAGGCATCTAGTTTCTGTTCATGGAAATTAAGCTCACTAGGGGAAAGGTCACAAGACCAGTGGCAGCTCTGTAATAACCTCTGCAATCTCCTGCACTGTGTCTAAGGCTGAAGGCCAAGTGCTCAGACCTTCTGGCCTTTAGTAATTCTGCTGTTCAAGTGGAAAAACAGAGATTATAAAGTGCTTTAAAGATCACCCTGTAATGAATATGGCAAATGAATAAACAACCTATTAGCTGGCAAATTTGTGCAGCTCTTTCTCAGTTTGCAATGGGGTTCCATCCTGATAAAACTATGGTTAAGCTGAAGGCATTTTAAGTTGGAAAATGCAATTCATATACCTGACCTATCCAACATCATAGTTTGCCCTATTCTACTTTAAACATACCCAGAAGTACTTACATTATCCTACATTAGGACAAAATCATCTAACACAAAGCCTGTTTAATGATATAGTAATAAGGTGTTGAATGTCTCATGTCATGTAATCTGTTGAACACTATACTGAAGCAAATGAAAAACACAGAATGTCCTAATTCAAAATTTGGAGTCTGGTTCCTATTAAATATATTTCACTTTTGCATCATTATAAAGTTGGAAACCATTATGATAAACCATCTGTAAGTTAAACCATTGTAAATTGGGTGGGGGGGAACCATCTATATTAGGTAAAATAGATTCTTGTAAAATTTATTTTAGTAAAGGAACGGATATGTTTTCTTACTAGTTGCTCTAAACTAAAGCAGCAGTTCCTAATTCTAGCTATATATTAGAATTACCTGGAGAGATTTTGCAAATTACTGAATTTTGAATTTTTATGGAGTGTACCAGATGGATCTAATGTTCAGCTTTGCTTTAGAATCTTTGAAAAATGACTGTATGAAGTAACTCCAGAGAAGTTCTTCACATTCTAGAGCAGTACTTTTTATATTGTGGGTTGTGACCAAACTGTGGGTTATGTACTCAGTTTGATAGCTCACTACCAGCATTAAAATGAAATAGAATAGAAAACATCATGCTTGTGATAAGGGATAATGGCAGAGGATAGGATCAAACCTTTCTTTTAGATCTCTCTGGACTATGCTATAAGAAAGAAGTCCATCATTTCTATTTTCTAGGAATGAAAGTTTTGCTGCCTTGAGTCCCCACAGAATTGTTCTAATTCAAAGTGGTTGTTGGCTTGTGAAACAGTTTTGTGGATTCCACAGGATGTTGTGACTGTGAATTGGGAAGCCTGCCATATACTATTTTGAAAAGTGTTGTGCAAACAGTGTTCCTCCCTGATGGTTTCCAGTGTTGGTTCTGCATGAGCTTTTCCTCATAAAACATCAGGGCTTAAGAGAAAGGTCATGAACAACATCCCAGGATGAATTAATGGTGAACTTCAATAGAAAGAAGGTTGTTTACAAATCTCATTGGAAACTTGTTCAATGTGAGCTCTATTCAGAGAAAACTAGGCTAGCTAAGAATGAGTCATAATAACCCTTCTGACCTGTAGTGTTACTGGGGCAGTGAACTGGCTGTCACCAGCAACGTCTCTAATCAGACAAATGGTAACACTTTGTGGTCCGCTCATGTATTAGTACATGTTTTTATCACCAGTATCAGGCGGCCGCTGACGTATTAATACGTGTTCATCTAGTCTCCGGTTTTTCACACCATGGTGGATTTATTTGGAACTATTAGGAGCGATTTCTTTGATCGTACTCAGTCTAGAAGCTTTACACATTGTTTTGGTGAAAGTGTAAGGTGTTTTATGAGAGATATTACAGGGTTTTTTTTAATATCCAGTAGTTAAGGAGTTGTGTGTGTTTTATTGAATGCTTATACCATTCATGCGGTGGAACAGAAAATGGCTGTCCCCAAGGGCTGGTAAATTTAAAGGGCACCGGCACATAAAGTGGTAAGATTCATGCTCTGAGAGGAAGGGGTCTCTGCATTGGAGTGACTGAGCAATAGAATAGAGGACCACTGAGTTGCTGTTAAAGAATGAACCCAGAAATTGTATGCAGAAAAGAATAATAATGATCAGAGACTTCAATTTTTTTTAATTTAAGTTTTTTATTGAAGGAATGGTTTATGTCATTGATAGTATTTTGGGAGTGTAGGATCTCTCCCTTTATTTTTTTATTGTTATTTATATCTTTTATTTTATTGTATATTCCCTTTGGGTAACCCACCACAGATTTACCCATGAACCATCACCATAGTCCCTTGTGCTCTTTTCTACCCCATTTTGAGCCCTTATCCTCGCCCTCCCTCGCTGAGTGTCTCTCTCTTGTTTGGTTCCCCTATACTCCTGTTATAAGTGAAACCATTCGATATTTTCCTCTTTCTTTCTGGCTTATTTCGCTGAGTGTGATCCCTTCTAGTTCCATCCATGTTGCTGCAAATTGCATGTTTTTATCTTTTTTGAATGCTAAATAGTATTCCATTGTGTATATGTACCACATCTACTTGATCCAATCATCTATATCTCTCCCTTTAGATGTAGTTACTATAGCCTATCTAGCACCAAAGCATCCATAGTCCTCCACTATGTTCCATTGTGCTTTCTCCCCACTATGTTCTTACACCTTCTCCCCCCACCCCCATGCTCAGTTCTATGGTCAGCTTTAAATGGTTAGTTTTTAAGTTTTACTTTATCTTACCCTTTGTTTGGTTTCTTTGTATTCCACATATAAGTGACACAGGTATTTGTCTTTTTCCTTCTGGCTCATTTCACTTAGCATAATCCTTTCTAGCATCATCCATGTTCCTACATGACATGAGTTTATTTATTTTGATCATTAAGTAGTATTCCCTTGTATATATATACCACATCTTCTTGATGCACTTACCTGTTTTGGGACACTTAGGGAGTTTCCATACCTTGGCTATTATAAATAGTGCTGCAGTAATCATGGGTGTACAAGTGTCCCTGCAAATAAGTGTTTTTTTTATTTGGGTAGATACCTAAGAGTGGAATTACTGGGCATATGGCAGATCCACTTTTAGTCTTCATACTGTTTTCCATAAGGGCTGTACCAATCTACACTCCCACCAACAGTGTAAGGGGGTTCATTTTTCTCCACATCCTCACCAGCACTTGTTTCTGGTCTTTTTGATTTGGGCCATTCTCAGAGGCATGAAGTGGTATTTTGTGGCTTTGATTTGCATTTTCCAGAACAATAAGTGATGATGAATATTTTTTCATGTGCCTATTTGCCATCTGTATGTTTTTGTTGGAGAAGTGCCTTTTTAGCTTTTCTGCCCATTTTTTGATGGGTACTTTGTCTTTTGTTGAATGGTATGAGCTCTTTGTAGATCTCTGATATCAGCCCCTTGTCAGATGTATTATGTACAGATATTTTCTCCCATACAGTAGGGTGTTTCTTCTCTTTTCATTGTGGTTTCTTTTACTGTGCAAAAGTTTCTTTTACTGTGCAAAAATCAAAAGTTAGTTTGATGTAGTCCAAATTGTTTATGCCCTTTTTGTTTTCCTTGCTGTTGGATATGAATCCACAAAGACATCACTGAAGTCTAATTTGTATAGGTCATTTCCTCTGTTAGGTTTACTCTCAATTATTTATTTTTTAAGTGTGATTATTTTCTGATTTCTTCCAGAGCTTCAATTGTCAATGGTCTCCTTTTTCCCTGTCCATTAATGTTCATTCTTCATGTCTATTTTTCTGTTGATTTTCTTTTAAAGAGTACTTTTTTGGCTTGATGGATACTGTCTTTCAATATGGCAGCAGTTAGAGAATGTATGTCCTGCATCAACTTGAAAGTGGGAGGCCACCAAATTATTAGACATGTACATGGAGTCTCTGAATAACTGAGGTTTCCATGTTTTATCTCTATATTTTGGCACAACATTTAAGGAAATTTATTTTTCTTTTACCTCTCTGTTGAAGAGGAAGAATTAATATAATGTATTCTCATTTTCAGAGAAAACTATCTAGTAGTTTAATGCATTATTTTTAATATTTTGATTATGAAAAATTACTCAAAACTATGCCCTTCTTTCTCAGGAAAGGAGGATTTTCTTTGTTCTGGGAACCAAAGGAATAATTAAAGTTAATTTCTCCCTGAATCTAGGGGAAAGTGGCAGCAAATAATGAATTTGTCCTTCAAAAAATGTTTCAGGTGAACATCTTACCAGTTACAAATCCATTTAAGGCAGTACCAGATCAGCCATGGGCGATTTTTCTCATTAAAGTAGTGTTTAAATTGTTGTTTCCAGATGACATAGGAGACATGTCAGACAAACAACACCTTCAAGAAGAATTGGTCAAGTATCAATTTTTCATCAGTCAAAATGTTTACTAAACAGATGACAAATAATTTGCCTTCTCAGTGACATTTTCCTAAGGTCTTGCTAGTAGTCAAATACATTGTTTTTCTTTAAACAGTCAAACTTTAATTACCAGAAAAGGTTAGCATCAAAATTAAGGACAAGTTGGTCATTTAGGGATCATATCAGAAAATTAAATTGATTTAGCTTTGAATGGATTTTTCATCTTGTCTCCACCTCCTCCTTCAACCTTCTTCCCTAACCCATATGACAATACTTACCTGTATTCACATTAATTCTGTTAATTATGGATAGGTTTGGGGATCTCAGTAAATTTAACATTTCTATCACTGAGATTGTTTAGTTAAAAAGAGCAGTGTTTTATAACAGAGAAAGATGGGCATGGGGATTCTCAGTTCTACCTTGCTTTTGATTCTCATTTATGGAAATCCCCTGAAAAAAAAATCATTTGATCATTCTAGATCCCAGTCTCCATCTTGATAAAGATTAAATGTTATGGTTGACTGCTAAGGTACATTCTATTACTTCTAAAATGTCTTTGCCCATTATTGATTTTAAAGTTCTCACTGAATGAATCTGAGCAATTGTTGCTTTACCCACACTTGGAAAGACCTATAGAATTCATTTAATATGAACTCCTCCTCCAAGCAGAGATATCCTTACAGTACCCTGGATCAATACCATTTCATTGCTGCTAGTTCTGTTCTTTGAAATGACTGAAAATAAATCCAGTCAGATCCAACTCACTGAGTAATCTCTTAGGGGTTTGAATCTTAAATGAGTGCTGAAACTGCACAAACATGGGGGTTTGTACTGGTTATTCATCAGTAGTGATAGTATCAGGGGTATGGAGATTTCTCCATGTGTGCCCCCTACTGGGCTTGTGGCTACCCTACTCTAAAGCTTCCTCTAGTCTTTTAAACCCATCTCACATCCTGTGGATTTTGCAAACAAATTTCTGTTATGATTAAGATAGTCCTAGTTAGGTACAATTAGAACACTTAAAAGGATACCTACAAGCTGGCAATTAAGATGCTTGAATGACATTTTATGAAATCTCCCCATGTATTTGGAGGGAAATAGAGCTAAGCCTGTGTATTCAGACTGTTTCCTTAACATTATCCCCAGACCTTGCACCATCACAATGGTCCTCTTACTTCATAATTTTCTTGACACCATTTCTATAAAAGTTAGGCAAGAATTTAATTAACTTTTGATGTGGTAACATACTTTGGCTGAGTTTCTTATCAACTGAAACCCCAAAGCCTGGTCTCTTCTGAGTCCTAGTAAACATACACTCTAAACTAACTGAGTTAATTAACCCTATATAGTTTTAAAAATCTCATCAATCTTGCCTATCCAGATCTTAGTGAGTTTAAATTTTGTAATATCAATTATCTTAAAAAGGAAAAAAAAGTCTATCTTGTCATCTGTTTTAAGTTACCCTTTGGCCAAGTTGTTTATAAGAATCAAATCCAGGGCCAAGTTCTTTGGAAGAATCCTAAAAAACTGTTTTTGAGTAAAATAGAACACCAGTTTTACAGGATGAAAAAAGGAGAACCATGCTCAAATACATATGGAAAATGCTACATACTAAATCAAACCTTTTAAAATCTAAAATGCATATGGGTGATTAAAAACTTAAGAAGCTGCCCCAGATTAACATTGATCAACTAAGTTAGCATTTGCCAAACTGTGTTCCACTAGGTATTCCTTGATCAAATAAGTTAAGAAAAGTTGGCATAAATAAGCATTTATTTACTGTAGGGCTTTCGGAACTATGTTTATGGTGATAAACAATGTGGACCTATAGATAACATTTCAATTTTTCTCCAGCTTGCTAAACACTGCATGTTTTCTTCATGGAACATCTTTCAAGAGTTGTATGATAAATTTGGTACAACAATGTCAGTGAATATTTGGGGGCTATGGTTGCTACATTGCCTCTATGTCTGCCTAGCTTCCCAGTCTCAAATTTTGTGAACAAAGCGAATCAGTGGCACAACTACATCAGTGCTATGAGTAGACATTAAAACCACTATTCAAAAGCAAACAATTTTTTAAAAAATCAGTCTTACTGAATCAAAATCAACTTTATTACTTTATTCAATTTACATAGCATAAAATATATTCTTTTAAGTGTACACAAATGTCTGTTTCTGTGTACCCACCACCATAGATATGATATAGGCTATTTTCATCACCCCAAAATTTCCCTTAAGCACCTTTGCAGTCAGTCTGTTCTGACCCCCAACCCTAGACAACCACTTTTCTGCTTTTTATCACTATGCCTTATATTTCCTTCTTTCTAGAATTGTATATAAATGGTATATAAGCATGTACTTTTGTGCCTGACTTACTTTACTCAGCATGTTAAGTAATTCTTTCATTTTATTGCTTAGCACTCTATTATATGGATATCCACAACTTTATTCATTCACCTGTGTTGGGCAGTAGCTCTGTGTCTAGTTTTCAACTATTATAAAGTTTTTATGAACATTACCTGCAAGGATGTGTGTATACCAGCAGTGTATGTGAGTTCCAGTTTTTCTACATCCTTATCAACACTTAGTATGGTCACTTTTTTAAAAAAGTAGCATTGGTTTATAGCATTGTATACTGTATATGATCCATGGGAACACGTGTACATCACTATATCCCACTCACCACCAGAATACCCCTATCCCTCCACCATATACCATTGGGCCCTCTTCCCCCTTTGCCCACCCCCAACCTTTTCTTGTTAGTAGCCTCAGATCTGGGGTCCTATTTCTAGGCTTTGTTTTGGTTTCGCTTTGTCAGTTTCTTTGTTTTGTTTCTATATCTCCCACATGTGAGTTAAATTATCTGGTGTTTGTCTCTTCCCTCTGGCTTATTTCACTTAGCTTAATCTCCTTGAGTTGTATCCATGTTGTCACAAATGGCAAGAGGTTTTTTTTTTTTAATCGCTGAATAATATTCCGTTGATTATTTGTAACATGTCTTCTTAATCTACTCAGTTGTTGACCACTTAGGTTGTTTCCACAACTTGGTTATAATAAATAGTGCTAAAATGAATGTTGAAGTGCATATATCTCTTCAAATTAGTGTTCTTACATTCTTGGATAAATGCCAAGGTGTGCAATTACTTCATCATATTTTATATACATTTTAAATATTTTGAGAAACCTTGCTGTTATTTTCCATAGGACCTGGATAGGTCTACATTCCCACCAACAAGGTGAAAGATCCTTTTCCTCCACCCCTTGACCGACATTTGTTATTCCTGGTCTTTTTGATATGGGTCATTTTCATGGGAATGAGGTTTTGATTTTGATTTGCATTTGGCTTTGGTTTACATTTCCCTGATGATAAATGATGTTGAAAATTTTTTCATGAGCCAATGGCTCATCTGTGTGTGTTCTTTGGAGAAGTTTAGCACTTCCGTCCATTTTGTGATTGGGTTCTTTGTTTTCTTTTTGTTGAGTTGTAGTAGTTCTTTGTAAGTCTTGGATATTAGTCCCTTGTTGGATATATGCTGGGCAAATTCTTCCATTTGGAAATGTCTTTGCATTTTAATGATTCTTTCACTGTGCAGAAGCATTTTTACTTTCATGTACTTCCATTTGTTTTTGCTTTTGTTTGCCTTATTGTTGGAGTCAAGTTCCCAAAAAGATCACTGAAGTCAATGTCATAGAGTGGTTTGCCTATATATTTTATGTATTATATGGTTTTTGATCTTACACAAAGTCTTTAATCCACTCTGAGTTAATTTTCATGCATGGTTCAAGAAACTCGTCTAGTTTAATTTTTTCTTTGCCTGAAGCTGATCTATTTTCCCTATTTTCCCATCTGGCTCACTATTTTAAGTGTCAGAGCCACAGGACCAGACCCTGTCATTGGTTTCCATGGCTAACATCTGGCTGCCCGGAGTGGCTGAACTCTTGCAACTAGTTGTGATCACACTTTTTAATCTTAGTCTTTCTTCTGGCTGTGTAGGGGTACCTTGCTGGGGTTTTAATTTATACTTCTCTTATGACTGTTGTTGTTGACCATCTTTTCATGTTCTTATTGGCTATTTGTATGTACTCTTTTCTGAAGTTCCTTTTCAAATGATTTATCCATTTAAAAACTGTGATGTCTTCTTAGTATTGATATCTAAGGGTTCTTCATATATCCTATGTGTCCTTTTTTTCATATACATGTAACAAGTGATACATATGCGTTATATGTTATATATGTGTGTGTCTATATACACACACACATTCACATACATGTATATATACTGGGTACACACACATAAATAATATTTTGATATATATTACATTGTTCTCCCCATAGTTTGTGATATGTCTTTTCATTTCTTAAATGGTATCTTAAAAATAAGAACTTTTGAATTTTTTTTAAGATTTTATTTATTTATGCATGCAAACTGGGGTACGGGCCAGAGGTGTGGGGCAGTAAGAGGGTTCACCAGGGACAGAGTGGGTAGCAGAACAGGCAGATAGACCGAAATACACTACTGAGGGGAGCAGCAGGCGAGGCAGGAGAGGTCTGCTGCACCATATGGGAATCTCCCCAGCCAGGCATTGAACTCACGCTGCAGCCACCGACAGCTCCACAGCGCTGAACTTAACCCGTTGTGCCACCAGGGAGGCCCAAGAACTTTTGAATTTTGATGAAACTTAATTTTCTATTTTTTCTTTAACATTCTTGCTTTTTTTTTTTTTTTTTTTTTAGCCATTCTAATGACTTTTTAACTATCCCATGTTCACGAAGGAAGAAGTGAATTTTCTCCTTGTATTTTTCTGCTGGGTTATTTCAGACATTGCAGCAAACTTTCCCCAGCTCCTTCTCTTTTCCATCCTTTCCAGACTCATGAATTGACTGGAAAGGAGAGAAACGTCCTTTGATGGAATAATTTGTCTAAATCAATTGTTAGGCTTGATCTTAAACACAAAGATATGTTCATTTTAACACAAAAAGATGTTGTAATGTATAAAACTTTATGCCAGAATACTCTGAAAGACCTCTCAATGGTCCTTCTAAATAAGGCTTCTCAAGTTACTCTGTCATATGACTTAGGAAATTTTCTTCAAAGCACAACAGTCCTTGACAGTTTTATTGATTTGTTTGCATGTTTCTTCTCTGACCATCATATTAGACTGCAAGCTGTTCTATCTTGTTTACACACAATGAATGAATGATGTACCAAAAGAGGCCAGGTGACACTGTGGTTGTTGGTACTAACAAAATCTTGGGATTTGTGACTCCTACCACTTCAACCTCCTGAGGTCTTCCCTCATCATTTTCACCCACATTTGTAAATTACTGTATGGTAGTATGTATGGCCTTTGCTTATAATCACTAAACCCATTCTTTCACGGAAGCAATTTTTCTTTTTCCCTTCTTTAATGAGAATTGGTATTCTCTGAAACTTCTATGCTTACCCCTTCATGGATAAGGGAGGATTCAAGATAGGGTAATGGGGAAATTATTTAGAAGATTACTTCTTTCTGTTATTTCCTCTCTAGCCTTTTAGATGGGTAATTAGCAACAGAATATTGGTTTTCTTAGATTGTTGCCTAGTTGCATAAGCTTGGTTAAAGCAGTCCTGCTGGCATTCTAGAAAAGGGTTTCTTTTACTGGTGTTTATCATTCAGCTGCTGAAATTCACACTGGGTGAAACTTGGCATGACAGGCTCTCAGCTCAGTTGCAACTTAGAAGAAACAGATTCTGCTTCGCTTAAATTGTTTTCGATTGACTGGGTAAGAATAAATTAAAGGTTCTTGTAGGTAATAGCTTCTGAATTCAATTAAAAATATCATCAGGCAGCTGCTTTCTTTTTTTTCTGAAAGTACAGAAATGATTTTGAGCTACTTAATTGATTTTCTTATAAATTTTTTTGACTGAAAGATTTAACCTAACACATCAACATTTACAGTCAGACCAATATAAGAATAGAAAATGGGAATCAGAAGAAAATTCTAATTATCCTGATATGGTAAGAAACTCAGAGCTATACAAATCTTAAAGGTCAGTCAATCCATCTCTTCATTTGTTCATTCATTCAAACATTGATTCATTGATCAAACATTTAGCTCTTAATTTTGGCCAGGTTCACTGCACAAGTATTTAATAGTTATTACACTTGGGATTTTTTGTTTACAAATGACCCTAGTTTTTTAGAATGTAAGTTCCAAGTAGGCTGAGGTAGTGTCTGTTTTTTGCTCATTCTCTGCCTCTAGAAAACTTTCTTTGGAAAATGTCATCAAGAGCAGGAGGTGTTGGACTGCCATAAGGATATCACCATGAAAATGCACATATTAATAATATAACAAAGGGGAAGTTTGGGGTGGGGAACAAAGAGGGAGGTGGCCCAATGGACTTTGGTGAAGGATTATGGGTACCTTGATGGTAGGTGTTGTGTAGTAACCTACAAGTAAGAACGTGTCATCCTATACCTTTTAATCATATACAATGTTTTAAACCAACATTACCTCAAATATAAAGAATCTGAAATTTCATTAATTAAAAAGTACATTTTTTTCTGTTGTTGAGATTTTGGATTTATTTCATACTACCTGTTACCAACTTGGGATTCCTAAGGCCAGAAAGGTTCTTGAAGCTCTTACTAATATTTCAAAGAGGCTAATGTTCCCATAATTAATGAAAACATTAAGTTATCCTTAGTAAATTCATGAGGGAAAATTTAAAATAGATAATACAGAGGTTGCAAAACTTTCTAGGTCACAGTGATTGGGTGTTTTTTTTTTCATCGTATTCCTAGACCAAGAGAAATTCCAGTGTTCTATCTGTTAAATATTTACATCCACTCAACTTGGTAGAAACAGTTTATGTTGTATAGAGAGATATTGGTATGTTTCCCTGGAGAATTTAAAGTATCCTGCAGTATTTTGGGGAATTCGTTGAAGAACTCTAGGATGCTTTGGTGTATAGTTTGGGAACTATGGAGTTGACCAAAGTTTCTAAGAATTATGTGTCAATCCTATTATTAAGACCAAACTGCTGTCATTCCAATTTAGTTTGACCACTGATGACATCATAGGAATTTCTGGTACAAGACTGCTGAGCCAAACACAACATTAGGAGCATAATATCCCTGGTTATACTGTTTGACTTGAGTGTGTTGAATCCTGCTACATGACAGTCAATATTAAGCAACCAAGAGCTCCATATTCTAAGGGATTAGATTCTTACTTAACCTTGTTTATTAGTAGATTTACAGTGCTGATAGCAAATTATATGGTTTCATAATAGTATCATAAACTTTGCTGCTAATAAATCATTTGCAATCTGGATTAACATTGACCAAAAAATAAAAAGTGATAGTATGAGCTTTATGTTTTTTGCTTAATATTTATTTGTTAATAGCTTGTTTGGTAGACATATGTCTATACTCTACTGACATTGTGGGGGAGGGGAATGAAATAAATTTTCAAAAGTCATATTGTGGTGTATAAAATTTATGATCAATTATTCTAGTCCTTTGATTAGATAGAATGTACCTTAGTAAAGTACTTGCAAACTCACTTTAGAGAGAGAGAAACAGTGAAGGCTACTCTACAGAAGATTACCTGATTTCATTATGTGGTGATTTGATGAAGAACATTGTCAAGAGTGTAACATTTTTTTCTTTCTCCCAGACATTGGATTCCAGATTTCTGTACTCATAAACCAACATCTGCAGGGACTACTTGAAATTGAGGGTTAGAGGTGACAGAAAGTAATAATCAGCTTTCCTATAGTATGAGTTTGACACTTTGCTTATTTTAATTCACAAGACTAAATTACAAAAAAAGACAGCTCTTGTTTCCCTTCTCATTGAAGCAGAAATTAATGAGAGGATAGAAAAATAATAGAGAAAGTGAGCAATGAAAAATAAAAATTGGTTCTTTGAAAAAATAAACAAAATTGGCAAAACTTAATAAGATTTACAAAAAAAAAAAGAGAGAGAGAGAGAGAGAGAAGACTTACCTTATTAAGATCAGAAGTGGAGAGTGACTACCGAACTTACAGAAATAAAAAAGGATTAAAAAGAAATAATATGAGTCATTGTATTCCAAGATTAAATCAACCAATACATAGTAAGCTATCAAAACTAACTCAATAAGAATTATAAAACATGAATATATCTCTAGCAAGAAATTAGTAATCAAAAAACTATTCACAAAGAACTGGCCAGGCCTGACCACTTTTACTAGTAAATTTAACCAAACATTTAAAGAATTAATACCAATTCTATGAATTCTTCCCCAAAATAGAAAAGGGAACAATTCCTAACTCATTTTAAGAGACCATTTTCACACTGATATCAAATCCAAACACATATAGCAGAAGAAAGGAAATCTATGGACCAGTATTGCTTATGGATATATTAATAGATGCAAGTCCTCAAAAAACAAACAAACAAAAAAAAAACAACCCAAAAAACAACAAAGCCCAAAAAACTAGCAAACCAAATTCAACAACATATGAAATCATATTCCTTGACCAAGTGGAATTAATACAAAGTTAGTTTTTATATCCAAAAATCAATTAATGTATATATCATATTGATAGGAGAAAGGACAAAATTCAAACGATCATTTAAATAGATGCAACAAAACCACTTAACAAAATCCCATACACTTTCATGATAAAGACATTTAAAAAATTAGAAATATAAGAGAACTTTCTTAACTTGATAAAGTACTTCAAGTAAAATCCCACAACTATTACTACATTTATGCATAAAAGACTTAGAGCTTTCTCTCTAAAATTAGAAAGACAAAGATGTTTGCTCTTATCACTTCTAGTCAGCATTGTGCTGGAGATTCTAGCCAGTGCATTTAGAAAATCCTAACGAATCCACTAACAAGCTATTAGTAACCTCAGCAAAATTGAAGGACTCAGATCAATATACAATAAATCGGCTTTTTCTATACAACTGCAGTGAACAATCTTAAAATGAAATTTGGAAAATAATTCTATTTACAATATATAAAATAGAATAAAATACTTGGGACAAATTTTATAAATGAAGTGTAAAACATATACTCTAAAATCTGTAGAACAGTGTTGAAAACAGTTCACGAAGACTAACATAATGGAAATATGTGTGTGTGCATGCATCTGACAATTTAATTTGGTAAAATGGCAGTAGTACCCAAATGGATCTACAGACTCAATGCAATTCCTATCAATCTGACTTCTTTGAAAAAAATTGAAAGTTGGTCATAAAATTCATTGGAGATTTAAGGAAACCAGAAGAGACAGAATAATCTTTAAGAAGATGAACAAAGTTGGAGGACTCACACTTCCCAATTTCAAAACTTAGTATAATATAGCTACAATAATCAAGACTGTGTGTTACTGACATAAAGATGCACTGATAGATCTATTGACTAGAATTAAGAGTACAAAAATAAATGTTCACATGTACAGTCAATTGACTTTGTTAATAGATGTATCAAATCAATTAAATGGAAAAGCACAATCTTTTCAAGAAATGATACTGGGACAACAGTATCATATTAACAAAGAATGAAGTTGGACTTACAACCTCACCACATACAAAAATTAAGTAAAGATGAATTAGAGACCTAAATGTAAGGGCTCAAAATATAATACTCTTAGGAGGAAATGTGAGCATAAATCTCTGTTACCTTGGATTTGACAGGCTTTTTTTAGATATGACAAAAAATGTGAAAATAACAAAAGAGAAATAGATTAACTGGATTCATCAACACTAAAACTTGCATTGCAGAGGACCTCATCCAGAAAGTGAAAAGACAATTCACTGAATGGTGGAAAGTATTTGTGAATCTTATATCTAACAATGAACTTACATCTAGAGTATCTAAAGAACTCTTCCATATCCATTATAAAAAGGCAGATAAACTAATTTTTTAAATTGCAAAGGAAAACTAGACATTTATACAAAAACAATAGCAAATCAAAACCACAAGATACTACTTCACTCTCATTAGCATGGCTATAATAAAAAGATGGATAACAACAAATATTTAGGAGGAAGTGGAAAAATTGGGAGCATCATACACTGTTTTGGATAACAATCTGAGAATTCCTTAAAAGGTTAAACATCCAGTTACCCTATGACCTAGTAATTCCATTCCTAGGTGTATACTCAAGAAAAATGAAAATATGCCTATAGAAAAAAGTTGTTCATAGCAGCAGAATTTATCATAGTCCCAAAACAAAAACAACCCAAATACTCAGCAATGAATGAATGACTAAATAATATGGGGCATAGCCACCCAAGGAAATATTATTTGGCAACACAAAGGAATGAAAAACTGACACATGCATAGATGGAGCCTGAAAAATTTATATTAAATGCAAAAAGCCTTTCACAAAAGATATTATATGGTTTATATGAAATGTCTAGTTCAGGCAAATCTGAAGACATAGGAATAAATTAGTGGTATCCAGGCCTGAAAGTGCCTGGGAGGTGATAGCTTAAGAGAATATGACTTCTTTCAGAGTGGTGAAAATGTTTTAAAATTGCTTGTGCTGATAGTTGTATAACTGAGGTTATGCTATAAACCATTGAATTGTACACTTTCAATGAGTGAACCATATTCTATCTTAATAAAGCTTTTACCAAAAAGTAAAAAATATATTAGCCATAGGCTATACTCATTGAAGGGGAACTTACTGAATTGGAAGAGAGACCTGAGAAAATTACTCTGAATGCAGAACACAAATATCAAGAAATAAAAAATGTGAAAGAGATAGACTTTGAGAAGCTTTTGTCACATGTCTTGTGGAGTTCCAGAAAAAGATAACATAAAAATAGGGGGAAAGAAAATTTTAAAAGTGATCATGACTAAGTATTTTCCATAGTTCAAGTTATTAAAAGTCCAAGAGTGAAGTCGGTCATGCTGAAATTGCAGAATAGACCAAAAGAAAACCTTAAATGTTAAGGGGGAAAAAATCAAATGATTTGTAAATGAGTAACATTTAGAGTGATAAAACATCTTTAAGTTGATGAGGGAAACTCATCTTTTACATGAAATTCTATACAATTTAAAGTAGCTTTGGAGAATGAAATAAAGACTTCTTAGACAATGAAAAAGTAAATTTCACTGCTCATACTTCTTTGCTTTGCAAGTAACTAATTGAGATAACTAAATTATACTGAGAGAAAGCAATGGGGTCAAGAAGCAAAAAAGAAATTGTAAGCATTTTGAGTAAAGAAAGAATGTCATTGAGCTTCATCTGATCATTCTATATTTCAAATCAAGGTATCAAGTGATATGATAAGTCCTGATACTGAAGAGACTTGGCTTCAACTATATTGAGAACTTTTTTCTTACTTGAAAAGATAGATTTGAAATACATTTTAAATGTTCTTTATGTGTGTGGTCTAGTTTTCTGACATCTTCCTTCCACCATTCAGAGAATTTGTGGTCAGTAGAAGGCCAAATTATTGAAAGCCAGAATTGGTTCTGCCAGCACTTTTAATCCCCATTGTTCTTTACCCTCTTCCACCATGTGCCAGGTTTTATACTTCACCCTTCTCACTTCCTTTCCTGTTCTCTAACTCTACTGGTAGAGACTCACTGATTTCTAGGTACTGGATTTGGAGCACAAAAGCTACTCAGTATGTCAATGTTCTGGAACCCTTTAATGGTTAGTTATGACTAATCTAGAGTTACTGACAGCTATTAAACCTGAATTTTTTCTTTTTTAAACAAGATTTATTTATTTATGCATACAAGCTGGGGTGTAGGCCAGAGGTGTGGGATGGTGAGAGGGTTCACCAGAGACAGAGTGGGAAGCAGAACAGGCAGATTGACTGAAATACACTGCTGAGGGGAACAGCGGGCGAGACAGAAGAGGTCTGCTGTGCCATGTGGAATCTCCCTGGCTGCGTATGAACTCGTGCTGCAGTGGCTCTGGATAGCTTCATAGTGCTGCAACTTAACCCGTTGCACCACCAGGGAGGCCCTGAATTTTTGCTTTTAAAAAAAAATACAGTATGTTCTGTATATAGGTTGAAAATGAGATGAATTCGCCAGTTGTTGGCCAGACTTTGGAGAAGCAGGTTTTCTATAAATTGCACAATGTACTTAACTCAAAGACTGAGAGAACATGTGGGTCATTGCTCTTCTGATATGAACATGATACTGCTAAGTGCCTCTTTACAACATCCAAGTATCCATGCATTTGCCTTTTAAGAGAACCTATACTAGCAGGGTCTAAGTGTGGTATCACTGATGGTGACTGTTGCTATAGTAAGTATTATTTCTACCTCAGTGATCTGATTCATACCCTCTATCTCCTTTTTCTTCTTCAGGTCACACTGTTTACCTTTCCCTTTTATCTTGTGCTATAAAGCAGCACACTCCATTTCAAGCATTGACGTCAACGATCTGATAGCTTCCAAGCAGTTGATGGAGATCAGCTCACAATTCTCTCACTCACCTGTTTGAACAATCACAAACAGAAAGCCAAGCAGACCTCTTTTAGCTCTTGTGCTATATTTATTCTTAGTATTCTACCAACACTTGGCAACAACCAATGAAACTAGATGTTTTGTTTGGTTTAGGTCAACTGTCATACTCTGAGATTTTCACTCATCTTGTTTATTACAGTGCAATAGTCTCTGTTCCAAGATTCCATCTAAATCATAAATAGCTCAGATAAATCCATCTTGATAAATGACTCAAAAACTGAATCACTGGTACTGACTTTTGAATTCATTTAAATCAGTCATTATTAATAAAATGACACTGCTCTATGCTTACCAACATTATTTTTTCAGTTAAGAAAATATGGATTCCAGTTTCCCTACACTATCCAAACATGTCAGTATATTACTTTGAAAGACCATTCTTATTGTTTTATAGTTTCAACTAGTCTGAAAAGGTGTTCTTTCTTTTTTTCTACATTAAGTTTAACACCTTTTTTAAAGGAAAGAAAATAGTTAGGGAAATGAAGTAGAATGGAACCAGTTCCTCTCATTCAAGTTCCTATGGCAATCCCTAAACATACTTTGTGTTTTGACTTTACGTGTTTCTTTTTAAAATGCAGACATTGGACATCCTACGTCAGACATTCAGGCTTTTTCATGTGCCTTTGCAATACCTCTCTCCATCATCACATCACCAACCTCACCTGACTGCACAGCACTTAACAGTTTCAAACTCTGGAAGCTGCTTTGGTCTTCACAACCATCTTGTGAGGCAGGTCAACTAGCTATTGTGTACATTTACATTCTACCTCTAGTGTGGAGTGTTTTTCTTCTTAGAATCTGTATAATTATAATACATTAATTAGTCCTCAAGAATTTTACAGCACTCAGTGGAGTACCAGGAGAGGCGGTTAGGTTGAAGAATTTCTGATTTAAGAGTCAGAGTCATCCTGCAGGTACAGCGAAATCAATCTGGCACTAAACTAAAGGGAAAGAGGATGTCATCTAGTAAATGTCCAAGAGGCCTGGAGCGGCACATAAAATAATCTGCAAACAGCTTTTCAGTCTGTCCCATGTTTTTCATGCCTCCCAGGCCACGTATCAATCTTTAATTGAATTTCCTTTTCTTTTACCTCTCCCAGTATACCTAATAATACTCTTCTTTATTTAAAAAGTTATTTTCCTACATCAAAAAATTGAGGTATAGAGTATGGAGGAGTTTGTGTACTTTTAAAGTCAGCGTAAGTAACTACTAGCTGCTTTAACAGTCAAACTTCAAAATCTCACTTGCTTAACACAACAAATAATTATTTCTTATTCCTGTCACAGCCAAATGCAAGTCAGCAGATATTCTTCAGTTGTGTCTCAGAGTTTCAGTCTGCTTCCATATTACAATAATGTTACCAAAGTATTCTTTGCTTCTAGTTTCATCATTTGGAGTGGGAGCTAGAACAAGAAATGAGAGAAAGAGAAAGAGGGAATATGGAGAATTTCCACCAGCTCCTAACTGCGTTGGGCTGGAAGCATGTGATTTATACCCACATTTCCATATTTCCTTTGTCCAGACTAGTTATAAAGTCCAAATCTACTAACCATACTGAGAAATATAAAGGAACATACATCTGCTGTGAACATATAGAATAATTTCAGTTCATAGAAACTTAGAGATGAAAAATATTTTAGAGACCATATGGTTTATTTCCTTATAGAATCAAAGGTCAGAGGGGTTGAATGTCTTGGCCAAAGTTGCATATCCAAGAAGTGGCAGTGGCCACTTACTAGCATAATAGCTAGTATTTCTTTTTTTTTTAAGCTTTATTTATTTATGCATACAAGCTGGGGTACAGGCCGGAGGTGTGGGGCGGTGAGAGGGTTCACCAGAGACAGAGTAGGGAGCAGAACAGGCAGATCGACAGAAACACACTGCTGAGGGGAGCAGCGGGCGAGGCAGGAGATGTCTGCCGCGTCATGTGGGAATCTCCCCGGCTGGGCATCGAACTTGCGTCGCCACTGCTGACAGCTCCACAGCGCCGCGCTTAACCGCTGCACCACCAGGGAGGCTCAATAGCTAGTATTTCTAAACATGTTATTTCTCAGCTTGTATGCTAACGCATCTATGTTGCCTTGCCTCCCAGAATTCTCACTCTAATCCAGTGAGACGGACACTATTCTTACCTTCATATTGAAGATGAGAAAATTAAAGCTTGGGAAAGGCAGGAAAATATCTGTTATCACATACTTAACAAATGGCAGAAGGGACGTTTGAGTTCAGGCTCCATATCATCAAAATGCCAACATTCAGCCCATCACTTGATGACTACTTTTTTGCTCTGATCCCTAAAACCTTCTTCTGATCAGACTATCAGACTACATGACTTTGGGATTAAATACATAGCTCCTCCCAAAGAATGACCTACAGAAATGTTAAGACTAAAACTGTTCCAATATCCATACTTGCCTACAAAGACAACTTGAAGTTTCTTGTGATAAGAGATAGAAAGCCACACCATAACCAAAGACAGATCACACTGGATTATCATAGTGGAACTTGTCTCGGGCTCCAAGCAGTTTTTCTTGTAAGATATGGGAGTATATCTGGCATGTAAGAAGTAGTCAGTACAGAACATCAGGTAAACATTAACTTGTATCTGCAAGACAACGAGATGGAGAAAACAAATGCTGCAATGTATGTTTAAGCAGAAAATACTAATTCAAATATCTGGTTCATTTTGTGTGGTTCCTGTTCTTCTACATGACAGTTGTTCCTGGAGTTTTAGTCAATATTGTTCACATCTACCCATTGGATCAAGTAGTAGACATCAAAGCCTAGAGTTTGTTTTTTGTTGAAGTTAGCTATTTTGTCATCAGGTAAAATTTTTCACTTATAGTGAAAAGAGCCAAAAATAGACTTGTAAAATTGTTCCTAATTGACATTAAATTACATAAGCCTTTAGCACAGTTCCCAGAATACAGTAAGCACTCAGGGATGGAAGCCTTTGTGATTGTTCTTGTTCCTGTTGCTATTACACATCACTGTAGAGCCAATTTCTGCCCACTTTCTGCTTTGCTGATATTGCAAAATTCTTTATTCCAGTAAGGAGTGAAATTTTCACTGAGAGGTTATGACACAAAATTACCCATCTTATTTATTTCACTGAAATGACTGCTTGAATCAATTTACCTAGCTGCTGGGGCAGTGGTGGTGGTGGTAGGAGCAGAGTTAAACCCAGCTTATAACTGGAAGCCACCTACAGGAAAGCTAGCTCACATAGTTCCTAAAATATGTGGACACAGGCCAGATGAGACATGAGATACTTTACTGAGTATTAATCCAAATACATGCTTTGGAGGAAGAATAAATTTCTGTTATCTAGCCTTGAAGAGGTCTCCTGGGAAGGAAGCTTGCTGCCCAGGGAAAAAAATCAGTATTGTTACCATCAGGAGAAATGGGAGGGGTCCCATCTATTTTTACTAAATGTTAAGTCCCTTTCTGTCTTCAGAAATGTCTTTTTTTCTTTATTTTACTGTTAAATAGCATAGTTATTTTGAGAATCTAATAAGATGATATATTAAAAGGCTCTACAAATAATTCCACATTCATATAAATTTGCAACTTAACATAAGTGAGGTCCAAAAATTCAGTTGTATAAAACATGGAGTCATTTTTGTGAATGAAATACACAAATACAGGAAGTTTCAGGGTCCAGCCATGTGCCATCCACATCTACCCAGAACCTGCTGGAATTTCTAGTTTCTCTGTTAGCTTGCCAGTTAGGGCCAGAAGAATATTCAGGATTCAGGGATTCATTTTCTCTGCTTTCTCTAAAAGGTTTGAGATTATTTGCCATTTCGCCTTCTGGTTATGCTTTCTTTAGCTCCCACCTAAATAAACTTTAGCTTTCCAGATTGAGAAGGAGCTGATCAGAGTAAGAAAGTCATTGCCAATCATGTCATATCTAAATTCACTTTACTGGAGTATTTTCACTGTTTTCTTTCAGAGAGATTACATAAATTACTGATGGTTGATGTGTAATGGAATGGAGAAGAATTTATTTTATGTGTTCTGAAGGAAAGTGCTGTGTTTACTTGATGAGAGAAAATTAGGTCTATCTGTATACTGCAACCTGTGTTATGTGTGAACTAAGAAGAGAAATTGGCAGTCTGTCGAGGGGATGGTATGTTAGGGGCAGATGGGAGAAAACATAAAAGAGAGAAATAAGAGAAAAAGAGCAAGAGGAAAGGAGCTTAGGTAAGTGAGAGAATGGTACTGTGTGCTTCTTGGAATCCCTGGATCTTTATTGTGTGTACAAAATCTAAATATATTGAACTAATTAGAAGTCTTGCAGAAACCTGGGAAGGGATTGGGTTTGAACCTGGGTTTCTACTTGACTGATAAGGAAAGAATGCCACTGATCAAAAGTGTAGAAGCCTCTTCAGACACCTGAGTTATTTGTGAAATGTTCTTTAATTTCAAGTCTTTTAAATATTCAAGTCATATTCATATTTTTTCATATATTTTCTTTCTCATATTCAAGTCATTTAATATGTGCAATAGAATCTCTGTAAAAGTTTCCCAGTTTAACATCAACTTTTGAGTCTGGGTCCATATAACCATAGAAAGCTTAATTTATGTCTTCTGCTTGATCTAATTCTAGAACATGTTGAATTTTTGAGGCTTAGAGTTGAAAACACCACTTTCCTTTAAATCCTTTTAGATTGGAAACTAAGCCAGAATTTATAACTAGTTCCTCCATTGCACATCAAATGAGCAGGACTCTGTTGAGTCGCTTCTTGGAACTCTTAGAATTTTTGCACTAAATTGAAACTGCAGAGAATGCCATTTTATGGAAATAAATCCATCCCATAGCCATTGCATATAAATTTTCTACCTTGTTCTTAAGCCATAAAAGGAGTATTATGTTCAGCTTTTCATCTACAAGTAGTCGATATATGGAGAAATAAGCTCACTTTAATAGCATATAAAATATGTATTATCTAGGTTATTAAAACATTACCCAAGACCAGTGGTTCCTGACTTTAGACCCGATACCTCCTGAAAGTTATTACACATCCTTATTGTCACAGTGCCTTCCCAAGATAAGATATTCCCTAAGGGGATGGGGCAGGGAAGGGAAAAATGGGCATCTACTCATTTGTGACAAATGTGTGAGGCACACAGCAGAATTTCCAGCCAGTTCTCCAGGCAGGGGGTATTCGGTATCACAGTGAAATAACTTTTTAAGTACAGTTGTGGAAGGGAAATGAAGACAGCTGATGATGATGAAAGTGAGAGTGAACACAGATGTAGTGGTGAAATAGGTAGGAAGAAACTTGGCTTCATTGACTGGTGGTGGGGGCAACATTCTAGTATTAAGACTTGAAATTAAAGTGACGTGGGTGTGTGTGTGTTACATATTTATTTTGCCCTCATCACAATTTTCCACTGAGATATATCATAATTACTTACCTTTGACCCTCCAAATCAAATTTTCATGATTGCCTAGAAACCAGATAGTAACAGCAGAGAACATACCCCAAGTCTTTATTGTCATGAGACATCTCAGATCCCTCTTGTTTGTTTGAAAACCTAATGAGAACAGAACTTGCATGAACAGCTAGAATTTCCAAGAGGGCGGGGAAATTCCAGTAAGCTTGATGTTGCGTTTACTCAAAACCCCCTCATATCACCCATAAAAACAAGTGCCAAGTGTAAAAATGTTGACATACTGAAGGAATAAATGTAAAGCCAGATCTAAAGTAAAATTAAAAGATAAGTGGAAAGTACTGTTTACTTTCAATTGTGAGCAGCAAGACCAAGTACAAATATTTCAAACATCTATAGATTATTTTAAAGGTGAAAACATGAAAGAAATTGGAGTTAATCTACATGACATTTTATGTCAGGCAAATGAAGAGGTGTAAGGGACAATTTGTCATGCCATATGTTTAAATTCTTTCTGGATTCCTTGAGGGGGAGACTATACAAGAAGCATAACGAAAATAAAAATAAAATAATGTATTTATAAAATGTTGTTTTGCTAGGTAAGACATAGTTTTCTTAGTTTGGCTTTTTTCCTCAGAAAGAGGCCTTGTAATAGGTAGTTCGTTTTGGGAAGTGATTTCAAGAAATAGGGGCAGGGGATGGAACACAGGTGAATTGGTGGTGGGTTACCCAAGGGGAATACAAAATGTAAAAGATATAAATAACAATAAAAAATATATATAAAAAAAAAAAGGGCCTCCCCGGTGGCGCAGCAGTTAAGCGCTGCGCTGTGGAGCTGTCAGCAGCAGCGACGCGAGTTCGATGCCCGGCCGGGGAGAATCCCACATGGTGCGGCAGACCTCTCCTGCCTCGCCCGCTGCTCCCCTCAGCAGTGTGTTTCTGATCTGCCTGTTCTGCTCCCCACTCTCTCTGGTGAACCCTCTCGCCGCCCCACGCCTCTGGCCTGTACCCCAGCTTGTATGTATAAAAATAAAAAATAAAAAAAATATATATATATAAAAAAAAGAAATAGGGGCAGAAGGCAGTGAGGAAGAAAGGAGGGAAAGCTGGCACCGAAGTGCATTCTTGAGTCGGTCACTGCTGTGGGCACCCAGTGCTCTCTGTAATGTAGATTGTGCCCCAGAGTGGACCCCCAGAGGTAGAGGAGGGGGCATGTGCTCTAATCATCACCTCCTATCTCACATTGGTCAAGAATTGCCCTGTGGGCTTTCACTCCCTTGGACTCCCAGTTTCCACATGCGAAGACGTATGACTGATGCTCAGAGTCCTTAATAGTAGTGGCAAAAAGCTCTAGACCAGAAAGTAAGAAATAAGTGGTGATGCTAACGTAAAGTGTGACCAGCATGCACCTGTGATGCGACACTGGCTGCACCATGTCTGTAGTAAAGGTGAGCAAAGAGGAAGAGGGGGCACAGGAGGAATCTACTGTGCCTCGCATGCCAATTCTGACTGACTGGTAGAATCTTTAGGAAACCTGATATTGAGAAGGATCTAGAAACTGATTCTGAATTCAGCAGCAAAAAACTCAGTGTCTGGGAGGTAGGAGTTATGAGATTTGCTAAATTTATAATCTTGGTTATAATCTAAGTTTATAATCTTGTCTTCTTGATTTTATCTTTGAAAGGAATGAGGTTAAGGAGGACAGTGGAGATGCCAGTGACCAGTATGAATTTAGCTCTGCAGGCTCTTCCTAAGAGGAATGTTTAGATGCCACTATCAGATACAAAGTAGAGCAAGGTTCTTTTGTCAGTGTGTAACAAAACACACCTGCGAATGGAACTGGTAGAGAATAACCCATCCCCATTGGATTGGCTGCATCTTCATGCCATGGAACCTGGAAAAGTCGACTCCTTCTCTGATACCTGTGAAGTTCCGGGTTGGGAGAGCTGTACTTTCTGCTGACTGTTCCCCAGAACTTCTTCTTCTGGCCTTTCCTGAGTCACCCATGCAGGTTTTGTCACCACTCCTGTTGTCTGCTCTTCCCTTTTTCATCCTTGTCCACATGTGCATAAGCCACCCCCCTTTTCATTCCGCAAGACAGCTCTACCATAAAATTGCTATTGTCATAGGGTTTTAGTAAAGATTTGGGGCTAATAGAGGGATCATAGCACAAATGAAAAAGCTAACTGCGTGGCAGACTTCACTATTCTTAAAGAATCTAATCTATTCCTACAAAAGAGATCTATTAGGGGGCCATCTTTCTCTTCAGCTGCAAATGTCTCATGAGGTTTCTCATCTTCCTTTTCCTCACATTTCCTGGGATCCTAATATTTCCTCCCTGTCTAGTGGCCAGGGGACAAGTCAAGAATCTCTGTAACTTTATTTTGCAATGCAATTTAGTTCTCATTTGTTCTCAATCTCTTTCATCCACAGTAGCCCATTAGCTGTTCTTTAACAGAATAGCAGTAAGACACAGAAACAAATCTTCCCAAATAAAAGTGATGAATCCTGCCACTCATTCAGATCACACTCCAGTGTGTCTACTTAAAAAAAAAAAAAAAAAAAGATTTCCCTCAAATACAAATAGAAGTGCAGTCCTCCAAAATAGTCTTAGAAATATTTTAAGTTTGAAACCTAAGAATTCCAGAAAAAAAAAGTCAAGATTTTGGATGGCCAACAGAAGCTGAGGCTGGTGGAAATAATAGATTTTTGATGGAAGAGTATTTAAATAATAGATTCTTGATGGAAGAGTATTCAAGCCAGAACAGAGGAAAGATACAAGAATATTTTCCCTTCAAAGTTGTGGGGAAAAACAAGCATCAGAAATTACAATTATGATGACTTTACTGATGAGTCTTGTCACTTAGAGGTGCCCTGTGACATAAAATAGACATTTTAGACTAAATTGACTGTTTAGGTTCAAAAAAGAATGAATAGAAGAACCACTATGAACTAAGACATTAAACCTTTTTCACTGGAATTAGAAAGTCCAGTTCTTTCCCCAAGAGTTTTCTCTCTAACTTGAGATAGAATCAATGCGCTGGAGTGGAAGGTAGACTTTGAAGGGGTTTATTTCTTTTTGAGTTGAAGGGCATATGGAAAAAGTAGATCATTTTTAATTCATGATCAAAAATATCCAGGTAATTTTTTTTGGCAATATGATGATTGACAAAGGAGATATAAATGCCAGTGGAAAGAACTACGCATCCTATCAGATTTAATAAAATCAAAGTAAATCTTGGGGTCTTCAGCAGGGAATCATATTTAAGTCAAGTGACAAACTCTGTCCCAAACCATAATGCATCTGCTAAAATTAATTACATCTGTGGAATAAACCCATGCAATTGAAACATTGCTAAGAGGTAAACTAGGAAGAAAAATGATCTTGAAAAAGTTTCCTGAAATTGGATTAGTTTTCCATTCAAGAAAAGCAATTGTATTCTTCCCTGCAAAGTGATTTTCCAAGTCACTTATAAAACTCTTCATAGTACTTTGAAATGACACACTCTTTTGTACAGAGTTCTTTCAGGAAATTGATTTTTGTTCTTCAGATACAAAACTTGCATTCTGAAGAGCTAGGAACCCAGGGGCAGATGTCTTGTGAAGAGTATTTTGCTCTGTCATTCCTGAACACTAGCAGAGAACTGGCTCAAGTTAAGGGCTTGTGAGTTGGGGTTTGGGCAATGTTATTGGCATCAACTTGACTGTGGGCCCTATTACCAACCTCTGCCATTCTGAAACTGCAACTCTTGCCCCACCTCTTTGAAATTGAGATTTGTAGAGATCTGCAGAGAGGTGTGAAACAAATTATGTTACTTTGGTTGTTCCCATCCACATGTTAGTTCTCAAGCCCCTGCACATCCTGTAAGATGCCATTGATAGAAACCTTTGGTGGCTCAGGTATTACCCTAGGTTTCAAGCCTGGTTTCCATCCTAATGCCTCGAACTCTGCCTGACTTTGGTTTGGATGGTGTGACTGGTTACCATCTAGCTTTCATCCAGCATGCTGCCTCACAGAACTTTTCTCTTTGTACTAGGTTGTGTAGCATGAGGTTAAGCAATGCTCTATCACCCTGCCAGTATGAGTCCCCTAAACATTCCTTTCTCAAAGGAAAGAATGGTGACTCCAGCCTGGTAAGAACATTTAAGAAACCAAAGTTCACTTTGCATCCATCAGCCTTGCTGCAACCCTTTGAACATGTGATCAATACTTTGACTTACACTATAGTTACACCAAAATCTGTTTTATATGCTGTTCAGCTATATTTGGCTTAGAATCCTTATCTCGATTGCCCATCTGTGACTCAGATCTCTGTGGCACTAATTGACAACCCTGCTGCTTCTTACCTTCCTTTCTAGTAGATAGACCCCTATCCTTGGGCAGAAATCCTGAGGTCTAAGTCACTGTAACCATGACCAGACAAATCCAAGGCAGTATCCTTTCCACTCGACCATGCCTTCTTTCTTTAGCATAACCATCCCATCTAGCTATTGACACGTGCTCTTCTGTTCTCCTACTTCAGCTCATGCTGTTGGCTTGTACTGTGACTATACCTTTTTGCCCAGGAGTCTCTCTGACTCCATGCTCTCGTTATCCCTGACCTCACTGTTTTAAAGAGCAAATCAACATCCAGTAACGGTGACACTGAACAACATACAGTGACACCGAAGTGTCAGTATTTGACTCATTTCACAGCATCCCCAAAGTAAGTCTCATCATCCCATTTTATAACTGAGAAAAATGAGTCTTAGAGAGACCACCTCTAACAGGGAGGTGGTAGAGTCAGAATCAGGCTAGGGTCTGGCACCAAAACCCAAGCTCCTCCATTTACCAAAGTCCCTTCCATTGAGAAGAGCTGCACTATATTACCTTTAATCACAATAGTATCATTACCTTCATTCACTGAGGGATATACTGAGACTTAGGGACTTTGTTAGTGAAGAAAACAATATGACAGTCAAATTTGACTCTGAAAAGTTTCCTCCATCTAGTACCGATGCTGTCTTGCAGTATGGCACAGACTATTTGATAAGTTATATACTTTGTACATGCTCAAATTTCAGTCTGTAACCAGTTTATTACCCCTGTAATAGAGCTTCTTGTTACTACATCTGAATTGTGGCTTTGGACAACTTCTTCCCTTCTGTTCGTCTACCTCCATCTCAGCTTCCCCCTCCACTTGTCCTTGGAATGATTCATCTTTCTATCTCCTCTTCAGCAGGCATAGATTGTCCCTGAGGATGCTTACCGAACTTGAAATATCAGCCAGAATGCCAGCTTTAAATTATGGTGAGGAATGGAGCTATCAAGCTGTCCAGTGACTCATGTTTGCTGATCAGTACCTCTCTCTCCCTGTGGGCAAATCTATGTGTGATGTTAAATTTATAATTGGGAAATGGGTTAGCAAAGGAAGGATTGGAACAAGAGGGATGAGAGCAGGTGATTGGGTGTGACAGGCTACAATGGTCCATGCATTTGTTTCTGCATTTGTAGTTTTGCTGCCAAAAGCTTTGGCAGGTTGAGTCCTTGGATAAGGACACAGAATCTCTCAGATGGTGCTACTGTAGAGGGTTGAAAAGTTGTTATTGAGCTTGATGTACCTAAGCTGTTTTTAATAATTTAAAAAATGAGATGTTCAGTAAATACCAGAGTATGTATGGAATATGTGTAAGGTGTAAAGAATAAATTCAGTGAACATTCACTTATCCATCGTCTGGGCAAGAAATAACATGACGAAGAATTTTGAGGCTTCTTGTGTATTCCTCTCTCTATTGCATCCCTCTTCCTTTCTCAATAGCACTGGTCAACATTGAGATCGTTACTGACTTAACAAGACCCTAATCTGTAATATCTTGGTGTGCTGAACATGAATATAACCCTGAAAAATTTTTATTAGCTCTTGTTTTGAAGATATTTCATATAATTCATTTTACATGTTTCACCGTGGAAATTGATCCAGTAGGACTGCAAAAACATCCTCAATCAGCCTAGAATGATGTAATATTGCATCACATTGCATAATACCATCATGCACACATCCTCCAGAGTTGATCGCATCATGTTCTGATGCAATGCAATACTACTGCCAGGCGGCTGCTAAAGTAAGCTGACGTCAGCAGTGCACTAGATAAAGCCCTGTTGGAAAGTTTGAGGATTGAAAATATTTCACACTTTGTGCGAGACAATTGAAGCTACTGTCCCATAGAACTGTTATTATTTTATCCATTTAGGCACAGTACAGAACAGTAATGCCTCAAAAGTGTGTTAATAGCATGGACAATTTCTGCTCTATTTGTGGGGAAGTGACATTTGCCAACCAGAAGAAAAGTATCACTTCTCAAGTGAAGAAGGCTTATCATCTCTACTTGGGATGCAAGGTTGGTGACCAAGACAAGCCTTGGGCCCCACATATATGCTGTGCTCCATGTACAACACAGCTTTCACAGTGGTTCAATGGCAAAAATCCATCAATGCCATTTGCAGTCCCCATGGTGTGGAGAGAGCCAAGCAACCACATAAAAGACTGTGACTTCTGCTTGGTTCCTCCTCTTTGCGGCAGAAGCAAAAGAAGTCGAGAATAGTCTACCCTAACATTCCATCTGCATTGAGATGACCGGTTCAACAACTTGCTGCAGGGTGATGCGAAACAAGCATGGAATGCTTTTCGCCCAGTGCCTACAAACGTTCTTGGGAATGTTAGGGCAGAAAACTACAAGGAACTAGTAGAAGACATGCTGGTGCAGTATCAGAAACTTGGCTGCAATATGTCTCTAAAGATCCACTTCCTTCATTCCCATCTGGATTTCTTCCCTGAAAACTGTGGGATGGTTAGTGATGAACATGGCGAACGTTTTCATCAAGATATCGCATCAATGGAACAAAGATACCAGGGAAAATGGTCCACTACAATGCTGGCTGACTACTGCTGGACACTCCCCAGAGATGCTCCTGAACAGATATTCAAGAGACAACGAAGAAATCTAAGAAGTAGTCTATGACTTGATTTTTTACAGGTATTAACCTTAGACCTATTACTAGTGGCATGCATTTTGTGATGTAAGCATCCATTTATTGCAGATTACAAAAGAACTAGAGCCAAAATTAGAATTTGACTGTTATATTCGTGTTGATCACATACAAATTGATAGGAAATGACTAATTTTATTTCAGTAACATTTTTGTAAAAATTTGTTGACCAGTGTAATTAGGAGCCATCATTTTGTGTCTTTAATTTCATTTCTTTGCATAATAGCCTTACATTTTCCTTTATCTCTAAACATCTTATTTTTATATGAGCAAAATCATGCTGTATGTATTTTGCATCAGGTTGTTTTTTTAAAAAAATTCATGTCGTTTTGTGTAACTAGAATGTATTATATACCATCAATTCATCATCCACTGTTGTAACACACGATTGATCTTTTTTGTTGATGGGCATTCAGGTTGTTTAGAATTTATTGAGATAATAAGCAGTGCTCCTATGTGCATTCTGGGGTATTTCTCTTAGTACATATATGCATGGATTTTCAGGGTTAGAACTCCTGAGTCAAAGGACATACACATTTTCAATTTTATTACAAAGTGACAAATTATTTTTAAAAGCAGTTGTAGCAACTATTGACAGTCCTACCAGCAAATAACAACCATCCTTTTCCCTTATATTCACCAGCCTGTAATGTTGCCAGATTCTAATTTCCACCAGTTTTTTGGCTGTGATATTATCTCATTGTAGTTTGAATTTTCCCTTCACCATTTCCAAGGAAATTGAGTATCTTTTCCTATGTTTATTTTCACATTTGATTATTCATCTGCGAATTCCTTGTTTAAGATTTTGTCCTTTTTTTAAAATTGTTTCCTTTTTTTTTAATTGACTTGCAGGTCTTTATGGTTTTGTTTTGATTTTTAAAACATATTTTGGGTATTATATGAGTTTTGTGTCAAAAATCTGTTTTCACAGTTTGTGTATTTAAAAAATATATTTTTATATCTTGAATAAAATGATAAAATTACAATTTTTATCGTTTTTGTATTTTAAGAAATCCTTCACTAGATGGCAATCAAAGTATATTCTCCTATTTTGTTAGCTTTGACTTTCTCATCTAAGACTCTAATGAAACTGATTTTTAAATATAGTGAGTAACAGGGATGTAATTTTTTTATTTGTGAACACGAAAGTGAACAGGGATAGCTTATTACAAAGTGTATGTTTTCTCCAATGACCTAATCTTTCTCTGCCATATATCAAAGATCCATATAAGAGCTGATCTGTTTTTGGACTTTCTGTTCTATTTCATTTGACTATCTTGTGAGAAAACCCTTGTGCTTTAATTATTAAACTTTATAGCAATTCTAAGCATACGAATTTTCCCTCCTTCACCCCTTGCTTTTCCATATAAATATTAAATTAGCTTGTCAGGTAGCACAAAGTACCAGTCAATTGGGATTTTGATGGGAATATCATTTAAATTTCCAAATGTTATGGGAAGAATTTGTGTCTCTGTGATGTTAAGTTTTCTTATCCATGTATATGATATTGTTTAGGTTTTCTTGGCCTTTCAAATAATTTTTGTAATTTTGTTCATAAATTTCTTGAAAATTTTTCCTGTATTTTTTTCTAGATATTTTGAAATTTTGATGTTAAAATAAATTTAAGAGTTTTCATTTTATGTATAATGGAATTTATTTTATATTGAGTTTATATAACTTCACTGTTTTGTATCCTGCAATTGTGCTAAATTATCTTAATACTTTTAGTAATTTTAGGAGCTTCATTTGAATTTCTAATACACTGATTAGATCCACAAAATACTAACCATTTTCTTTCTTTCCAACACTCACAGTTTTTATTACTTTTTCTTGCCTAATTTCTGGCTAGCCTTCTAACACAATATCATAAAAGTGTTGCTAGCAGATACCCTTGTCTTTTCCCTAAGCTCAAAGGGAATATTTTAAATATTTTATCATTAATTATGCTGTTAGCTGTAGATTTTCTGTAGCTACTGTTTGTCAGTTTAAGAAAATTCTCTTTTATTTCTAATTTATTTTCTTTTATTTTGAAAATTAATTTTGTTGATGAATTTTTCCTATTTTTACTGAGATGGGCATATTATTCCTCCTTTTATTGGTTAATATTGTGATAAACATTAATTGTTGTATTCCCAGGGTCAACCAAAATAATGCATTTATCTTAAAGTGTGGATGTGTGCACACTTGTGGAATGTGTTTGTTAATATCCTAAGTTTTGTATCTGTGTTTGTGAGCAAGATTTATCTCTGTTCTCATGCTTCAGTAGGTTTTCTATCAAAGTTATACTAGCCTAATTGAGCGAGCTAGGGATAGTTCTCCTTTTCTGTATATTCAGATAATTTGTATAAAATTGGAATTGTTTTTTCTTGATTGTAGACTTATTTCTTCTTTGCTATAAATTGCTGGCAACATTGACTGGAGCTGGTTTTCTTTTGAAAAGATTTTTAACTTCTTACTCAGTTTCCTTCATGGTTATATGACTATTTACATTTCCTATTTCTTCCTCATTTTGGTTGTCATTTTTTCTCTAGAGGTTTATCCATTTCATCTAAATGTTAAAATAAATCACATAAAGTTGTTTATAAAATCTACTAGTATCATTTTAATCGCTGATGTTTCACTGATGTTTTTACACCTAATATTGTTTGTGTCATTTTACCTTTTTAAAAGTAAAAAAAAAAAAAAAAAAATCTTCCGAGAGAAACTTTTATATGTTGTGTTAAAGAATGTTGATATATTTTTTTACCCAGGTATTTTTCCAGGAATTTTTTTCTATTTCCTATGAAATTACTTCCTCTATAAAGCAGTGGCATTCGGGATCTGGTATTATACTGGACACGTGAAATAGCACCTTTTCGCTCAAAGTACTTTAAATGCATTTCAAGCATGAATTTCGGGAGAACTCCACTAGAAAAAATAATTATGAAACCAGTTTAATTGAGGACTTAGGATATTAATGTTCCCTTGTAATGTCTTAAGTCGGAGGCAGATTGGATGCCCATACAAACCTTTCACTACTTTACCTCCATAAGCTTTGCAGGCAGGTCTGAGCAGGTTGTTTTTCAAATCCGCTAAGCAATCTACCAGTACAAAACACAGAAACCATCAGAAAAGGACAAATAGAACCTTGGCTTCTTTACCCAGGGGGCAAAGATGAAGAGTGGGATTAAGTCCGAAGGTCGTGGAATCTGTGTTTCCAAACTTATTTTGCACTGCACTCCCTCACTGTTCCCCCTCTAGCTAAGTGGAATCATATTTTGGTATCCAGGGAGTACCTGCACTTGCTTACTTTGCTTCAATTTTTTTTATCTGCCTGAGATTCTTTTCTCATATCTCTTTTGCTCAAAACACATCAATTATGAAAATATGTGATGGATGACTGTTAAGTTTTCTGTCTAACTTGTGCCCCCTTCTTTGAGTTTCTTTCACTCTGGATTCTGCTGCTTTATTAGACATGGTCCCCCCTTCCCTTCCCTTTGCTAATATGACCAGAGTTGACACATGATCTAAGTTGGACACTCAGATCCATTCTTCTGGTAATTTGGAACTGGGATTCAGAAGTTTTACTGACTTCCTGATAGTTCCCCTTGGACCTAAAGGATGTTGGGGTGACGATGCCATTCTTCTGCAACCAAGCTCAGGAGTAGAGATAGTCATTCTTTAACTACAAGTAAAGGTAGATGAATATAGGAAAGCAAATGTCTTAGATCTTGTGACTCTGATCTAGCACTCGATCCCTGGTTCTAATCCTTCGTTAGGCTCAGCCCCACTCTTCACACTTATATTCCGGTAACTACTCTTGCATTCAGAACTACCTTGTATTTTTGTTTTCCCTTATTTTTCGCTTTGACAAATCAGGTGAGAGTCTGTTTCATGAAATCAAAAGAAATTTGACAAAGATACCTCCTATATGAAGCCATTTTTATATTACTCCTAAGGAAAGAAAAAATTTTCTGTTAAAAGCTTCCCAGTTTTATTGCTCCACTCACTTATACTATACCACTTTCATTAAAAAAAAAAACACTTTTTATTGCTACCTTTTATTTTCCAGTTTTTAACTTACTGCTGCCTTCTAATAAGGAAGATGAGGACTTACCTCTGTTATTGTCTTCATCTCTCTTTTTTTTAAAGTTTATTTGTTGACTTGCAACTAAATGTACTATCGTCATACTTGTTAAAGACCTCTTAATCAAATTCTCTCCATCTTGTCTGAAGTTTCTGTCTTCTAGGATTTTTAGTAAGGGGCTGTCAGTCTGTCCAAAGCCTCCTCAGTCAATCTTTGAGGTAACCTCAAGGTTTAGGCACAAGCAGAAGCAGGCTTATATTTCTCCATATACCAAAACCGTTGAGGTCAGTTACCCAGAATACTGGATAATACAGGTTAAACAGAAGAGATGTGAGTATTCCACCAGTGAGACAAATATGATAAGTAAGTCAGACAGCAATATTACTGTCTCTCATATAGAAACCATTTGACCCTATTCTTATTTTCAAGGGTAATTATTTTTTTAAGATTGATTTATTTATGAAAACAAGCTGGGGTGCAGGCCAGAGGCATGGGGCGGCGGGAGGATTCACCAGAGACAGAGTGGGGAACAGAACAGGCAGATTGATGGAAATACACTGCGGAGGGGAGCAGCGGTTGAGGTAGGAGAGGTCTGCCGCGCCATGTGGGACTCTCCCCAGCCTGGCATCAAACTTGTTGCGGCTGAGGACAGCTCCACAGCACAGCACTTAACTGCTGCACCACCAGGGAGGCCCCTCAAAGGTAATCATTTTTATTACTAGAAACACAATGTGAGATTTACTCTCTGAAAATTTTAGTGTATAATATAATATAGGTACAGGCTGTATAGCAGATCTCTAGAAACTATTCATCTTGCTTGACTAAAACCCTGTCTGTTGAATAGTAACTTCCCATCTTTCCCTTCCCCCAGACTGTCAACCACCATTTTATTCTCTGTTTCTATGAGTTTGACTATTTTAGATGCCTCGTATAGCTGGAATTATGCAGTATTTGTCTTCCTGTGATGAACTTATTTCCTTTAGCCCAGTGTCCTTCAAATTCATTCACGTAGCAAATGGTAGGATTTTCTTCTTTTTAAGACTGGATAATATTCTACTGTATGTAAATGCCATACATTGTTTCTACATGTTGACTGTTGAGAAAGTGCTGTGATGTGTCCTCCTTCTTCCTTTTCCCCTCTTCCTGCTTTGGTTGTATCATAATTTTGGTTAGATCATTGTTCAGTGATTACATTTTAATGTATATGAACATAACTTCTTATGTTTTAAGGTATAATGTAAGTATCATAACAATTGAACCATATGCTATAATGTGATTACTTTTCCTTTCTCTGTTTTGTTTCCTGAGGTTAATAATGTTTTTTTTGTTTGTTTGTTTGTTTTGCTTAGTTTTCTATGTATCATTAATTTAGTCACAAATTTTCTCTGGCAGAATTTTAAAACTTTTCATCAGTTTTCAATCAGTTGCCACCTGCACAGTTGTTGTTCTAGAACTTTCCTTCATCTCTTTCCTCTGGTGCAAATCCTCCGTTTCTTTGTTCTCAAATTTTTTTTTTTTAATTCTTGGTTTTTCTCTCTAATGGTTTTCAAAATATTCCCTTAAATCCCAGTGTTCTAAGATTTTGTGATGAGATGCCTGAATGTAAGTCTATTCACTTATTGCAGATAAGGTATTTCAATATGCCAAATCATGACCTTTGATTTTGTAAATTTTATTTTATTATTTATTTGATAATGTTATCATTTCCTTTTTCTCTCTTATCTCATGGAAGAATCATTTCCTAATGATTGCAATATAGACCTTGCAGACTGATCCTCTAGTTTCTTTTCTAATTTCCATCCCTTTATCTTTTAAACTTTCTAGGAGACACCCACGTCTTTATCTTCTAAGGCTTCTATTAAATTTTTTAAAAACTTTCTTCTCTCTCCATATTTTGGACTTTCTACAGGTTCTTTCTTATTTTTGTATATTCCCTTGGATAGCATCTTGTTCTTATAAATATGATTAATATTTCTTCCTAGAACTTTAAGCACATTAATTATAGTTAAATATTTTTGTGTGTGTAATATGAAATGTAAGTGTGGAGTATTGTTGAATGTAATTTTTCATTGTACAAATTTCTCTCAAATATCTGGTGATCTTGTACTTATATATTTAGATGCAAGTTACCAAAGAAGCTGATGGATGATTATAAGGTCTGTGTATGGGGAGGGGCTTGCTAACTAGTGAAACTCACTCAGGGTGAGTAAGCAAAAGCCTGACTATGAAATTTTGACTCAAATTTTCTTTTGGACAGTTTTTCCAAGGACAAACGTCCTAATTTCCTGTTTGTGGGTAGAAATCTGATTAACAGTATTCTGTTAGTTCAGAAAGTTTTCCTTGAAAACTATTTGTCATTTCAGAGCTATGTCTCATATCATCCTTATTCATTGAGCTTTCTTCCATTCAATACATTCGAAACACTGTATTACAAAAACGTTTAGGCCCTTAACCGAAGAGATCCTTTTCTATCAAAAAGCCTAAGGCTTCCTCGAGCCATGGAAAAGATAATTTGTTTTGAAAATTATCTGGCCAATTATAAATTTTTAGTGCATGCCCACATATATTTATTATGTACTCAGCATGATCATAGGACATTTAGAAGGAGATGTGGTGATGTAGTAGGCTTCCAGATTATTGGGAAATCTTTAAAAACAAGTAATTAATACCTTTCATTTCAGTGTGCCTGTATAAAGGTTATAGTAAAGTTATAAAAATCAAGTTAATTTTAATTATAGAAAAAATATGGAGTGAATGTTACTGATCTTAGATGACTATTCTAAAACCAAAAGTATAAATAACACATTAAATTATATGCAGTTTGAACAAGAGTATTTTCTTATCTTTCCTTTCACTTCACATGGCCTTCACCTAGATACAAACTTTATAGGAGAAGGTAACTCATAAAAATTTAATAAAGTAAATTTAATAAATTTAATAAAGTAATAAAGTAACAATCAATGGGATGTTTTTTTATTTGCCTTTTTCATAATCAGAAATTTTAGAAACAGAATTGTAGTAAGAATCAAAAATTTCTGTGAACCTGAGAACATAACTTAACCTCTTTAAGATGTGTAAAAATGGCAAAACCTTAATTTGCCTACCTACCACATAAAGATCAAGCAGAACCATTCATGAGCAAGCTTTTTTTTTTTTAACCAAAAAGTGCCATACAAGTCTGATCATTGGCATTGTCAGGTCTGATCTGGCATTGTCTTAAAATCAGTCTGTAAGACATTACTTTGTTTTATTAGTATTTTGTGCATATCAGCCCCTTATTTTGTTCTATGTGTATCTTCCTCGTTGTTCCTCTTTTAGAAACTGCTCCATGGAATAGAAATAGATCTTCTTTTATTGATCGTTATATCTAGCTGTCTAATGGAAATGTAGTATCATGTGTAATAGAGACACCGCCCCCAATCACACCGAGGACAGAGTGGTGTAACCTTGTTATAAAGTGTCACTGTTCACAGATTACCTGAGGATCCAACCCTGTCTTCTGTCTGTAGCATGATTTACAGTGCATGCTCTAATGGGAGCTGGTAATACAGCAATCAGAGAACAGAGTTCCCACTTGCATTTCATAATAGGCCATACATAATTCTGTTCACAGGATTATCATCTTCTTTAACAGCCTGAATAATGTGGTAGCAGAACAGCAAAAAAAGTAATTTGGAAAATAAAACCAACCTGTTATTAAGTGATGTGTAACCCTGATAGTTCCCAAACTAGTCTTTGTTCTCATTGCATTTTTTATGAGGAATTAGCAACAGTAATACCGTATGTGTGTGCTAGATTGCATATAAATGATTTTTATGAAATATATTTTAGTCCCCAGAGTATCTTAATAAAGTAGGAAGGACATAGTTTCATTTTAATTTTGTGAAAAGAGATAAGGTTTTCAGGGCCTCCCTGGTGGCGCAGCGGTTAAGCGCTACGCTGTCAGTGGGGACGCGAGTTTCGACACCTGGCGGGGGAGATTCCCACATGGCATGGCAGACCTCTCTTGCCTCGCCCGCTGCCCCCCTTAGCAGTGTATCTCTGTTGCTCTGCCTGTTCTGCTTCCCACTCTGTCTCTGGTGAACCCTCTCACTGCCCCACACCTCTAGCCTGTACCCCAGCTTATATGCATAAATAAATAAATCTAAAAAAAATGAAAAAAAATAAGGCTCTCAAAAATAAGATTACATGCTTGCTAAAGATCATACACTTCATTAGTAGTAATTGTCACTCATACTCAGGTCTTTGACTCAGTGGTTTTGTTTTTATTTTTCTTCAACAAACATGCCCTAAAAGTTTATAAAACATTACAAACATCCTAGATCTCTATTAACTGTGCATCTGAAAGTTCTTCCAGTTTGAAATACGAAAATTGAGTTTCTCCACAATATTATAACAAATGCATACAATCCTGGGCAAATTAAAAAGAAAGCAACCACAATATCACACAAAAATAAACACACCATGCTATCAAAAGGCAAGATTCCTGCATTTGTAGTTGGATATATATCAGCTCATTGATTAAAGTATCAAAGTTGTAATCATATCTCAGTTACTGTTAATTATTCCTGTTCTGGGTGATACAAAATGTACTCATGTATTTTAAAAGGGAGAGTTGTAGATTTGCACCCTAGTGATAATTTGATTCTTTGCTTCCCTAGTGATAAAAATCTTCAGCCATAAGGAGAACTGTATCACTGAAGTAGCCAATTCAGCAAAGGGAGGCAGATTTTGCTTTCCAATTCAGAGTGTTTGTTACAGGTTCTTTGTAAGCAGTCTTGGTAGCGTCCCACTCTTATTTATCTATGAACTCTGCCCTTTGTGACATACAGGGACAAGGTGGCAACAGAGAAGTCCTTGCTAATAGTTGTGTTTCATGCTTATGTAACATCAAGCAGTTCTAACAGTAGCGACATAACTGAGGATTGCTTTAAAAAATTTTAAGAGTTTATGTTGAAAGGGTATGTTATACATCAAGACACAATGTGCTTACTTTCACATTATGTTCATTTACACAGCATCAGTAAGATGGAGATTTGGCAATTATCTAGCTAATGTGATCAATTGTTAATGGACAATCTGGTTAATTTGGCTTTTACAAGTAGATTTTTAGCAACAAAAAGGGAAATACCAAGAGAGCTCTTAAATGAATTTCCTTGAATTTTTAAGTTAAATTGCAGTTCCTGACTTTGTTTTCCAATTACCAGATGATGTTTCAGTAGCACCGTTGCAATAATAACACTTTGTTCTTAAAGAGTTCCTTGCGTTCAGTTAGTTCAAAGTTTTATATATTTTGGGTGTATGTAGATTATCAGTTTTCATCAGCTTTATGTAAAGAATTTGAACTGCAAAACTTGATTACTGCTACTTTCCCTCTCCTTAGTCTCTTTTTTTTTTTTTTTTATTGCTAGAGTGCGTTGCTTAGTTTTGTCAAAACGTTTATTCCTTTAGTGATTTTTAGGCACATGCTAATGCAAAGCACTAAACCAGGTTTTTTGTTGACTCATGAAACTGCCATCATGCAATCATTTTTCACTTTTGAAAACTTCAATTTCATAGATTCAGCCTGATATATAAGAGATGCTTTGAGTGTTAGGAAGAAAAATGTAGGGTGAAGAGAAACAATTTTTTGGGGGGTTGTCACATTTAGAGTTTAACCTAGCATGATTAGACTTCAAGAGTGATACAGTAAGGAGACTATTCTAGAACACAAATAGAATGTGCAAGATTACAGAAGTAGAAAAATATATGATGTGTCAGAGGTTTGAAAGTTGTTGACTCTGCCTGGTGCCAATGTAGGGTAGAATAAAAGCCTGAAAATCATATAGGGTTTTGTGACAACTCTTTAAGTAGTCTGGGTTTTTTTTCTATTGATAAAGGTGAGGTCATGGAAGGTTTATTAAAAAAGGTCATTCAATAATGAAAATAATAGATTCCAGGAGGAAGATTACAGAGAAAGCGGGCCCTGACAAGAAGTAACTATGGCTCAGATAGGAGTTGACTACACTGGGAGGCATTAGCCCCATAGGAAAACCACCAAATACTGATTATACAGGATGAAGAATCAATTATGACCTTACATATTGAGAACAATGCCTAGGGAAACAGTGCTGCTTCAAAGACAATGACAGAAGGAGGAACTGGTTCACCAGAAAAGATTCCAGAAGTCTGGGGGATTACAGAATACTTGAGGGAGACGCTATTTCTGGGTTTAGGATAAATCACTTTGTTGTAACCAATCCCTCACTGAATTAAATATCAACTGTCAAAACTTCCCACAGCTAAAATTTCTGGATAAAATAATATTTTAAAAACACTAAAGATATCAAAGAGCTGATATTTTAAAAATCTTAAAGACATCAAAGAGAGTAAGGAATGTGAATCTTAGAAGAAAAATGAGGGCCCAGAGATTCAGTGGTATTGCCCTGCAGGCTTTTGCCAATTTCTGCAAACTTGAACTTAATTTTGACAATCAAGCCCCAAGGCATGTTCAAAGGGGAGAGTCACAAAGGATCCCTCCCACATAAAGCTAAAATTTGAACGAGCCAAATCATTACGTAAGGGCAACAAGAAGTAAATTCACCCCCATTCCCACCCAGAATATCTCTTAGGTGCCTGTATTGTTGTTGGTAGGTCAGAAGGGAAATGAAAGTTATTCCTTAGTAGCCAAGCTTGTGACAATTTGCAGTCCACATTCATATCCTTTAAGTAGTTTAAAAAATGTCAAGCCACGAATTTAGTTGAAGTTCATGTAAATTTGTCTTAGACTAGTAATGCCTCTAGCTTCCTGACAGAAATATAAACCAGAACGCTCTCTGGAAAAAAAAAAAAAAAGGATACCTTTCTATAAGTCCTCAAAAATTCTCCAAAAATAATGTTTCAAGGCCAATATACAGCCCACAGTCTAAAGTCATAAAGCATACAAGAAAACAAGTTTTTCTGAGAGAGAAAAAAATGGGAAAACAGCAAAAACAGAACCACAAGACAATGAATAAGAATTATCAGAAAATATTTTATGGTAATTATAGTCCATAAGTTTAAATAAATGAAGGGAAAACTTGCAAATATCTGCAGCAGATAACTATAAAAAATTAGAATGGCATATTTTTTAAAGACTCAAGTATAACTTTTAGAATTAGAAATTATAATAACTTGTTTCAATTAAATGGACAAATTTTTAAAACTTTAACGCAATCAATACAATACAACATAATTAAAAAGTGGGCAGAAGATCTGCAGAGAAATCTTATCAAAGAAAATATGTAGGGCCTCCCTGGTGGCGCAGCGGTTGAGCACTGCGCTGTGGAGCTGTCGGCAGCTCGCAATGTGAGTTCGACGCCCGGCCAGGGAGAATCCCACCTGGTGCAGCAGACCTCTCCTGCCTCGCCCACTGCTCCCCTCAGCAGTGTATTTCTGATCTGCCTGTTCTGCTCCCCGCTCTGTCTGTGGTGGGCCTTCTCGCCATCCCACGCCTCTGGCCTGTACCCCAGCTTGTATAAATAAATAAATCCTTAAAAAAAAAAAAAGAAAATATGTAGATGGTAAATGAAGAGTTGAATAGAGGCTCACCATCTTATGTTGTTAGAGAAATAACAAATTATTCATACCACACAATCTAGCAGTTGCAGTCCTAAGTATGAGTTGAAAAATGTATGTTCACACAAAACCTATATGGAGGTGTTTATAGCAAATTTATTGGAGGCAACCAAGATGTTCTTCAGTAGATGAACAGAAAAACGGTTTGACCATCATTAATATCTTAGTGTGGTAATGAGATACCACCTTATACCAGCAAGAATGGCACATCTTAAAAGGACAGAAAACAACAAATGGTGCAGGTGTGGAGAAAAAAGAACTCTCCTACACTGCTGGTGGAAATGCAAATTGGTCCAGCCACTATGGAAAGCTATATGACAGCTCCTCAAACTGCTAAAAGTGGAACTTCCATACAACCCAGCAATGCCACTTCTGGAAATCTACCCAAGGACACAAAAACATTAATCCAAAAGGACATATGCACACCTATGTTTATTGCAGCACTATTTACAATAGCTAAGATATGGAGCCAATTCAAATGCCCAAAAACTGATGAATAGATCAAGATGTGGTACATGTACACAATGGAATACTTACTATTCAGCAATTAAAAATGATGAACACATGCAATTCGCAGCAACACGGATGGAGCTAGAAGGGATCATGCTCAGCGAAATAAGTCAGAAGGAAAAAGAAAAATATTGAATGGTTTCATTTATAGCAGAAATATAGGAGAGCCAAATAAGAGATCAGGAGAAGAAAATAACACACAAAACAAAAACAAAAACTAGCAGACAACCATAAGTAAGAGACATTCTACAGGGGAGGGGGAGGAAATGAGCACAAAGGACTATGGTGACAGTTCATGGTTGAATAGGTGATGGGAAACCTATGAGTAATACACAATAATGTAAAGGATATAAATAAAAAATAAATTTAAAAAAATTTTAGTGTGGTATGTTTGTTATGATTAATAAGTTAACCAGTATACATTATTATCAACTGAAGTCCATAGTTCATATTAGGATTGACTGTGTTTTGAAGTTCTGTGAGTTTTGACAAATACATAAGGTCATGTATCTACCATTACCACACACACAGAATAGTTTCACTGCTGGAACAGTCCCTTGTACTCCACCTAGTCATCACCCTACCACCTCTCCCCCCACCCTAATACCTGAGCTCCTGGCAATCACTGATCCTTTCATTGTCTCTATTTTGCCTTTCCTAAAATATCATTTTTCAGACTTGCTTTTTTCCCTTTAGCAATATGCATTTAAGATGCCTCCATGTCTTTCTATGATAGCTCATTTCTTTTTAATGTGGGATAATGTTTCATTGTACAGAAGTACCACAGTTTATCTATCTGTTCACCCACTGAAGTACATTTTGGTTGTTGCATGTTTTAGAATGTTCCTGCATCCTTGCCAGCTTTTAATGTTGTTAACGTTTTGGATTTTACCTGTTCTAATAGGTGTGTAGTGTTAACTCATTGTTCTAATTCCCCTAATGGTATGTGACCTGGAACACTTTTTCATATGCTTATTTTTCTTTATGTCTTCTTTGGTGAGGTTTCTGCTCAGGTCTCTGTCCATTTATAATCAGTTAGTTTTCTTATAATTGAGATTTTGGAGTTTGTATATTATGGATAACAGTCATTTATCAAATATGTGCTTTGCGAATATTTCCTTTTAGAGTGTGACTTGCCTTTTACTTTCTTGACAGTGTCTTACACAGAGCAGAAGCTTTTATTGTTAATAATATCAGTTTTATCAATTCTTTCTTTCATGGATTATACCTTTGCTATTTTATCTAAAAAGTTATTGCTATTACCCAAGGTCACCTGTGTTTTCCCCTATGTTATCATGTAGGCATTTCTAACATACTTTTTGTTAGAGTTTCATTGATATAAGAGAAAGAACCAAGTAGAGGCAATGTTTGGGGAAAATGGCTAAGAATTTTTAAGAAATGAATGTGGGGGGAAAAAGAGGTGCAGAACCACTGGTTATACATGTACTACAAATCACTTCTGTGTAAGAATTCAGGTAGGAAAATGAGGTACTAACTGCTAGGAACTGGTTTTTTTTTTTTTCTCTCATTTCCTTATTATTCATTGGAAATGAAGTCATTTTTATAGCTGATCTGGGACCCATTCACTTGCTTTGAGAGTGTTCTGAGAAACTATCCCTGGGAGCTAAGGGCGAAAAAGGCAGATTAAAACAGTCTAATCTCTTTGTCAGCCGGTACACTAGGTACATAGAGTAATTATGTTTACTAAAAGGAAGAGTTCTTATCTGTAGAATGACTCAACAAGAAGTCCTGGCTAACACTTACTTTTTACATAAACCCAGAATCTGTAGATCTCTGATGCATGGCTTCCTGAATACCACTTAAGTTATATAATTATATGGCAACTAAAATGGAGACATTTTGTTATTGAAATTCTCCTGCTATTAAGATAAACCTGCAAAATGTCATCTGAAACCTCATCTATTATTCTGGCTCAGAGAGTATGTACGTGGCTGACGTGGAGAGAAAGGACACATGGAACTCGCTGCTCTGCCCTTGCATCCTCACTGCCAATATCATGAACTTACTAGTAAAGCTTGTTGGAGTAATCAGTCTTCAAGTGGTCTGATTTGACAATATGGTCTTGCATATTAGCCCACTCATGAAATCAGTAAAAAGGAGCTTTAAAATTAAATGTTTGGTGCTATAGAGTATTTTGTTCTATTGTCATGCAGCTAGACTAAAGTGAATTAAATAGGCAGCAATTTGTTACCTTTAAGAAATTATCCTGCTCAAAAAGACACTAACCAAAACAAAGAGACACCCTACTGATTGGAAGAAAACTATTGCAGACAATACAATTGATAAGGGACTGATCACAAAACTTTACAAAGAGCTCACATGACTCAACAAAAACAATCCTGTCAACAATCCAGTCAAAAAAATGGGCAGAAGAGCTAAAAAGACACTCCTCCAAAAAGGAAATGCAAATGGCCAACAGATTTATGAAATAAATGTTCAACATCACTTATAATCAGGGAAATGCAAATCAAAACCACAATGAGATACCACCTTACAACATTAAGAATGGCACATGTTAAAAAATCAGGTGACAGCAAATGTTGGGGAGGATGTGGAGAAAAGGGAACTCTCCTACACTTCTGATAGGAATGCAAACTGGTCCAATCACTATGGAAAGTTGTGTGGAGGTTCCTCAGACTACTAAAAATGGAGCTACCACACGATCCAACAATTCCACTCCTAGGAATCTACACAAAGGACACAAAAACATTAATTCAAAAGGTACCTGGACCTCCCTGGTGGCACAAGGGGTTAAGTCTCAGCACTATGAAGCTATCCACAGCCACTGCAGCATGAGTTCAATCCCTGGCCAGGGAGCTGACCCACATGGCACAGCAGATCTCTCCTGTCTCACCTGCTGCTCCCCTCAGCAGTGTACTTAAGTAGAACTGCCTATACTGTTCCCCACTCTGTCGCTGGTGAATCCTCTCACCCCCCCCCATTTCTGGCCTACACCCCAGCTTGTATGCATAAATAAATCTTTAAAAAAAAATACCTGCACCCCCATGTTTATTGCAGCACTATTTACAATAGGTAAGATATGGAAACAACCCAAATGCCCAAAAATAGATGACTGGATCAAGAATATGTGGTGTAGGGGGTCTCCCTGGTAGCGCAGCAGTTAAGCACTGTGCTGTGGGGCTGTCAGCAGTGGTGACGTGAGTTCTAAGCCTGGCCAGGGAGATTCCCACATGGTGCGGCAGAACTCTCCTGCCTCGCCCACTGCTCCCCTCAGCAGTGTATTTCCGTCGAACTGCCTGTTCTGCACCCCACTAGTCTCTCACCACCCCACGCCTCTGGCCTGTGCCCCAGCTTGTATGCATAAATAAATGAATCTTTAAAAAAAAAAAAAAGAATATGTGGTATATATACATGATGGAATACTATTTAGCAATCAAAAAATATAGATTTCATGCCATTCACAACAATACGGATGGAGCTAGAAGGGATCATGCTCAGTGAAATAAGCCAGAAGGACAAAGAAAAATATCGAGTGGTTTCACTTATAAGACGAATTTAGGGGAACCAAGTAAGGGATCAGGGAAAAAAATAACAGTAATAATAATTTTTAAAAACAACAAAACTAGCCGCAAATAAGAGACATTCTGGGGCCTCCCTGGTGGCGCAGCGGTTAAGCGCTGCACTGTGGAGCTGTCAGCACCAGTGAAGTGAGTTTGATGCCCAGCTGGGGCGATTCCCACCAGCATGGCAGACCTCTCCTGCCTCACTTGCTGCTCCCCTCAGCAGTGTATTTCCGTCGATCTGCTTGTGCTGCTCCCCACTCTGTCTCTGGTGAACCCTCTCGCCGCCCCATGCCTCTGGCCTGTGCTGCAGTTTGTATGCATAAATAAATCTTTAAAAAAAAAAAAAAAGAGACATTCTGCGAGGGAGGGGGAGGAAAAGGAATCAAAACGGGAGAGAAAAGCACAAGGGACTATGGTGATGGTTCATGGGTGAATTGGTGGTGGGAATTTTATAGCGAATACACAATGATGTAAAAGATAAATAATATATATGTAGATATATATTTTTTTAAAAAATAAATTATCCTGCTCAATCTGAAATCTGTGAATATCTGTGTCAACTCTGCTATAAAATTTATATGTACATATAAAAGTATATGACATGAAAACTTAAGAAAATATCTTAGAAAAATGTTGTGAGAAAATATGCCAAAATATTAGCAGTAGTTTTCTGTGGTAGTGACATATGGTATGATATTCACTTTTTTCTTTATTTTATCTATTTTCCCAAATTATAGTTGCCTGCATATTTCCTTTTATAAATCATAAATGATAAACTTAAAACACCATAATCACTCTTGATGACACAAATTTATTGTGACTATGCTAAAAAGATACCCAGCAAGAAGGCATTAAAGAAATTTTTATTTTTAAATGTTTCTAAAATTTCTATAGTGAGCATGAATTATCTTGTAATGAAAAAGGCTGATTTTTTATGGGAGAGTATACCCTATGACATTTGAATGGGGCATTTCTCCCTTTCTGTCAGCCTCCTTTCAACTAACTTATTGCTATAAGTTAATGTGTAATAAGCATAGAAAAAGTACAAAGTTTATAGTCGTAAGCATTAAGAATTAATGACCTCAAAGCCACTAGTGGATTTTGTTCCTTTCAGATTCTCCAAAAATGCCTATGTATCTATAAATTGTATATATCTATATGCCTGTGTATACTTATTTACTACTACTTGTGTGTATTTTAACTATTTGCAGTATGAGAACAGTAATCTAGGGATTTTTAAAATGTCTTCTATGTTACCATATTACGAATACTTTTACATACTTTTTTTAGTCATTGTGGTCAGTGTTGAAGAAATGTGTATTTTCTGGTTCACAGCTCAAAAAATGTTAAAGATAGTCTCCCCTCTTCTTCTATAATGCTGTCAGTACTGTGACAATTTCCTAAGGATAGTTAGTCCTACTGCTTATTTTTTTCTTGAATAGCAGTTTTGGGAGATGGCTTCGAAAGAAAACTAAATACCCAGTTTAGTGCCAAAGCTAAGAGCATAGATATGCCCATGTGATCATATGGCTCTGTGCAGTTCTAAGGATACATTCTAACCTTAGCTGGCATCTGCTTGAACTACAGAAATCTATCACTATTCATTTATTCTTTCAATAATCTCTAGCAACAAATGTGGGGTGGGAGGATTCAAGAATGTTTAGTGGTGAGCAACACCAGCACACTCCACGATATTACTGAATCTTACATTTTAGTAAAAGGAGGTGACATAAAGAAGTAATCACAAAATTTAGGTATATATAACTTCTGACCGATAATGGCTACAAAGGGTCATGTGGAAAAACAATACAGGGGCACTTGATTTAGGTTGAAGATTCAGGAATACCTCCTTAGGAACTGCACATAACAAAGACTGGAAGTCTGAGCAGGAGTAGAAAAATTGTTCTGGAGGTAGGAATGTGGGAGAAAGCTCTGAACATGGAAATGGTGTAGAATGTTGACGGAACTTAGGAGGGTCAACTGATTGAACTAGAATAAGTGAAAGAGCCTGGAAGGGAGGGCGGTGATCCTCCAGGTGACTAGAACTCACAGACTGATATTTTTCTCCAACGGCAATGGAAATTCATTCAAAGATTTTGAAGAGTGGGATAAGCCTTCCAGAGAAATAAATAAAATGAAGGTTATATTCATGTCAAAGTAGCCTCAGGCCAGGGTTGATACACTAGATTCCATCTCTTTGAGGACTTGCCAAGATCATACATGAAGTTTGCGTCTATGGAATCAAGTTCTTCTTACAGCACAGTGGTTAAAACTTCAGGTCTTGAAATCAGACTGTCCTGTCTGCTACTTCCTAGTATATGACTTTAGGGAAGTTTTTAAGTAAGTACAATGGGAATAATAATTTGTTGTTATGAAAACTAGATGAATAATGCAGATGAAAGGTGAACATGGTGTCTGGTCTCTAGTAAGTGATTTAAAAAGAATAGCTTTTATTTCCTGATTCACTGCTTTAGGAAAAGAATAAAATCATCACACGGTGGACCTTTATGTTCCTTACATAAGCTAATGCTGGATGCATTTTCAGTCAGCTAAATTGTACTCAGTGTTTTCAGAGTAATGAGCCAAATACATTAACTATTCTGGAAACAGATGAAGCCTGACTATTTTGACTAAATATAGAGATAATTAGAGTCTAGACTCTATCTGTTGATAGGGCTTAGGGAAGCATAATGAGAATCATCATGCCATAATAGAATAATATGCGGAGCTAAAACAAATCAGAAAATTCACAACACAGATGAAAAACAACTCATTTTATTGATGTCAAAAATACATTATTAGCTGAGTCTTCTTATGATCCTATGATGTTTGTTTCATGTTATAACAGCGGCCTAATAGTGTAATCAATTATGCCTTTCTATTTTGCTACTGAAGCCTTTTCTTTCCTCCACACATAGTTAGGTAAGATTATCAACTGTGAGATAAAGTCCTTTTCTTGTTTTATAATATGCATTAGTAGCACTCATTCTTTGATGTAGTTGGGTATAGAGATGAAAGATCCTTACAGGTACATTTTATTCAAAGCCCGAGAACTATTTTCTATAGGAAAGGTATTGACTATTTTGCTGGGTAGCAAAACTCACTACATATTTGGCACTATTCAGGTACCAGGACAACAGTAGTATTAAATAATGCAGACATAATCTAATGTATAATGCCAGTGTGTTGCATGGAAAGGGATAAGGACCGGCTGTAAATTATTGGTCCAGCCTCAGGACAGAGATGTACATGCAAATGTTAGAACTGTAGGGTTTCTGTTCACCTCCAGTGGTGGAGGATGAAGTGATAAGACATACTTTTAGAGTCAGGGTGCAGTCTGGGGTCTGGGACACTAAAACACACTGTGCTGCAAATGAATCAAGTGACTCAGGTGAGTTTTATTAGGGCTAAGCTTATAGACCGACTGGTATATGAAATACAATGAGGTTTACAAATACCACTGATCACCATCCTCCATAGCTAATTTCTCTCTAGTCCTTGGTAAAATGAGAAAGGTAAAGACAAAAGAGTGAATTTTTCATAGGAAAAATGCTTTAAGGAGTTTAATTCCAAATTATGTCCTTTTGTCCTTTATCATATGGAATTATGGTGGCAGAAGGTTATTATTTTTTAATTAATGGTCCATATGTGACTAGATAAAAATCTAATAAAATTATGTCAAACTAAAATATTTCAACACTGATCTATTAGTGTATTTAATCTATGAAATCTAAAATGTAGCACCCATGGGTGTTGAAAACATGCAGCAATGCTAGTTTGGAAGAGAGGGAGTCAAAATGGGCCGTTAAGGCAGAGACTGAAACCCTCATAAAATCAGGTTGTTAAGATGCATACACTGGGAACACTACAGGTTGGAACCTGGAGGCTCTAGTTAGATTCCTACCTGCAGGCTCAAGCTAGAGCAACATGAAAAACACTTAGCTGTATTGTACCATCTTACCAAAACAAGCTCTGCTTCTAGTGCTGGAGTAAGATTCTGAAACTGTGCCAGGAGTTAATCTTTATTGTGGAAAGAAGTGGGTTAGAGGGTGCAGGGAAACTAAAAATGGACTGAGTGACCAGAGCACTGTAGTACATGTAGGGAAGCTACTTTTTACCGAGAAGTCGTTCCATATTTTAGCAAATGGCATGGCCTTATAGTTAACTGAATATCATCCCTAGGTGCTTAGGATGGAGACATACCAGCTGGGAGAAGTCTTAGGACTTTAATAAACTGGCCTACATTTGGTTTCATTTCCTTTCCCAGGCTGAGTTTTGTGAGCTAGTCTTTAATGTCAAGGCTCACCTATTTCTAAAGGGAGGTCTGGCTTGAGTTTGAACTAATTCCTGTTCTGGAGGATACCATGAATGCCAGTTTATTCTGTGATTTTTGGCCTGTTCTTTGAAAGATTAACCTTACCCCAGACTCTGCTATTTGTCAATTATGAAGAAGGGGAGTTCAGTTTCTCCATTCACCACTTTCTTCAGGCACTGAGTACACCTCAGTTTCACCTCAGAATTAATAGCAAATAATCTTCTCAACAAATCTTGGAATTTGGGGGGGTGCTATTTGGAGGAAAAATAGGGCACTGGAACAGTATGATCTGTCCCAGAGCCATTGGGATTTAGCAAGACAATAAAGAAATTCCAGAACCCCCAATTCCCAATGTTTGTACTGCCTACAACTAACTCATTTCCATTTTCTCAGAACTGTTCACCATGTAGGATGCATCTTTAAAATTAACCTCTATAATTATTTGATTCATGTCGTAAGAAAAATGCCCTTCTTAACACCAATAGTATAACATTCTAGAAATTGAGCTTATAATCTTTTAAAAGTGAGTCAGTAATACTTAATTTAAAATCCAATCTCAAATGGTGTTTTAGTGTTCTGTGATTGCTGGCTTGGAAACATTCACGATCTCTTCAAGAAATTATAATGTAGTTATAATGTACTTTAATATGCTGCGATAAAATTGTTGTATCAATGCATTATAATTAAAATGCATTATTAGAGAATCTCTATTTGCTTTTGCTATATTTAACATTTTTAATTTGCAACATATTGCTATCTCTAATTGCTCTTTCTCAGAATTACTGCATGAGATGAATGAAAATTATACTTGTGTACATCATCCTTTTTTAATAGAAAAGGAATAGAAATTCAGACGTGTTTGGGTCACACAACTGAGAGATAAAAGCAGAGTGGGAGAGATGTCTGGTTCTTACAATAAGCTAGCACTAGGAAACTTGAAAAACCCTAAACATGATGGATAATTGATTGAAAGAAAGCAAATAAAGTCCCTAGTTTCCAGAAATGTAGTCAGAACAGAAGACTAGAGCATTAAGGGTGGGATCTGGTACTGCAACAGTGTCTGGTAAGAATGTGAGTCTTGCTCTTGATAAACTGGAAGACTGACATTTAGATCTATAAGGGAACAAGAGGCAAAGGGCTGGGCCTGTTAATGGAGTGAATGTTTGTGCGCCTCTAAAATTCATCGGTTAAAACCCTGACTCCTAATGTGACGGAATTTGGAGATGGGGCTTTTCAAGGTATTTCTGGTTAGATGATGTCATGAGGTCTCGGTCTGAAGGAATTAGTGCCCTTTTAAGAGACACCAGGATACCAGAGTGCCCCCTTCTCTTTCTCCCTGATCCCCCTCTCTCTCCCAGAAGCAGAAACAGAGACACATTGAGAAGTCAGCTATTTACAAGCCAGAGAGGAATAGCTCACCAGAACCTGACCACGCTGGCATCCTTATCTCAGATTTTCAGCCTTCCCAGCTGTGAGAAAATGAATTTGTGTTGTTTAAGTCGCTCAGTCTATGGTATTTTGACATGGCAGCTCCAGTACAGGACACAACAGAGAAAGAAAAGTTAAAACTGTTTCCCAGATAAAACCGAAACCCTAAAAAGACAGCATTTTCACTGAAATGGTGGACTAAGAAATAACATTTTTCCCTAGAAAAGAGAGATGGTATATATATATATATATGTGTGTGTGTGTTTGCCTGCATTCTGGGTAGGGATATCAAAACAAGAGTTATACCTGATAATTTAATACTATGCGTCTGTACCTAAGTAGATGTAGGATTTGCACTTAGCCTACCCAAATGGGTTAAAACCTCAACTCCAGGTCAAGGAATTAATGTAAAAGTTCGTGTTAGGCCAAAAATACACTGAGCTTCTGCCCAAAATGAAGCATTCTGGAAAAAAGAACTTACCCTGCAGAACATAAAGAATTCTCAAGGGAGAATATAGTCTTGCTAAACAAGAGAACTCATGATAAAAAATTACAAACCACAGGAGGAAGGCATTCAGTTTGAGTAAGAGTGTGCAAGAACAGCAGAATTATAACTTAAAATAATAGAATTAAAACATGAAATAATAGAATGACAATCTCAAACAGTATAAATTATGCTTAAAATAAGTAAGACATAAAAGAATTGAATGAAACCCTAAGAAGGAATTTAAAACTATGAGAAAAGGAAAAGGCACATTAGATAAAGAGAATTAGAAAGAAAATACAGTGGATAATTTTTTAAAAAATTGATTAATAAACAATAGATTCATAGAATGACTGGTGAACTAGAAACTCTGAGGTATTAGATAAAAAGTAGCACTGGGAATTTATGAGATGGGAAAAAGAAGCAGATTAAGATTTAAGAAACATGAAAGGTTGAGTTACAAGGTTCCCATGCTCCTAAAGGATTTCTAGAGGGAGAAAAAGTGTTCTCACGAGGCAGAATATGCCAGAAATGATGAAATACATGAATCCAGAGAGTCAAAAACAACATGATTATCAAGAGGGATAAATTAAAAGAAATTTATAAATCTAAATTATCACAGTGTACCTACAGACCCTAACATCTTAAAAACAACAACAAAGGACATTTACTCACAACCGAGGTACAACTATTAGACAAAAAAACTTGTCCAAGGAAAAAATAAAAATGAAAAAATGGTAAATATTATATTCAAAATATTAACAGAAAGTATCAACCTAGATTTGGATACTCAGTTAAACTGTTGAGAATCTCTATCAAGCAAAAACTAGAAGCTTCTACCAAAGACTCATGCTAAAAAGGACCACTAAATCATTTGCTTCATAAAGAAGCAGTGGAATAGAACTAGCAGTGATGATCAGGTACATTTATAAACATGTTGATTTATCCTAAACATTAGCAATGACAATTTTGACAAATTTGCAGACATAAAAATAACTAAGATAAAAATTAGAAAATAATCTAATGTAAAAAGATTGAACTCGGAGCTAGAACATTTTTAAGATCCTTCCACTATTCAAGAAGAAAGCAAAAATTGAGTTTAAATATTATATCAAGAGTTCATGATAAATATCTAATATCTAATGAAATGAAGTGAAATAGAATGTGTAGTGATAGATAAAATATCAGCGAATTAGAATCCTGAAAAGGAGAAACAAAAAATATAGTATGTTAAACAGAATATACAAGGTGGCAGAAATCAATCCATATATATCTATAGTCATATTCATCAGTTAAAAGGTAGGAAGAATTAAAAGGGAGTTTTAAAAAATCAGGTCTACTGCTTTCAGCAGTATACTTAAAATATAACAAAGAAAAGCTGAAAGTAAGTGGATAAAAAAATTATGGCAGGAAAGTGCCAGCCAAAAGGAAGTTGGTATAGCTGTAACGTATCTAACAGTGTGAAATTTAAAATCAATATATATTAGGGGAAAAAAGCACACTATGTAGAGAAAAGAAATGCAATCATCAAGAAGATATAAAAAGTCTAAATTTAAAAACAATAAACCTAAAATAATAAAAGCAACTGACAAAATTATAATGAAAAATCGACAAGTCCATATTAATAAGACTTTAATACGATTCTTTCTATAACTCAAATCAAGCGAATAAAAAATTATGTTTAGAATATGTTTTGGGAAAATGAAAAATTTTGTTTGTAATGTAGGTACATAGAATTCTTTAGCCAACAGTTAATAAATATACATTCTTTTAAAACACATAAACTAATCACTAGACTACATATGCATCATTTACAAAAACTCACCACATAATGGTTCCAATACAATTCTTTTTTTTTTTAAGATTTATTTATTTTTGCATACAGGCTGGGGTATAGACCAGAGGCGTGGGGTGGCAAGAGGGTTCACCAGAGACAGAGTGGGGAGCAGAACAGGCAGATCGAGGGAAATACACTGCTGAGGGGAGCAGCAGGCAAGGCAGGAGAGGTCTGCTGCGCCATGTGGGAATCTCCCCTGCCCGCATCAAACTCTCATTGTCGCCGCTGCTGACAGCTCCACAACGCAGCACTTGACCGCTGTGCCACCAGGGAGGCCCCCAATACAATTCTTAACAAAAAACAGAACTAGATTCTGTATCATGTAGGTGACATTTTAAAATCACAATGTAATAAAATAAAAAGATGGGTAGCCTTCTTTCTCTGTTTAGAAAGCTAAAAACACACCTCTAAGCAATATGTGGGACAATGAAGAGATTGTTATATCAAAATGTATGGGTTGGAACTAATATGGTTTTTAAATGCATTAATTATATATGCTGGGGAGGAACAACTAAGAATTCGTGTAATTTTGAAAGTTAGGGAAGAGCATACTTGTAAGTTAGCAGGCAACAGAGGAAATATGAGCTGCCCATATTTTGTAATTTGTGGCTGTAACTTAGCCATAACTGAATCCAAAAGGCATTTGTCCACCCCTACACTGCTAGTGGTCAAGCACCCAAATCAGACTGCCCACAAGCTCCGTTTCTATCAGTTATGAATCCTGTGGCTCTCGGCACATTGTTTGATTTCTGTGGGCCTCTGTTTCTCATCTATAAAGTACATCCAAATATTTAATATCCAAGCTTTTCTAAGGAAATAAGAATTCTCATAATATGAAAATACTGGCTAATATAAATTGACCTGTCCAAATGACCTCCCAACACAAGCATCTTAGCCCTGCCTATCAATATCTGTGTTGGTCAGAAAGATGCTCACTGAGTGTGAAAATGTTCTGCATTTTCAGATAATAGTAATGGCCATTATCTGCCATTATATATGACATAAATGATCATAAAGCAAAGAACAAATGGTGCAAATGATGGAAGGTGTCATGAAGTCAATAAAAGTAGAAAATTATTTGAATTACACACAAATCCACAGACAAATATTTGAGAGTTGAACATGTTAACATTTGTGAAAAAAAAATTAGCCAGAACAATGATATGATAGGCATTTCGAAGGAGAATAGTTTTGATATCAAAGTTCTGAGAAAATTCATGAAGAGTTCAGGTAATTTTGCAAAATCAATCCTGTTTAAAATCATTATGCTGAAAATATAAAGTTAAAGGGAAGAATATTACATTTTGCAATCATATAACTTTCTTGGAAAAAATATGCTCTCCCTACCCAAAAATAACCCATTTGCATTATTCTTTGTTAGTTTGAACAATTTGTTCAAAGTTGCAATTAAAATATGCGTGTTAATTGAAGATAAAATATGTAGCATAATACTAGGCATTTTTAAAGATAATATTCTAATCAAACATTGCCCCCCTCCCCAATAATTTACCATGAGATCATGGATTCCATTTCAAATTGTATCTTTCAAATGCTAGGTCATTAATTATATTTTGATTAAAAGGACCTGATGATCCTATATCTGGGGTTAAGTATTGTGAACCTTAGTTGAAATAATTTATGTCACTACCATGTATCTGACCCATAGCAAGCATTCAACAAACATTAGCAGTTAACCATCCTATGCTAAGTTATGGATATAAAACTCTAAAAAAAAATCATCCATGCAAACTCTTAATGTACTTTTCTAACATTGCTGCCTGGTATTGCTCTTCAAAATGTCTAGATCATGTTAAAATTAGATTCCTCTCCATCTTTCACACATCTCCAACGCAATCTGCTTAATTTTCTTTCTTTGCCCCAAATATATTTTCCTGAAATCTTCAAGGTTTAGTTTAAAAAAACTACAGAAGTTCTTCTCTAGCATTCCAGTTGGAAATAAGCCCTTCTCTCTTTGTCTTCCGTATTCTCAACATGCATAAATTTGTTAGGGTATTTATCATGTTTTTCATAGAAATGATTATATGTGCATTGTTTTTCTTAGTAGATTGTAATGTCTCTTAAGAGCCGGCCCCATGTTTGAATCATCTTACCTCATAGCACCTTGCACTGTGACTGCACATCATATCCATTCATCCACCCATTCATTCACAAAATGGAATGCCCAATATAGTTTATAATTAGTGTATTCATTGAGAGAATGAATTCAAGTAGAGAAGTTTATTAAGTGAGCATAATAGAAAGTTTTGTTTTGGCTTGCCTGCAACATCTCTTCCTGATTTTTTTCTAAACTCTGGAACATATAGGATGCTGGATATGTGCTGTTGCAGAGATGCGCTTCAGGGAGTAGCATGTGTTATTCATTACATCACATATAACCTTTTCAAGTTTACAATCAATCTTGCTTGGAAGGCTGGTGTCATTTAAAAAGTACAGCAGTGTGCCGGAAGGAGAGAGGATCTGAACTGACTACAGTCTGTGAATCCAAATACCCTATTTAAAGTCCAAACGTGAAGAAGGAGGATGTACTAAACACATCATTTTCCTTCCAAGTGATTGAAAAGGGTTGGTACATTGAAGCTTTGTTGGGTTTCAATGCACTGATTTTCTAGCTACCTATTTTTCTCAGGTTTGTCAGGTACTTAAGAGTCTATTTCAAGTTGCCTGCAGACTCCTTTTCTCATGTTTCTTAAAACTATTTGTGATAAAATCACCCACATTGTCTTCCAGCTCCTAATGATTCTCTTCCTGCTAAAACTGGTGGGTTTTTTCTTCTTTGCTTTATTCATTTCTCACATCCTTATTTTCCAATACACTGCTTGCATTTTGTATTCCCATCAATTTTTCTGTTTCTTGATTCTCGGGAGATTCTCATATTTATTCACCTATCTATTTGTTCATTCGATATACACCTTCCAGTGTCAAACACTGCTGTGGTCAGAGACAGAACGCCTACAATTAGGGATAATGCAGTTTAGAGTGGGGATAGGAGGCTGGGGAACATAAATAACGTCATGTGACCTAATAAGCAAACCAGAATACCCATGTATATAAATATCTATCAAAATACTGAAGAAGTACACTAATTATGGGATAAATTGAAAACTAAAGATTCTTGGGAGAAATTAGTATTCACTTGGGATTGTAAGTTGATAACAATGGTCAAAAGTGAGATCATTACTGACTTAGAAGGCCCTAATCTGTAGTATCTTGGTGTGCTGAACATGAATATAACCCTGAAAATTTTTTATTAGCTCTCATTTTGAAGATATTTCATATAATTCATTTTATATGTTTCACCATGTAAAGTAAGACTGAAACAACATCCTAAATCAGCCTAGAATGATGTAATATTGCATTGCATTGCATAATGCCATCATGCACACATCATCCAGAGTTGACTGCATCATTTTCTGATGCAATGCAATACTACTGCCAGGCGGCTGCTGAAGTAAGCTGACGTCAGCAGTGCACCATAGAGAGCCCTGTTGGAAAGATTGAGCATTGAAAATATTCCAGACTGTGGGAGACAGTTTAAGCTACTGTCCCATAGAACTGTTATTATTTTATCCATTTAGACACAATACAGAGCAGTAATGCCTCAAAAGTGCGTTAATAGTGTGGAGAATTTCTGCTCTATTTGTGGAGAAGTGACATTTGCCAACCAGAAGGAAAGTATCACTTCTCAAGTGAAGAAGGCTTATCATCTTTACTTCGGATGCAAGGTCGGTGACCAAGACAAGGCTTGAGCCCTGCATATATGCTGTGCTACATGTACAACACAGTTTTCACAGTGGTTCAGTGGCAAAAGACCATCAATGCAATTTGCAGTCCCCATGGTGTGGAGAGAGCCAAGCAGCCACATAAAAGACTGTGACTTCTGCTTGGTTCCTCCTCTTTCTGGCAGACTAACGAAGCAAACGAAGTCAAGAATAGTCTACCCAAACATTCCATCTGCATTGAGATGACCGGTTCAACAACTTGCTGCAGGGTGATGCAAAACAAGCATGGAATGCTTTTCGCCCAGTGTCTACAAACTTTCTTGGGAATGTTAGGGCAGAAAACTACAAAGAACTAGTAGAAGACATGCTGGTGCAGTATCAGAAACTTGGTTGCAATTTGTCTCTAAAGATCCACTTCCTTCATTCCCATCTGGATTTCTTCCCTGAAAACTGTGGGATGGTTAGTGATGAACATGGCAAACGTTTTCATCAAGATATTGCATCAATGGAACAAAGATACCAGGGAAAATGGTCCACTACAATGTTGGCTGACTATTGCTAGACACTCCCCAGAGATGCTCCTGAAGAGCTGTACAAGAGACAAGCAAAGAAATCTAAGTAGTTCATGACTTGATTTTTTACAGCTATTAACCATAGGCCTATTACTACTGTCATGCATTTTTTGATGTAAGCATCCATTTATTGCAGATTACAAAAAAGCTAGAGCCAAAATTGGAATTTGACTGTCATATTCATGTTGAGCACATACAAATTAATAGGAAATGACTAACTTTATTTCAGTAACATGACTTTTGTAAAAATTTGTTGACCAGTGATTGGCATGCATTCTGTGATGTAAACATCAATTTACTGCAGATTACAAAAAAAAACTAGAGCCAAAACTAAAATTTGACTGTCATATTCGTGTTGAGCACATACAAATTGATAGGAAATTTCCTATCATATGACTTTTGTAAAAATTTGTTGAACAGTGTAATGGGTGAAAGCAGGAATTCTGCTGTACCAAGTAGAACAGCAAAGGCAGCAGATATTAATTGCCAAGGGCCTGACTGAGGACAGTCTTTCTCAGGGATGTCTGTGCCCCCGCTTCATCAGGAGCATTAGAATATTTTTAAAGTCACAGATATATGGACTTCACCCCCAAATCTATTGGGCAGAAATTTTTGGAAATGGGTAAAATCTGTCTTTAACAAGTCCCTCAGATTATCTGTAGGCATGGCAAAGACTGGAAATATTACATAGAGATAAGGGAGCATGTATGGTGTAGGAGAGCAAGAATCTGCCACGCCTAACATCTTCTGTGAGAGATCCCTCCAGAGAGAAGTTTACATATAAATACCAGAAACTACTTCCACCCTTATTATGAAACAGACCTCTTGCTGCTCCCCCCTCAAAAAATCAAATTTGAGGGTATTTTGTCTTGACTAAAGAAATAAAGATGGGAAGCAAGTAAAGTGGTAGCTAGGAATGTACCCAAGTATTATTATTACTTCATAGCTCACATGATTTCCATTTGAGAAATGAATACTAAATTTTGTGAGCAACTGGGTGCCATAGGATTTCTCCATATGAAATAAAATTTATTTCTAAAAATAACTAATCTGTCTTTGTTTCTACATCAGAGTTACGATGGAAGCTTGAGGAAGCCTAACGACCACGCAGCTTGGCTAGAGGTACCACTAGTAAGTGGTCTTCACCCTCGCTGAAGCCCTCTGTGTTGCCTGCTTTTCATTCTTTCCCACATCCGTTACAAACCTTCTCTGTTCTCCTCAAACTTCCTACTGTTCTATTACTACCTCTGTCCAAACAATCTCTGTCCTAATTCTTAGTAGATAAACTCAAATCCTATTTCACTGAGAGAAGGACCCCTTAAGCTAAGAACCCTCAAATTCTCTTCAGTTTCATTACCCACCCATTTTACTGCCCAGAGCCATCCTTTCAAACAGCCAGGAAAGCAGCAGCAGCAGCATCACCTAAGAAATTGTTAGAAATGCAGACCCCATCCAGACTCCTCAGTCAGAATTTGTATTTTAATAAAGTGATTAAAATTTGAGAAAGTTCAGGGCCTACCTGGTGGTACAGCAGTTAAGCGCTGTTGTGGAGCTGTCGGCAGCGGCGTCGTGAGTTCGACACCTGGACAGGGAGATTCCCACATGGCGCAGCAGACTTCTCCTGCCTCACCCGCTACTCCCCTCAGCAGTGTATTTCCGTCGATCTACCTGTTCTGCTCCCCACTCTGTCTCTGGTGAACCCTCTTGCCACCCCACACCTCTGGCCTGTACCCCAGCTTGTATGCATAAATAAATAAATCTTTTTCAAAAAATTGAGAAAGTTCAACTCAAAACAGAAGCCATTATTCCAGCCTCTTCAGGTGCCCGGCCTCATCAAATTTCCCTATCTTTTTCAAATGCAAACCTTTTCGTCTGTTGGGCTTTCTTGACAACTCTTACGCATGGTTTCATCTCTCCCATTCTATTCAACAAACGTTTAAACCACTGTTAATACTGCACTGTGGCCTCCTGTCCGCAGGTTGCGACTGCCTTGTACTCTTCTCTGCTGCTGAGTCCCAGATCTTCATTCTTTCTTTTAAAGGATACTCTTAATATTCTCCCACACTCCAGTCTCCCCATTTTCCATGGTGATAACATCCCAGTATGTAGCTGGATGCTTGACTGTCTAACAGCAATACTTCCCAGCTCTCCTTGCAATTCAGTGTGCCCAGATCTCTAGGTGACTGATGAGGTGCAATAAAAGTGATATGTATGGCTTTGGCAAAATTATCTTAAGTGGAAAGGATGTCCCCTTCTTATTTTTCATCTTCTTCCTTCTGGTAGACTGTGGATAAAATGGTTGAAATACTGGCAGTTGACTTGGACCATGAGATGAATCTGAGAAAGGCCACTACACATGACATGGGAATAGATAGAAGGCATCAGGGAACTATCTCCAGATGTTTTGAACTTGAATGAGAAATATACTTGTGTCTCCTTTAAGCCAGTACTATTGGAGATTTTTAGTATCAGAATCCTAATTGATACTAATCAGCCTCTGTCAGTCCTTCACTGTGCAAGTTCTCAATGACATTCTTTGGTATTCCTCAATCCTCTCTCCTTTTAGTTCTCTGACACCTTATCCCATGGGTTTTTATGCAACCACTCCTCTGCCTCTACTTACTCCTTAAGTCAGTTTTCAGCCTTGCCTGTATATTACCATCACCTGGGAAGCATTGAAAATGCTCATGCCTGGGCCAGCTCCAGAGATGTGGACTTCCTCCTGGGATGGGGTCCTACCATCATTTATCAGCACCCAATGTCTCTGTCTTGTAGCCATGGTTTGCAGGTGCAGCTATAAGAATTGCTGGGTCTGTAACCATTGTAGGCTCCTGATTCTGAGTATATGCTCTGTATATTCCCCCTGTTCAATCCCATCTGTTCGTAGTTTTAGTAGCCTCTACATGCTAATAACATCTAAACTGGCATCTTAGATCTCTCACTCTCTAACTCCAGGCCTATTGGATTGCTCCAAGGACACGCCATTGACCTCTTATGATTTCCTTGTGCAATTTTTTTCATTATATCTTCCTACCACCCTTAAAAATTCTTACTCCTTTTCCTACGTGTATTATCTTTGTGAACATCACCACTATTCACATAGATATAAAAGCTAGGATTACAGTTTTATTCCCAGTTTCCCTCATTCTCTCATCCCCCTGTCTAATAAATCATTACACTTAGCTTCTCCATCTTAATATCATTCACATTCATTCATTTCTCTCCATCTCCTTTGCCCTTTCCTGGTTATGGCTACCTTTATATCTTGCCTGTAATGGTTCTTCTACAAGGGCTTACTCCCTTCTGATCCTTTCTTTGCACAGTAACTGGGGTGAGCATTCAAAAATACACATCCAGTGCAGCAGAATTCTCTTATCTTGCCTACTGCCTCTCTTAGTGGTGTATTTCAATAATTCTGCTCTGTTTTTCACTCTGTCTCTGGTGAATTCTTTCACCCCCATTCCTCTGACCTACACCCACTCCAAAAAAATAAATAAAAGTACATCCAATCATAACTCTTCTCTGCTTAGAATTCTTCTAAGACTCCCCTTAACTTCGGGATGGAAGCCAAATGCCTTTGTGGGCCCCACCAGATCCTTCATGATGTACCCCTGCCTTACTATTCTAAGCTCATAACTTACCATTCCTCTCCAGTCTGCACCCACCCCTGCCTGTACTGAAGTTTCCTGCTTTTTTATACGAATGACTAAATAGTACCTAAACTTCCCAGAGTACAAGAAACTGTGTCTTGACCACCATTTGTACATGCAGACTTTTACACCGTCTGGGATATTGCCCACTCTACAATAAATATCCTTGACTACCTACTGTGTTCCAATGTCATGAAACTTACATTTTGGTAGACTCAATATTTATTTAATGAAGATAGATTATTTTATATATGAATTCAGAATGTTAATTTTCAAGCATCACAGAAAAAATGTGTGACCTAGGCTGTATTTAATTTATATTTAGTTAGCTCCAAACTCATGTTTTTTCTACACTTATATGCACAACTTTCATACAAAGGCACTTTGGGAAGATCTTGGCTATAATATATGTGGTATTCAAAGAAGACTTCAGGGCCTCCCTGGTGGCACAGCAGTTGAGCACTGCGCTGTGGAGCTGTCGGCAGTGCGCAGTGCGAGTTCCACACCCGGCTGGAGAGAATCCCATATGGCGCGGCAGACCTCTCCTGTCTCGCCCGCTGCTCCCCTCAGCAGTGTATTTCTGATCTGCCTGTTCTGCTCCCCACTCTGTCTCTGGTGAACACTCTCGCCACCCCATGCCTCTGGCCTGTCCCCCAGCTTGTATGCATAAATAAATAAATCTTTTTTTTTCCCTTCCCCCCCCTAAATAAATAAATCTTTAAAAAAACAAACAAAAAAAAACCAAAGACTTCACTAATAATTTGAAGGGTTTTCTAGGTTATCACAGATGTCCTGGCTTTTCTAACTAGTCTGTAGCTTATAAAACAGCAGTCTAAAGTTATGTTCATCTAAAAGCAAAACAGTTGATCAATTAAACTAATTTAATAAAAAATGAAGTAAACACTTGAATTTCTTGGAGGGACAGCAGTTTTCTTTTTAAATAGTTTGACATCTTGTGGGTATAGCTTTACACTTCGGAATATTTTTCCTCTTTTTATTTGGAATTAGAATTTGAAATGTGTCTTTTCCTATCCTTTATGTCTTCAAATTGCACAAAAGATTAACTATAGACCACAAGGCCAGGTTTCTAGCGGAGGCAGGTAAGTAAAGTAAACAAGTGGATCTGGTTCTATATAGTGAATGCAATAGCATTCACATGATGAGAAAGGTATATTGTGGAAATTTTGAGAAGAAATACAAGACTCTGGCTATGGAAGGAAGAAATGAGTGTAGAAAAGGTTGAGCAAAATGGGAGAAATAAAGACCAGATTCTGGGGAAGAGAGCAGAGGGTATAAAACATTTTCCAGTGGAGACTTCATTTCTCCTGGATACAAGATAAGGAAAAAACCCACCTGGTTAGCAAGGAAACTATGACAACCATCTTGACTGACGTCGGGGACTGAATACATTAACTCTCTGAGGAGCTTCTACACGTTGCTGAGAAGCAATGGATAGGAAAATGCATTCCTAAGTGGAGGGAGTCATGTAAGGCTCTCACTCCCACGCTTCCATACAAGCCCGTTTCCCCGGAGTCACAGTAGTAACCAGCACAGTGATAACATTTGGGAGGAAGAACAACAGCCCTGAGACCAGAAAGGCACCACTGTCTCTCAGCAGAGAGGCTCTCAGGTTGACACAACCAAGATCTTCCCAAACATTCTTTTATGTAAAGACAAGGCCCCAGAAAACTGAAAGGTGAAATGAACTATCTATGTACGTGGCCTTATAGATTTTTTTTTAAAGTGTAGTATTTGGTTTTCTGAGACTTGCAGTTGAAAAAACTTTAGCTTTTTCAACTGTATGAAATTTATAAAGAATCATTCGATCTTATTCAGAACAAGAGAAACAAATTAAAATGGAAAATAATACTATTTTACTTATCAGATTAAAAGATCTCAGTAACAATAGCACGCTATGTTAGACAAGCTGGGAGGAAGTAGGTAGGCACCCTTGTACATTGCTGATGAAATAACTTTAGCTGCCATGTTTATGAAGGGCAATGTGAAAATATTTATTAAAATAAAAAGTGAGTAGATTTTTACCCTAGCAAATCTACTTCTAGAAATTTATTCTGGAAACATGCTTCCACATGTGAAAAAGGACATATGTATGATGTTATTCATTACAGTATTGTTTGTAACAGTAGGGGATATGAATCTACCTAAATGCTCATCAAGAGATTAAAGTATAGTACAGCCATATGATGGAAACTATAAAGTTGTTTTTTGAACAATTCCAGAATTTGAATTTTAATATTTAACATTTCTAAGATATGTTGTTTTGTGAACTGAGTTATTTTATGCTATCACTTGTATTAAAGTAGAAGTACATGCAAGAATCTAAAGAATCATTACAGTTTTGGAAAAGCGGGCATGAGAACTTAACAGATGGGAAGAAGATTGAAAGGGAGTTTTTTACTGAATATTCTCTTTTTTTTTAATTTTAGAGTCATATTAGTGCATTACATATTCAATATTTCAATAAATTCATTTTGAATAAATAGCGTCTTGATTCATTAGAAATAAGCACCTGTGTGTAGGGAACCTGGCATTGACTATGAGGTAAAGATCCTGCCAGTTTCTTCCACCTTCTGGAATTCCTGGTCTATTGTAGTTCTGAAAGATCAGGACTGCAGGGTTCAAAGGAGATGTTCCAAGATTAAGGTGGCCCTAGAGGACAAACTGAGGATTGTTTGCTACTTTGTTCTACCATTAAGGGCAAAAGTTTGGGCTATATGGTTGGGGAATGTGACTGTAATTTTCCCTTTGCTGCTGCTAGAAGTAAAGCTTTGATGATTACTGATATAACACTGCAAACACAGTGTTTTTTTAGAGAGCAAATTGGAATGGCAATGTGTTCGATTCTGACACTGTCCCTGTCACTCATACCTTTGTGACTTTAGGCAAAGGGCTAACTTCTTCAAGCCCCAAGTTACTAACTTGTAAAGTGTAGATAATATTATCATCCTTGTAAAAAGTGTTTCTTACTAAACTTGTTTAAAACTCAGAAGTACAATACGTCAGTGATGTTTAGCCTCTAAGGCAATCCCAGGTCCCTCAAATTCACTCCAACAGGAAGTGAGTTGCTAAAATACATAGCCTGACAAAAGATCACCTTAAACAAAGAAGAGCTGTCTAGGTGGCCATGTCATATCACTGAGGAGAGCTAAGGCACAGGAGGTATTGTAGTTATCATTGTTCTGTTTTCTACATTTCCAATGTAGTTCTTACCACAGTTATATTGTCCTTTCTGTTACTGAATGGTTTATGTGTTGATTGAGGATGATTAATTTTATGATTTACCAAAATTGCTATATTTTCTTTACAGTAAATATAACGTTAACTAAAATACAGTAAATATATTTGCTATAAATTTCTATAATATTTTCTTTACAGTAAATATAACACTAGCTTAAATATTTACATACTGTGAATATAGTTGCTATAAATCACTGTAATTCCTATAATCACTAGGAGATAAACCTAAATCTGACCAAGAATGCGTATAACCTAGACTTTACGGATTTTGAAAACTAGGTTGCATTCCTTTAGAAGGGGATGAGTTATTTTTAAATTTTTCTGTAGACATGAGCATTTCTTAAGATGTTTATATGGAAAGATTATTAAGTGGACTGTTGGATAATTTTGGTACTTAATAATTTTCTTATGTTGTTTTCCTCAAAAAATTTCCCAACCCTCATCCCAAATCTTAACCCCAACCTTCAATTCATATAGTGGATTGACTCTATTTCTGACACACACACAAAAAAGAGATCTGACTCAGACCTGCCCTATCAGAGCAGGATAATCTTTACACCCTATAATATGAACATATAATCCAATTCAAGTCAATGATAAGAGGATTGAGTCCAGGACATTTTGCTAAATTGAAGTTGTGGGGTTTTAAGTCTGGAATTTACTGGGGTGTAGGCCAGAGGTATGGTGGGGGGGGGGTGCTGAGGGGATTCACCAGAGACAGAGTGGGGAGCAGAACAGAGGGATCTACTGAAATACACTGCTGAGGGGAACAGTGGACAAGACAGGAGAGGTGTGCTGTGCCATGGGATCGAACTCAGATCAAACTCAGGCCTTAACAGTGATAGCACTAGGCCTGGGGCCTCCCCTAGGCCCCAGGAAAGCTCTAAAGAAGTTTATTTAAGATAGAAGAAAGCTTCAGTGGCCAAAAGTGGAAGTAGGGAAGGAGGCACAATCTTGAAATACAAAAATATGCATATTTGGTTATGTGAACAATAAAATATCTTCTTTTTACTTCAGTCACTTCAGTTTTCAAATCCTCGTAAGTGAAAAAATCTTAGCTAAAGGCACAAGTTCTTCAATAAATTAAAAGATCCTTACCTCACTTAAAATAAAACAGAAATGAAACTGTACTGACATACCAATCTTCAGCTATCAATTTGTCAATATCTGCTATTTGATAATTCATTACAGTGTCCAAATTAAGATGAAATAAGAATTAACATCCTTTCTGGTGGGAGTGTTAAGATGGTACAATCCACATGGTAGATAACTTGGAAATGTTACCAGAACTGCAAATGCATTTTACCTTTAAGGCCAATGAGTTCATGCCAGGAGTTATTCCACATTGGTACTTATAGGTAAAATGAAAACACATTTATTCATTAAAGCACTGTTCATAATAGTAAACCATCTACGTGTCCATCAATATGATTAAGATAAAATAATTATGGTACATCCATACAGGGGAATATGTGAAGCTGTGAAAAACAATGGGGATTTTCCTTTTGTGGACATATTTTCAAGATATGCTGTTAAGAGAAAAAGGTTAAGGTGCAGATGTTTGTGCAAAATATATGTTTAAAATGGGGAGAAAGGAAATATCTTTTTATATTTGATTGTATGTATGGGACTATTTCAGGGAAGATAGAAAAGAAATTGAATAGTTATTCATGGATGGGCAGGTGAAACGGGATTTAGGGAATAAGACAGAGATTTTTCACCTTTTATTCTACTTAAAAAAATTTGAAACTGGGTCTCCCTGGTGGTGCAGTGGTTAAGTGCTGCGCTGTGGAGCTGTTGGCAGCGGCGATGCGAGTTCGACACCCGGGGAGATTCCCACATGGCGCAGCAGACCTCTCCTGCCTTGCCCACTGCTCTTCTCACCAGTGTATTTCCGTCGATCTGCCTATTCTGCTCCCCACTCTGTCTCTGGTGAGCCCTCTTGCCACCCCACTGCCACCCGACGTCTCTGGCCTGTACCCCAGCTTGTATGCATAAAATAAATAAATCTTAAAAAAAATTTTTTTTGAAACTATGTAACACTTAACAAATATTTTCAATCTATATATTTTTAAAGAAAGATATAACGACAACAGGGTGGGGTTCTGAAGCGTCAACACTGAAATGTCAGAAGCATGAATAAATCAGCAGGCTTTCTTCCATCTTACAGAATTTCAGCTCTGAAGAACCTTATGCAGTGCCACAGAAGAGCTAGCTTGCAGCAATGGTGACACCTACAGGACACAGTGAGAATTCTGTTTTTCTTTTTTTTTTTTTTTTTTTTGAGAGTTAGCATAGGGCATGGATAGAGTTTTCCATTGAGGTTCCTGGGCAAAGGTATTTTGCAAATAATAGTGGATATATTGCCAGATATACCTGCATGTAAATATTGTCTCTATCATTTTCTGTATGGATAGCTTTTGACAAAGGCATTAAATCTTTTAAAAGCCAGTTTCTTCACTTGTAAAATGGGGACAATAATATGTACCTCATTATATTGTTGCCGATTGCATTTTGCATAAATTACCTAAGGCATGGCAACACTGACCCCCTCAAAATGGTCCTTGATGGCTCGATGCCTAAGACAACCGAGAACCTTCATGAGTAGGAACTGAGATGCTAAATAAATGCAGCCCCACAGAAGAAGCTGCAAGGATGTAGTCCTGGACCTTACCTGGTCAGCCAGTGTCAGAGAGACATGGAGAGAAAGATATGGTAAGAGGGCAAGAGAAAGCAGAACCTGAGGGTATTGTTTGAGTTCTTGTATCCAGGCATACTGGTGCGTCTGTATGTAGCCCTGTCTTTTCAGTTGCAAAGAGAGCAAAGCCCTTTTTCTAAGGCCAGATTGATGAAGAGACCTCTAACATTTTCTAATGTTAGGTGTTAAAAGTTGTCCCACCTCACTCATAGTAGAAGTATGAATTTAAAACGATGTAGCATTTCCTATCTATTATATTAACAAAAATAAAATTAAAATTGATCAGCACTATTTGACCAAAATATGGGGAAATATTTTACTTTGCTGGTTATAGTGTGAGTTTAACAAGCCCTAAAATTAGAAAATTATACATATTTGTTAAATTGTAAATATACGTGTCCTTTGACCTAGCAATTATGCTTTTATGTATTTGTCTCCCAGATTATATCTGTATTTCCAGCTGTGCAAAATGAGGCATATACAAGGTTATTCAGTGCAGCATTGTTTGAAAGAACAAATAATAGGAATCAACTTAAATAGTCATTACAGGATATAAAGCTGTATAGGGAAAAAAAAACCCAGAGGGATGTGAACAGCTGGTTATCACTGGCATTTTTAAATCTATGCTCATATTTAGTTTGCATATGCATTACAATCTCTGAAAGGATGGACAAAAAATTAATTACAATGGTAAATGCTACATAGAGAAAATTAATAAAGAACAAAAATGGAGGGAGATTTTTCAGACTTATTTGTACATTTTAATTTTTGAACCCTATACTGTGTAATTTATTCAAAAATGATAGAACTGAAATTTCAGGACAAAGAGTCCTAAGTTATATGTAGGAGCTCTGGAATGCTAAAGTCTGTGTTTGGGGGTTTTAAGAATGATTTGAATGCAGATTGGACTCTAGCTTCTGGAATTTCTGATCCTGTAAGCATCAGGTTGCGGCACTGGAAACAAATATCCTGTGGTTACAGTGGCATCTACAGGACAAACAGAATATTTCAGTTTGTTTTTTTGGGTGTGTGTGTGTGTGTGTGTGTGTGTGTGTGTGTGCGCGCGCGCGTGCGCGCACGTGGAATGATATAATAGGAGTGGAGAGGTGAGAAGAAGCATCAGAGGAGTTTAGCAGGGCATAAGTGAGGAATGGGGATTTTCCCTATTAGAATTGCTAGTTATTGAAACATAATTTTTCCTATAAGCATTTGGAAATTTAGACCTTATAGATAAAAATTTATTACTGAAAATAATAAATTCATTACTTTGTTACTTTCCAGCTGTGTGGCTTAAGGTAAAGTCACTTAACATTTCTGAACCATGATGTTTACACCAGTAAAATGTGAAATGTACTATCTGCATTGCATGTTAGTGCATCACAGTGTTTCTAAGTGACTAATTTTGCTAGAGAAACCCCAACTCTGACAAATAGCAGATTATTCATCTCTAAACGCCCTAAATTCACTCCAACATGGAGAAAACTGCTAAAGCAATGTGACCCACAGAAGGGGCCTCCTCCTCTGTAACTGCCAGTTTATAAGAAAGATACAGGACCAACTCGACCCTTCCAGAGAACAGAACAGAGCTGCCAGCTTAGCGAAGGAGTTCACATCACCTCCAGGTCAGAGGTACCTTGCTCTTCTTGTCCTGTGTGTTTTGGGAAGGTATATATACCTAAAACCACTTTATGCTGTTTTCCAGTGACCCTCTTGCCAAAGGTAGATTTTTGTTGTAATTATCTGTTCTTCTCTGTCCCCCAACGTGTGTGTTATGGTTAAATAGAATCACTGCTGGTCCAGGAGAAAGACAAGAGGTGTGATGGAGGGAGGGTCTTAATGACATTTAAACCTTTGGGTTAAGGCCTCTTGGAAATTCTATATACCTCCAGATTTTTCATGACTGAAAAATCTATCTTCTTAGGCCATGGAGTTGGGCTTTCTGTCACTTGCAAGGAAAAGGATTCTAAGTCAAATGGCTCTTAAACCAAAAGATGCTCAAATCCACCTATAATAGAAGGTTAAAAAAATAAAAGTGAGGTGCCATTTTTTTCACTTTTAGAATGGTTGTCAAAAATCCACACACTGTATTGATCAAGCTATGGGGAAATTAACAATTTCATACATGACTGGCAGAAGCATAAGAGGTGTAAGTCCTGTGCATGACAATTTGGAAATGCCCATGAACATCGCGAAGGCCAGGCATCATCAGATACTTTCGGACATATTCATCGCAGACAGAATGAACTATGTGTAAAACTATTCATTTCAGCCTTGTGTTTATGGCAAGAAATCAACTTACATTTCATCAATAGAGAACTGAGTCCATGAATCTAGGTGCATTCTCTTAGTGGGGATGCTCTGAAGTTATAAAAAGTGGGAGAAAAGTTCCCCTAAATCATGTAGAGTATCATAAACCTTAATACAAGAGAACATTTTATACAGATACACAGACATTTTGAAGATCATGAAGAATAATCAAGATGGAGGAAAAAATCATAAAAAAACAAAGGGTAGTTTTTTTAAAGATTTATTTATTTAGGAATACAAGAGCTGGGGTATAGGCCAGAGGTGTGGGGGAATGAAAGGGGGGTGAGAGGACTCATCAGAGACAAAGTGGGGAAGAGAACAGGCAGAATGACTGAAATACACTGCTGAGGGGAGCAGCGGGTGAGAGAGGGGAAGTCTGCTGCGCCATGTGGGAATTTCTCCGGCCAGGGATTGAACTTCGCTGTAGTGGCTGCCGATAGCTTCATTGGCTGAGACTTAACCCCTTGTGCCACCAGGGAGTTTTTAAAAAAGGTTTTCTGATACATGAATAAAATACATTCAAAGTACAAAAAAATAATAGCATTGATAACTTTTGGTGTGGACTTGGTAAGAAGAAAAATTTTTTACTATATTCTTTTTGTATTTTTATTCTTTTGTATCATATAAATACATGACCTATTCAAAAATTAAATGAATTTTAAAAATTACATTTCCTAACTAGTACCCACGACTTGTGTAATAATAAAAACAGATCACCGTTCCTGGCAATGAACTTAATGAATTACATGAGCTGGCTTCTTCCACATTCTGGCCGAATGTCTGGCTGATGGTGATTAGGGCCCTAAGAGATCCACGCTGCCCAGATGGAAATCATTGTTCTATGATGAGGGTGGCACCTGCAAGACAAAGTGAGAATGTCTCTATTTTATTTAATGATTTGTTTTCTGTTTGACTGAGAAATTTAGTAGACGATGGAGGAGGGACAGTGAGCATGAATTTCCCACTAGTTGCTAGGTATGAAGATCTTGTTAACAATATAGAGATATTACACCAAAACCAAAGTTCTTTTTATATAAGGTGTGGGACAGAGGAATAAAGGTAGCCTCCTCTGAGTCAGATTTTGGACTTGTCACTCCCCAGAGGTAGGCCTTTTAGCCAGGCCACTGAACATATGTGAGCTGTTGAATCAACATCTATGACATGAGGATAATAATGTGTACCTTGCAGGGTGGTGGCCTCCTAAAGACTTAAGGGAGATTCACAGTCAGAGAACCCCTAAACCCAACACGGTAGCTTCCAACTGTTCTGTCTCCAAGGTGATTCCAGGCCTCCAACCTATTCTTTCAGGAAATGAGATGCTGAAAAGATGCGGCCCATGGAGGGGCATCCTCAGTGGAGGATAAAGAGCAAGAGTTCACCTTCTAGGGTGTCTACACTGTGTGACTAATGAGCTCATTTCACGTTAGGGTCCCAGTCTTGGTAAGTGTTTGAGATCAGAGACCACTCTGGGTTGTCCCTGTTCTCCTCTTTTCCAAATGGAAGGTTTTATTTCAGTTGTCATACTCTGTCTCTATAGGTTTGTAAGGTAAGTTATGGTTTTCATTTAATTTTAGTTTGCTGGGCTATGAGAAGTCACATAGGATCTGACCTAGAAGAATACCTGCTACCTAGAGACTCTGGACTTAAAGCAATAACTGATTTATTTATGAGCTCGGGTTGTTTATTTCATCTCCTCTGGAATGTGGATAAACATAGCTTTTATTGCAAGTATAGTTGTGCTATATTGATACGGACACCTTCGAAGACAGATGCTTGAAATGATACATGAAGAAATGAATATGTAAAGAAATCAATGCTCAGAGAGGCTTCAGTTCATTTATTTAAAGTGACACAGAGAAAACGTTAAGCTAGGTTAGTGGCTGCCAACTATCAATATGTTATCTCCCCATACTGCACTTCCTACTCAGTGTGACATAGATATGTCTTCGGTACATTTTCATTCATCTTTATTAAAACTTTTTTGCATATGCTTCACTGGGGATAAGTATGCAGTGCGGAGACTCAGGTCTGGACCAATGAGCAGCACACGCCCCTGCCCTCAGTGGTGCCCCTAGGACAGGCATGGGTGCATGTGAAGTCATTGGCAGGCAGAGCTGGTGGATAATGCCTGAGGCCACTAGAAAAGGGAGACTAGCTTAGAATAGAGTCAAGCTCAGTGGAAACACAGATAGTTAGAGACCAGAGAGATAGAGTCAGAGAAATAAAGAAACAGAGACAGAGAGAGGGAGCATGGCCCAATGTGCTGACATGCCTCAAGGCCTAAGATCAGGCCTGTTGCCAGATAAACCCAATGACTTTTCTTTTATGTGAATCATATTTCTCTTCTGTTGGTTAAACCAGATTGAGTTGCTTTCTGCCACTTGTAAATAAAGTAATTCTTATTAATGCATGTGAAAAGATGGTATGCCCCTGCCAAAAAAAAAACAGATAGAGAAAGAGAGAGAGAGAAATGAAACATGAAAGCATGGGAAGATAATATTTTTATCTACCATATTGACAAAAACCCAAATGTTCAATAGCACATGGTTGGATAAACTATAGAGCAGAAGATATTCACATACTGGGACCTCCCTGGTGCTGCAGGGGTTAAAGTCTCAGTGCTATCAAGCCCTTACCAGCCACTGCAGCACTATCGCCTTTAAGGCCTGAGTTTGATCTGAGTTCGATCCCTGGCCAGGGAGCTAACCCACATGGCGCAACAGACCTCTCCTGTCTTGCCCTCAGCAGTATATTTCAGTAAATTGGCCTATTCTGCTCCCTACTCTGTCTCTGGTGAATCCTCTCACCCCATACCTCTGGCCTGTACCCCAGTTCTTGTATGCATAAGTAAATAAAAATAAAATCTTTAAAAAGAAAAATAACACTAGTGAAATGTTCAACCTGTCCGGGATTCATATGACAGTTCTGAGACTTGGAATAGGAATATGTGAGTAGCTACACATGTGGTGGAGAATTGTGAACATTGATATGTCCCATAATCTTCTTTGCCTCAGTAAAAAGCCCATCCCTTCCCCCCTTTTTCCTGAAGGGAGCTTGACTTCCTTTTCATAAATTCCCTTTGTTGACTTAACTTAGAGAGCTACCTCACAACGGAGGCCAGTTCTCCCCCCACCCAGTTTCACGATCCTTTATTTGCTTTTAGACCCCTAATGAGAGTTAAATACCAGCATAACTCAAGGGGAGAAATTTCTAGGAGTCAGAGTTCTGGGTATCTATGTGGATGGATTTCCTTAATCTTGCCCAATACCTGTGTAAATAATCACTTCATTAGAGTTTCTCCAGTTAAACTCTTTTGAACACAGCCTCTGTTTCCTACAGTATTCTAGTTGATGCAGTGGCTCATAGAAAGAGTTGTGCTTTGCAGCTCCATTTACAAAAGGCAGTAGGGTGAAGTGCCCAGGAGCACAGGTTTGGAAGTAGAGTGTCTGCGTTTGACTCCCGGCTCCACCACTTACCAGTTTTGTGACTCTGGCAAGTTATTTATCTTTTCTGTGCCTTAGCTGACTCCTCTATAACATGGAAATACAACTGAACATAATGGATCTTGGTGAGGATTTTGTGAGCTAATAAAGAATTTAGAAAAATACTATAGGTGCAAGATGGGTGATAGTGTGGAGAGCAGAATTTCTAAAAGATAGAGACTGCCTTGATCCAATCACAACAACTTAAAAACAGAGAGCTTTCTTTTGCTGATGGCAGAAAGGGAAGTCAAAAGGATTCTAAGTATGAAAAGGACTTGATGTAAGGCCCTTCCTGCATGGAAGATAAAGGGGCTCTGTGAGAGAAATGAAGCAGCCAGCAAAAACAGGGGAACCTCAGTCCCAAAACCTCTAGGACTGAATTCTGACAATAATTTCAATCCGAGTGAGACTGGAAGCAGAGGATCCATATAAGAGCCCAGCTGGATTGACTACTTAACTTTATCTTTTTTCATTCTTGAGGAGAGAACCCAGTCAAATTCACCTGGTCTTCAGATCTTTAAAACTGAAATAATGAATGGGGTTGTTGATACTGCTAATTTTGTGGTAACTGGACATGGCAGTGATTAGAAAATTGATACAGATCGCTATTATTATTAACAAGTATTAAACAATAAAATGGAAATCAACCTAAATATCCATTAATAAATAATTGTACTTTTGCAAAATGGAATACTGTGAAGTCATTAAATATGTTAAGATGCTCTTTATGCATTCCTCTGGAATGCATGTTTACATGAAAAAAACAAATTATAGAATCATCTGTATAACGTGCTGCCACAATAAAAGGAATTATATATTTATATTATATACTTTAAAGTTTCTGGAATAATACAGGAAACTAATAACTGTGGTTACCTGTTTGAGGAGTTATGAATAAGATGTGGGCAGACAGGGAGAGCAGAGATTCTCTATTCAAAAAATTAGAACTGCTTTTATAAAAAGGAAAAAATATAATCCTAACATTTCTACACATTGGAATTGCAGAGTTCTAAACACATGCATCTGTTTACCCATATGAATCATCAGTTAAATTAATTGTTTTTTTCTATCTTGTAGGATTTCTGGCCTATTTAGCATCCAGGGCAATCAGAGCTGAAGTGTAAGAAAAACATAGTGTATGGTTATGGTGACATCTGCAGGATAAATTGAGAATTTGTGTTGATTTAAGTTTTTTTCTGAGAAGCATGCATTGGAAGAAGTGAATGTTTATCCCCAGTGAAATAGAGATTATTGGAAAAGTTTTAATAATGATGAACGAAAATGTCCTAAAGACATATTTACGTAGGCCATACAGAGTAGGAAGTGCAGTATGGTGAAACAGCATAGTTGGCAACCATTTACCTTGCGTAACATGATCTCCGTGTCACTTGAAGTAAATGAACTGAAGCCTCTCTGAGCATTGGTTTCTTTACATATTCATTTCTTCATATGAACAGTCTCGCCCCATTTGCAGAATTGGTTTTTATAGGCATTGCATGTAATATGCTGAACTCAGGGCCTGGTTCACAGTCAGTTTTCAGAAGTCAGTAGTCAGTGTGTTCTCGCACTTTCTGTATCCTTCATTATTGCTGCGCTCACAGACTGATAGCCCTGTCAGGCTCATCCTACTTAAGTCCTACCCTGATCTTGGTATATATTCAGCTTTTCTCAACTTCCCGCAAGTGAACTCATCATGTCAACACAATTTCACTTTCTTGAATACCTTAATAGCCAAGCAGCCCAGCTCTCTTCCTCCTTCTCATTGCACTAGTGATTTGGAGCCTTTTTTGAGAAATTCTTGGTATCTGTTTAATTTTTCAGAAAAAAATCACAGATCATGTTTATACATTTTTAACCTAACTGACACTAACGCGTGTTTATCCACATAATGACATGACATTTTCTCCTCTGGGACCATAATTAAGCTTTAGCTTGACCTTTCTTCACCTTCAGAACATAAAGGTTGTTCTGAGTCTCTGTTGGCCTTATGTGTATATGCACAGCTTCACATTTTTAGAGTGATATGTTCCTATGTGTGTTAAGTCTAAAGCAACAGATTTGAGATCAAAAGCTGAAACAAATTTATTAGTGATTTTAAACATGAATAAATTTAAAAGATTTTGTTGTAACTCAGTGAAAGGAATATTCTCTCGGTTAACAGCTAGATAGGCGTAACTTTTCAAAGGAGCCCTGTAAACATAATTTTAGAATTATATTTAAACCTAAGATAGTTAAAAGGTTGATTCCCTGATTCCATGATGTTTAGATCAACTAGAGAAGAGAAAAATTAGACAATAAGAGAATGTGATGATTACGATTCAAAGTAATAAAGCATCTAGACAGAATCAGGCAAAAAGCCAGCAAAGAAAGAATCTTGGGTTTTCAAGCAGATGGTGCTGCATATCATAAATATTGTGATGAAGATAATGACCCCTGGGGGTTCTGGGCTAGTCAAGTGACACTTTAATGGGGGATTTCAACAACCCAGATGACAGGCATTATAGAGAGTAACTAGTTATGATTACTAAAAAAAAAAATCTATGCAGTAGTGGACATAAGAGAATACTGCAGAATACCGAGTCCATAATATGACAAATATAATGGTAATATATAATATTGAAATTACAAAATATTGTTAAAGAATTCAGACATCAAGTTGGAGAATTAGAAACCTCATGGCAACTTATGAATATATGGTTATGTTTCTGATTTTACTAAAGTTAAAAACAAAGAGAGGGTTAAAATTCGGACAAAATAAAGGTCATAGGCCAGAGACAGTCATTATGGAAATGGATATTTGTAGGATGGAAAATTAAATGCCCAACCCTAGACAACAGCTTATCATGGAACGATGACAGAAAAGCCTATAATACTGATGGAACTAAGAGAAAGAGCAAGCATAGTGCACACATACAAGAGAATTTTTGTTCAGAAAACTATAGATGAAATGAAGATTAGAACATTTATAAGGCAGGCTTTTCCCAGGAAAGAATTACAATCATGGGAACAACTAAAACACAGGTGGGATGTAAGGATGTCCCAGTTGAGAAAAACACAATTAGGACACAGTTTGACTACTGAAAGATAAGGAGACAATTGTATACCAGAGAGAACTTGAGAGAAATAGAAAAAAAAAGTGTCAAGAAATCTATTAGAAAATAAAAGGAAAGCCTCCAGTTTATTATGGACATAAATGAAATAGGTCATACCCATTTGAAGGATAAGCAACTTCCAAGAGACAAAAATATGGGCCACATAAGGACAAACTGCCTTCATGCCATTGACTATTCTAATAAAGAGAAGAAAGAAATGGAATGTCAAAATCAAGAACAGGGAAAAGTTCAGACCAGAGATAAAGATAAAATCTTGATCTGTAAACTAGAAACTTGGCATTTTTTTTTTATCTTCCAGATCAGAAGATTTCTCTATTATCTATTAAAACGTAATTGAATTTTAAATTTTTAAAATTACTAGATACAGGACCACAGATGTCAATAGTTTCAGAAAAAAATACCTGAGTATGCATAAAGGAAATGGAATGGTGAGATTTAAAAGGCTGAGAAGAACCACAGCAACAGGAGTCTGGTAAAATGAGAACAAAGATCAGCTAATTGTCTTTCCAGAAATTACAAGGTATCCTTAATACGAAGTTTGAACTAATACTTGGAGCAGACATAATAAAAAAAAAATTATATATTGGAGAAAGCAAGATCAGTATAGCAGTGTATATTTGTATTAGAGCAGCAAATTTGGCCCCAGTGTTATAATTCACATTGGGTTGTGAATCTTTATCCCCTTAAATAAAGTTTATTCTTGGAAGTTTTATAAAATGTATTTGATACTTTGATTGTGGAAAAATACTTTAACTTGTTCATTTATTTAGTGGGTATAGATAAGACAATATCTTTTTCTTGAGTCAGTTTTAGTAATATTATCTAGAAATTTTCCCATTTCATTTAGGTTTTCAATTTCATTGCCATAAAATTGCCACTGAGGTGGCTGTCACCACAGCAGCTCAATGGTTCTCCTCTGACAAGATTTGAAATAATTACAAACTCACAAGAAGTTGCAAAAATAGAACAGAAAGGTCCTGTGTACTTTTCACTCACCTTTCCCCAATACTAACATCTTACATGTACTAATACAAAATGAAAACCCAGAAATTTGTATTGGCGTAATGCTATTGACTAGATACAGCTCTTATTTGGATTCAATCTGTCTTTATGTACACTGACTTCTTGGGTGTCTGTCACTCTATGAAATTTTATCAATTACATAGATTCATGGGCTGCCATTACAATCAAGATCGGTAACTCTTCCATCATCACAAAGGCTCTCATTGTACTACAGTTTCATAATCATACCCCCACATACCTCTACCTTCTTACCCCTGACAACTACTAATCTGTTCTCCATCTCTATAGTTTTGTTATTTCAAAATTATGTAAATGGAACCATATGGTATATAAGCCTTTGATATCAGTTTTCTTTACTCAACATTGATAAATGTTATTGAACATCTCTTTTATGCTTATTTGCAAACCGTATTTCCTTTTAGGTTCTGTCTCTTTCAGTCTTTTGCCCTTTTTCTAAATGGTTTGTTTATGTTCTTATAGTCACATTGAAAGTGTTTTTTGTATCTTTTGGATATAAGCGCTAGGTAACATATTGACTTGCTTTCTCAATCTATGGCTTATGTTTTTAACTTCAATAACATTTTCAAGAGCAAAAGTTTTTAATTTTGATCAAGTCCAATTTATCAGTTTTTCTTTCATGGGTTGTTTTTCTGTTGTCACATCTAAGAAATCTTTAATCCTAAGCAATAAAGAATTTTTTTCCAATTTTGACTCTGAAAGTATTATAGTTTTACATTTATATGTATACTTATATTTTATTTTTAAGTTAATTTTTGTATTAGGTGAGAAGTTTACAGCAAAGTTCACTTTGATTACTGTAAATGTCCAGTTGTCCCAGAACCATGAGTTGCAAATACTATCTTTCTTTCACTGAGTGGCTTTTGATATTTTGTCAAAAAATATGTTGGTCGTATATGTGTAGGTCTCTTTCTATGCTCTCTTTTCTGTTCCTTTGATCTTTGTGTCAATACCTCTATAAACCTGTCTCGCAAACATAGTAAGTCAAAAACCAGTAGTCTGATTTCTCCAACTTCATTCTGTTCAAAAAACATTTTCATCTGACTAGTTTATTTGCCATTCCAAATATATTATAGCTATAATGTGTGTATGCATGTGTGTGTGTGTGTGTGTGTGTGTGTGATCCAAAAGGGTAGGTTTATTATATTAATGAGGAAAGAAAAGGATGCTTGCGCTGACACAAGTGGGCAGAAAGAGCTGCAAAGGGAAAAGATTTGGGAAAAGAAATGCCTGCATAGTTACAAGTGGGCAGAACTGCATTTTTGAAAGGGGCAGTAAGGGATAGTAAGACCCCACAGACACAGGTGGGCAGTCTGCGGAGGAGAGCTGCCTATTCCATATACATTTTATATTAAGATGGATTATATTTACCAACAAATATTTAAGAAAATTTGACATTTTTGCCAATTTGTGAGCATAGTAAATCTCTCCATTGGTGCCTCTTATTTACTTCATCAGTATTTTGTACTCAGCAGCATTCAGTTTACACTTGATTAGACTTGAGCCTAGTTTTTCACTTTGAGAGGTTTTAATTAGTTTTATCTTTTAAATTTTGGTTTCCAATTGTTCATTCTAACTATAGAGAAATAAGATTGAGTTTTGGTTGTTGACATTGTATTTTTTGATCCTATTAAATTCACTATTCCTTCTAGAGGATGTTTTTTACTTGTTTTTGGCACGTTCAGGACTCTGCAGACTGGAGCTCTGCAAACTTTGGGCTTTGTGACAAATTCAGTTCATTGTTTTTGTAAATAAGCTTTACAAAAATGTGCTAATTTGTTTTTCCTGTGGCTGCTTTCATGCTACAATAACAGAGTTAAGTAGTCATGACAGAGACCACATTGCCTAAAAAGTTGAATTTTTACTATCTAGCCCCTTACAGGAAAAATTTTTTTTAAAAAGTATACAAGTTTCTGACTTCTGCTGTAGACAATTGTGTCATAGACAAATAAGGATAATTTTATTTTTCCTTTACTCTCTGTATGCTTTTGATATTCTTTTCTTGCCTTATTACACTGCCTAGAACTTTCAGCACTGTGTTGAGTAATAGCTGTGAGAGTGAGCATTTTCTCTCATTCTCAATTTAGAGCAGAAACATTTAGTCTTTCACCATTAAGTATGTTGTCAGTAGTAGGTTTTTGTAGATGTTCTTTATGAGATTGAAGAAATTCCCCTTTATTCCTGATTTTGAGTTTTATCATGAATGGGTGTTGAATAATATCTAATGCTTTTTTGTGTTGATTCTTATAATTGTGTATTTTTTTCCTTTACCTATTAATATGTCGAATTACAATGATTTTCAAATAGTGAACTAACCTTTTATTTTGGGGATGAATCTTAGTTGTGATAACATAATTCTTATACATAGTAGCATGGCATATATACATACCTTATATATTGAACAAAATTATTATTATTTATATGTTACTGGATATAATTTGCTAATATTTTTAAAAGATTTTCATGTTGGTAGGTTTCTTATTTTGTACTATCTAATTTTGGTATGAGGATAATAGCAGCTTCATAAGATAAATTGGGAGAGGTTTCTTCCTCTTTTACTGTCTGAAAAAAGGATTGTGCAAAATCAGTGTTAATCGTTGTTTAAATGTGTGGTAGAATTGTCCAGTGAAACCAGCTTGGCTTGCAGATTTACTTTTCTAGAGCCCTTTAATCTCTAAATTAATTTATTTGGTAGTTATGGGATTATTTATGTTATCTTAATATCTTTGGTAGTTTTAGTAGGTTGTAGTTTTCCAGAAATTGATTCATTTCATGTAAGTGGTCAAATTTATGTAAGTATAGTTGATGGTATTATTCTCCTAATTTCAGGGTTTGCAGTGATATTCTTGCTTTTTTGCCTGACAAGGGTGAAACTGATACAGAGAAAATGGGGCTTTTTTAAATTTAGGCAAAGGCAGTGCCCCAACTGCTTATCGGTTACTATATTGGTTCTGCACCTGCGCGCACACTTGCAAGACTACTCAGGTTTAGGAAACTACAACATTGGGATTTATTTAACAAATAAGGGAAAACAAAGAATTACTAAAATCAACATAGGAAAAACAAAAAATTACTAAAGTTAACACATGGCCGTTTACCTTACTTAAAACAAAGTGCAGTCTTTTAAGTCCCAGAAAAATAATAAAAATGACGTTTTCCCGCCACTGCTGATGTGGAGCTCTTCTTCCAGATAATAGGCCATGATTCCAAAATGACATCTTCTTTCTTCTTCTGATGGAGTTTTCCCACCACTGCTGATGTGGGCCACAATTTCAAAATGGCATCTTCTTTCTTCTGCCCATGCACACCAGTCAGACTGTAGGCCAGGTTCCAACTCACGAGGACGATACAGGACACAACTGGAAATGCTCCCAAAACTGCTGTGATGCCCCAGCACAGCACCAGGCCAACAAAACTGCAAACAGCAACTACAGCAGCCAGATGGCCCAACAGACTGCACTCATGCATTTTTGGAAGGTGCCTGCTTCGGGCCTCTGCCTTCTTCCTTTGACTGCAGTAAAAACAAAACTGGGAGCGGTTTCCGTTGCTCGGCTACTTGCAAAGCCTCCAAAGTCCCTGGCCCCAAAGTCATTAACGATTCAAAAACATATCCTTTATCCCTACATCATGACGGCTCCTGCTTCTCCCTCCTACCTCATGGCAACTGTTTTTTATTTTCACATTATGGCGCCTGTGTCTCCTACCTCAGTCCCCTCTTATAAATCTCATCAGAAACCCCACCCCAGATGCAAACTTCGCAGTAGTTTACCTGGGGCTATTCATTTTAAACTCCTCCCAGGGCCTCTACCTGGCCAACAAACTCCTCTAGTAAACTTCTCTAGGGGGCACCACATTTTACCGGACTTTGGACTCAGCCTGGTTACAATATTAGTGCTTTTTTGCCTGACAAGGATGATTTGTGTCTTCTCTCTTTTTTTCTGTCAGTTTAGTTAGAGGTTTATCAATTCTACTTTCCCCCCAAGGAAACAGCTTTTGATCTGATTGTTTTTTCTCTACTATTTTTCTCTTTTCATTTCATTGATTTCTATTGTCTTAATTATTTCCTTCCCTATGCTTCATTAATTTTGTTCTTCCTTTCTAGTTTCCTGAGGTGGAAACTACAATTATTAATTTAGGCTTTTCTTCTTTTCTAATATTATCATTTGTTGCTAAAATTTCCTCCTAAGCACTCATTAGCTGCAACCCACATATTCATTCTGCTATATTTTCTTTCATTTTTATTTAGCTCAATGTAGGTTTTTATTTCCACTGAGAGTCCTTTAACCCATGGTTTACTGCAGAGTATGTAGTTAAATTTACAAGTGCTTGAAGATATTTCTGTTTTCTGATAGATTTCTAGTTTTAAACCATTATTGTCAAAAAACACATTTTGCATATAATTTCAAGTCTTAAACTTGTTGAGGTTTTGTTTGTTGAGCCTATGTGTGATTGAAAGAATTTGTATTCTGCTATTGTTGGGTGGAGTTTTCAATAACTATCCATGACAACTGAATGTGGCTTACTCAGTGTTTTGAATCTGTAGTTTCTTCTTGCACTAGACTTGGGAAGCTTTTCCCCATTTTTGTTTTAAAAATTGCTAATTTCTCAGCCCAGCATACTTTTCCCTCTTCTTCTGTGATTCTGAAGACATAAATATATGTATCTTATGTCAGTGACCTATATGTCCCTAAAGTTCTGTTCATTTTTCCTTTAATTGCATTTTATTGTTGTTCAGATTGCACAAATTCTATTGATCTATTTTCAAGTTTCCTGAATTTTATTGAATATGTTTATAAAAGATATTAATCTATAGTCTTTCTTTTTTTCTTTTTTTAAAAGATTTTCTTTATTTATGCATACAAGCTGGGGTACAGGACAGAGGTGTGGGGAGGCGATAGGGTTCACCAGAGACAGAGTGGGGAGAACAGACAGATCAACGGAAATACACTGCTGAGGGGAGCAGCAGGTGAGGCAGGAGAGGTCTGCCGCGCCATGTGGGAATCTCCCCAGCCACGCTTAACCACTGCACCACCAAGGAGGCCCCTATAGCCTTTCTTTTTTATAATGTTCTTGTCTGGTTTTGGAATTAGGAAACCTCGGCCTTAAAAAATTAGTTACAAAGCATTCCCTCTGCATTTATCTTCTAAAAGAGATTGTAGAGTTAGTGTAATTTCTTCCTTTCATTTTTATCAGCATTAGCCAGTGAACCCATCTGTCTTGGTACTTTTTTTATTGGAAAGCAGTCAATTATTGATTCCTTTTTTAAAAATAAAGATGGGCCTATTCAAATTGGCTGTTATTTTTTTATATGAATTTTGGCAGATTGTAGCTTTCCAATAACTCACCCATTTCATCTAAGTTGTCAGATTTGTGGGCATAGTGTTGGTCATAGTTTTCCTTTATTATCATTTTAATGTCAGTGCATTCCACAATGATGTCCCCTTTTTCATTTTCTTATATAGGTTATTTAAGCCCTTTCTTTGTTTCTTCTTAGTAAAGCTCATCAGAGACCCAGATGTTATTGACAAGGGTCAGCTATTGGTTTAATTAGTTTTTTCTATTGATTTTATGTTTTCAATTTCATTGACTTCTGCCCTAATTTCAGTTATTTTTTCAGCTTCTTAGCTGATGTGATCTTTTTTCTTAAATATGCAGCAAAGCTTAGAGAACATTCTATAGCATGATGGTATGTTAATCATTTAACTACAGTATAAAAATGAAAGAAAAAAGGCATTAATACTAACTATAGCTACTGTAATTTTTTGGCATATACACAATGCTAAAAGAGGTAAATTGTGATATCAAAAACATAAAATGGAAGGGGAAAAAGTTAGAATTTTGTATGCATCAAAGTTAAGTTGCTATCAGAAGAAAATGGACTGTTAATTTATAAGGTATTTGTGTGTCATGGTAACCACAAAGCAAGTCTATAGCAAATTCACAAAAGATAAAGGAAAGGAAATCAGAGCATAGCATCATGGTAGATGACCAGTTCACAAAGGTGGGCAAGCAAGGAAGGAAACAAGGAACAACAAAACAATGAACAACCAGAAAGCAACTAATAACATGGCATTAGTAAGTCCTTATGTATCAATAACTAAATGTAAATTGATTGAATTGTCTAATCAAAAGGCATAGTGTGGCTGGCTGGATTCTAAAACCTGACCAACTATATGTTTCTGTAAGAGACTCATTTTAGCTTTAAGGATGTAGCTAGGCTCAAAATCAAGGAATGGAAAAAGATAATACATACAACTGAAAACCAAAAGAAAGTGGAGTTATCTATACTTCTATCAGACAAAATAATGTATGGCAAGAGGAGATAAAAGTAATTGTATAATGATAAGGGAGTAAACTCATCAAGAAAATATAACAATCATAGAGACACTCAACATCAGAACCTCAAAACATATTAAACAAATATGAATAGACCCAAAGGGAAAATATACAAAAATCCAATAATATTAGTAATAAGCGATTAATCCCCCACCTTCAACAGTTAAGTAGATTATCCAGGCCAAAAAATCAGTTTAAAAAAGCTAGACTTAAACTATAGTTTAGACCAAATAGACCAAATAAACATACACAGAACAGTCCACCCAAGAGCAACAGAATATATATTCGTCTCGTGCACACTGGAACATTCTCCAGATAGATCATGTGATAAGTTACAAAATAAGTTTTAGCAAATTTAGGAAAGTTGAAATACCAGGAATCTTTTCTGTCCACAATGTTATAAAACTAGAAATCAATAACAAGAGGGAAACAGAAAAATTTATCAATATGTAAACATTAAATAAGACAACCCCGAGCAAGCAATGGGTCAAAGAAAAAAATGAAAAGTAAATAAACATGAAATAAAATTGAAAAGTAAACAAACAAAATAGAAACAAAACATACTAAAAACTTATAGGCTATAGTAAAAACAGTACTAAAAGGGAAGTTTGTAGTAATGTATACCTACTTTAAGAAAAAAGAAAAATCTCAACTTAACTTTACACCTCAAGGAACTATAAAAAGAAGAGCAAATTAAGACCAAATTAACAAAAGGAAGGAAATAAAAAAGACTCAAAAGAGTGATAAATTAAATAGAGGCCAGAAAAGATCTTCCAAAATAAGAATTAAAGGATCAAGAGAATTAATCACATATTATCTTAAATAATGAAAAAAAGAGGGCTCAAATAAATAAAAAAATGAAAGAGGGTGAATTGTGGCTGATACAACAGAAATATGAAGTATCATTAAAAAACTACTATGGAGGCCTCCCAGTGGCACAGAGGTTAAAGTCTCAGCTCTATCAAGCAATGGCCATCCACTGCCCACTGTAGCATGAGTTTGATTCCTGCACAGGGATCTAATCCACATGGCACAGCAGACCTCTCTTACCTCACCCACTGCTCCCCTCAGCAGTGTATTTCAGTAGGTCCTCCTGTTCTGTTCCCCACTTTGTCTCTGGTGAATCCTCTCACACCCTGCCTCCACCTCTGGCCTACACCCCAGTTCATTTCACTCATATGTATGCATTAAAAAAAAACTATCATGAATAATTATTTGCCAACGGATTAGATTATCTAGAAGAAATGGACAAATTCTTAGACGCATACCATCTATGAAGACTGAATTATGAAGAAATAGAAAATCTCAACAGATTAATGAGTTAGGAGATAGAAAGAATAATAAGATAAATCTAAGAAAGAAAACCCAGAACCAGATGCCTTTCTTAGTAAATTCTACTACAAATTTTTTCCAAAAAATTAATCAGTCTTTCTCAAAAACTTCCAAAAATTTAAAAAGGATGGAGCACTCCCAAACTCATTTTACATGGCCAGCATTACCCTGATGTGAAAGACAGATAACATTACAAGAAAAGAAAACTATAGGCTAATATCCCTGATGAATATAGGGAAATTTTTTTAAACAAAATACTAGGAAATTTAATTAAGTAGCACATTAGAAGGACCATACACCTTGAACAGATGGAATTTATCCCTGATATGCAAAAATGGTTCAATATACACAAATCAGTAGATATGATATACTATGTCAGTAGAATAACAAATTAAATAACAATTTCAGTAGATACAGAAGAAAGTATTTATCAAAATACAACATTCTTTCATGATAGAAATTCTCAACAAACTGGATATATATATATATACCTCACCATAATGCAGGCCATAAAATGACAAGCTCATAACATCTTATTCAATAGTGAAAGGTAAGAAGCTTTTCCTCTAAGATAAAGAACTATACTAGGTTACCCACTCTCACCATTTTTATTTAACATAGTACTGGATATCTTAGCTAGGACAATTAGGCAAGTGAGTAATATAAAAGACATCCAAACCAGAAAAGAAAGAGTGTCATTATTTGCTGATGAAATGATCTTATATGGAGAAAATCCTAAGGACTATACCCCAAAACTGCCCTGATTATACCACTCACAAAAAAATGAACTCAAAAAGACTTAAAACTGAATACCTGAAACTGCAGCAAAACTCTTAGAAGAAAGCATAAGAAAAAACCTATTTGACATTGGTTTTAGCAGTGATTTTTTTTTGAGGGGTGGGGGATAGGACAACAAAAGCACAAACAACAAAAGAAAAAATCTACAAGTGTGACTACATCAAACTAGAAAGCTTACCATAGCGAAAGAAACAACCAACAACTTGAAAAGGCAACCTAAGGAATAGTAGAAAATATTTGAAAATCATATATCTGATAATATCTGATCATTAGTCAAAAGAATTCATATAATTCAATAACAAAACAACCACAACAAAGAATCCAATTAAAAGATGGGAAGTGGAATTGAATAGAAAATTTCTCTCCAAAGAAAACATCCAAATGACCTACAAGCACATGAAAAGATATTCAGCATCAATAATCATCAGGAATAGAACTACAGGGAGATCTCACTTCACACCTATTAGAATGGCTATCATGAAGAAGACAAAGATAGCAAGTAATGGAAAGGATGGGGAGAAAAGGGAACCCTTGTACACTACTGGTGAGACTGCAAGTTGGTTCATCTGCTATGGAAAACACTATGAAGTTTCCTCAAAAAGCTTAAAAATGGACCTTATGATCTAGCAACCCCACTTCATGGCATACATTGAAAGAAAAAGAAATCAGGATCTCAAAGGTATCTGCACTCCAAATCCATTGCAGCATTATTTTAGCCAAGATATAAAATAACTGTCCCAGTCAACAGGTGAATGAATAAAGTGTGGTGGATTTGTACTATGAAATATTACTCAGCCATTGAGAAAGAAGGAAATCTTGCTATTTGTGACAACATGGACATTGAGGGCATTATACTAAGTGAGATAAGCCATACAAAGACAAATCTGTATGATATCATTTATATGTGGAATCTTAAAGAAGGTAAACTTGGAAAAACAGTAGAATGTGGGTACAAGGTCCTGGGGGTCGGGGAACTATAAAGATATTGGTCAAATATAGTTTAGAAGATTGGTGAGTTCTAGAAGTCTAATGTACACCATTGTGATTGTAGTCAACAATACTGTATTAAATACTTCAAAGTTACTACGAGAATAGATCTTAAGTGTATCACATCACATAATGAATTAATTATGTAATGTAATGGAGATATTAGCTAATATGTAATGGTAATCCTATTGTATTATATCAATGTATCAAATCAACATATTATTGTATACCTTAAACTTAATGTTGATTATATCACAATTTAAAAAATGAAATAGAAGAAGTAGACCCAGGCTTTTATTTTCACTGATTACTTTTGGACCAAAATTCTAAGGCCTTCAATGGAAAAAGCATATATTTTCAATACAACATGATAGAACAATTGAACATCATCTACAGAGAAGGAAAAGAAATGGACTCATACCTTAAACCATATGTAAAAAATAAACTCAAAATGAATTGTAGAGCTAATGTAAAACCTTAAGCTATAAAATTTATAGAAAAAAGATTAGCTAAATTCTTTCTATTAAGTTAGACAGTCTTTACATACTACACTAACAGCACCATCTTTAAGATGAAAACTTGATTAATTAAAATGAACATAAAAATTTAAAACTTCTGCTCTCTGAGTTACTGTTATTTGATTTCAGGAATTATTAAAAAGCTACCATAATCAATATCACATTCTGCTTGTAGAAGTGTAGACAGACAGATCAATTGGACAGTATAAAACAATAGTTTGTAAACCTTTGTTAAATGTAAATAGACAGTAAATATGTTAAGCTGAGTGGCCAAGAAGCAAAATTGAAGCTCTTGTTTAGATATTTACATAACATTTGAGATGTAGCCATTTAGAAAGGTAAAAGAGTTTCTTAACCAACAGACAGGAATTTAGAAGGAGAAAGACAAATGCCAAATGATTTCACTCGTGCGGAATACAGAGAAATAAAATAAAGGATCAGATAAAACCAAACCAAGCCTTAGATATCTGACCATAGATTTGAGGCTATTAGAGAGGAAGAGTAGAAGGTGGAGAGCAAAGGGAGGCAGCGACCCAGGGGACTATAGTAGAGGATTAGGAGTTCTTTGGTGATGAGTGTGGTGTGATAACATGCACCTAAAAAGGTAGGAACCTATACCCCTAAATCACACTCAAAGTTGTAAACCAACATTATCACAATAAAAAAATAATATAATTTTAAAAATTGTTTTAATTAAAAATGGAAGTATAGTATGTAAAAAAAAAAATGTGATTGTTTTGCCTCAGGCTGGCCCCTGGACTTACGGCCATCATAGATGTAATCAGTATGGGCATATAGACTCAGCATCCATAGATTCAGCATTTTGCCAAAATGTGAATTGATGGTGGGCTACCCAAGGGGAATACAAAATGTAAAAGACATAAATAACAATAAAAATATATTAAAAAATTAAAAAATAAAAAAATTAAGGAAGCAATAAAAACAACAACAACAACCAAAAAAAAAGTGAATAACTATTGACCCACAAAAAAGCAGAACACCATATACTAAAGTATTCTAGTAATAGAATTATACAGATAGCATAACTAAATGTAGGGCTGAGTAAATTAGAAAATATTGAAATCTAGATATATACTAATAAATGGAAATACAGAAAGGCAAAGCCTCTCCGAGTTGCCTGTGGCAATGAACTTCTTCAGATTAAACTTTAAACAAGCTAATGAAGTAGAACATGGAGGCACATAATTACTTACGCTTACCTCAAGTTCAGTGTGCCTCAGGGTTGCTATACTTTCTGGTGACCATGGACCACATCTGGGGATAAAACAGTAAAATAAATGTAGGTGACATTCAGATTTGCCCACAGGCCATAGTTTGCCAACCCCTGATACAGTGAGTCCAGAAATAAACCCACAAATATATGGACAGCTGGTTTATTAATTTTTTAATGTTTACTAAGAAATAAGGGAGCACAATAAAGATAGGATAGCTTTTTTATTTTTTATACTTTCTTTATGTTTTTTTAATCATTATTGAGGTAACATTTATTTACATTGTTCTTTGTATTTTGGAAGTATAGCATCCACCTCTCCCCTTTCCAATGTTATTACCATAGTGTTACCACCACCAAATCACCCAGAGTCCCCCACCATAGTACATTGTACTTCTTCCCCACTTTGTGCTGGCCTCTCCTTTCTCTCTCCCTCTGAATATCCCAGTTCTATAGTCAGCTTTCAAGGCTACTTTTTAAGTTTAGTTTTATCTGACTCTTTGCCTGGTTTCTCTATTTTCTACATAAAAGTGACACCACCTGGTATTTTCTTTCTCCTTCTGACTTATTTTGCTTAACATAATCCCTTCTGCCTCCCTCTATGTCACTGCAAATGGCATGAGTTTATATTTTTTGATTGCTGAGTAGTATTCCATTGTGTATATATACCACATCTTCTGATCTAGGCATCTGTTTGTTGCAGCATTATTTACAACAGACAAATTATGGAAAAAACCTATATGCCCAAAGGATACCCTTTTTAACAAACAGTGCTAAAAGAATTGACAATTCATCTGTAAAATCGTGAACTTGAATCCATACCTTACACATATACAAAAATTAATTCAAAAGAGATCATAGAACGAAAGCAAAAACTTGACAGTATAAAACTACACAAAGAAAACATAGAAGAAAATGTTTGTAGTCTCGGATCAGGCAAAATTTTCTCAAATAAGACATCAAAAGTACAATCCATTAAAGAATATAGTAATAAATTGGACTTCATCAAACCTAAAAACTTCTGCTTGCTAAGAACTAATTATGACAATGAAAACATAAGGTCAGGAGTAGGAGAAAATATTTGTAAAACATGTATCTGATGATGGACTTATATCCAGAATATATAAATAACGCTCAGAACTCGACGATAAGAAAAAGTAAACCCAATAGGAATGGGCAAAGCATTTTAATACAAACCTCGCCAAAAGTGATACATGGATGGTAAATAGATACTTGGTATTATTAGTCATTGGGGAAACACAAATTAAAATCACAGTAAGATGCCCACAACACACCTCTTGGAATGACAAAAGGAAGACTGTCCAAACCAAGTGCTATCAATTATGTGGAGGAACTAAAACTCTCACACAGTGCTGGTGGGAATTTTGAAAAAGAGTTCAATAGTGTCTAAAAATCTTAAACATTCAAGACTCACTCATGTGACCTAGCCATTCCACAATTAGTTATTTACCTAAGAGAAAATGAGATGTTTATACAAAACATATGCAAACATTGAGCAACTTTAATTGTAATAACTAAAACTGGAAACAAAACTAAATATCCATCAGTGGGTGAATGAATAAATAATGTGTATGATGAAGTACTACTCAGCAATAAAGCGCCAGAAAGATATTCAACATCATTAGTGGATAGGGAAGTACAGATTAAAAGTACAATGAGATACCACTACACATACAGAATGGCTGACATTTGAAAAATGACGATATCAAGTGCTGACAAGGAAGTAGAGCAGATGAACTTTCATTATTGCTAGTGAGAATGCAAAATGGAAAACTTTTTTTTCTGCTCTGGAAAACATTTTCATAGTTTTCTGTAAAGCTCAGTAACCTTATCATATAGCCCAACAATCCTACTCCCATGTTTGCACAGAATGTTTAACAGTTATCATGGAAACCTGGAAACAACTCAAATATCTTTCAATTTGTGCCTGGCTAATCAAATGACATGTCTATACAATGAGATATTACACAGAAATAAAATGTAATAAAACTGATATACAACAATAATGCAGATACACCTTAAAGCCACTAAACTCGTAACATCTGACTGCAAAACTGAGGCAACCACAGGGGAAAGGTCACAGGGTGGGGTGGAGGAGGGAAGGGGCCGAGGGAGACCAGGTGGGGACCATGGTGGAGGAATGTTGGGGCGCTAGTGGTGGGCAGGGTATGAAAATGTACATTTGTAGAGATTTGAACCTATGAGCCCTGGATCAGATTCAAGATGTAGACCTTTTTTACCTCAATAAACAGAATATGGAAAGAACAAAATTAAAAATAAGCACATCCAAATAGTTCCCATGAGAAGTATTCCTCCCTTCCCTCATTTCAGTATCAAGTTTGAGAAAAATCTCTTTCACTATTCCCATCTGCACAAGAATGATTTTTAAATTTACCTTCCAACTGAGGATTAACCCTGTTGGGACCCAGCTTCATGCAATGAAATCCTTGGTTTAGACTTTACACCTTGTGGAAGTTTGAAGGTTTGCTTTCTGTTCTAATGTCCTGTGATTCCACCAGACAGAAAGTTCTAGATCACCATCATTCTGAGATGCCATTTGTGCAGTCCGTAGTCTCCAAATTCCTCACCAAGTTACTCTGTTCACCCCTTTTTGTCCACTGAAAATTTTTTTGGTACTTTCCTGCCTAAACTTTAAAAATTTCAACTTTCAATTTCAGGAAAATAACTGTCATGAACTAAAAAAAAAAAAAAAGTTTTAATTATTTTGTATAGAATTTGAGTTTTTTAATTAGAAATCTTTTTCCTTCCTTCCTCCACCCTCTCTCTCCCCCTTCCTTCCTCCCTCCCTTTCCTTCCTTTGTTTTCTTTCTCTCTTAACCGTTTTACTATATTGCTAGAAATGAGTCCTTCCATATTTTTAAGTAGAAGGTCTTTAGTTTCATGCAGTGTAATTGAAAGAGCTGGAGGCTGAAAACCCGGAGATAGGAATGCTGGCATTGACTCTGCTCTTTATTAACTATGTGATCCCAGCAATTTGCTCTCCTTTCTCTGCCTCCTTTTTCCATTTTGAAGTGAAGGGAATAGACTAAATAGTCTCTAAGTCTTCACTTAAGACACGTACTACTTTGCTCCTGTAGAACATGTGAACTGCTAGCCTGGAGATTTGAAGTAGTGAAATTCATTTTTAACTAGGCTGCTATCTGGCGTTCTACTTTTAGACATGTCTTAGTTTCTTCATCTTCAAAGTGAAAATGACAATATCTATCTCATAGTACTGAAGTAAAAATTAAATTATATATTATTTCCAAAAGTCACTATCACATGAGGTGACTAATAAGCCTTAGGCAGATCCAAGTATGCTGAATTAATGATCTCTAAGTTTCTTTACTGTTCCAGGGACTCTGTGGCAACCAGTTGTTAAAATTAAAAAAAAAAAAAAAAAATTGCTGCAGTTCTACCTTACCCTCACTAGAGGTCACCATTACCAAACAAATCAGCATATACTTTATTGCCCTGGTTCGGAACCGGAAACGGTCCACGTCAACATTCTTCAAAGAGGTTTTTTTTTGGAGGGGGGGAGAGGAGGGAAAGGGTACCTTCAGACTACATCATTTCCTTTTCTGATCATAATATTTTCTCACTCAGTTACTGAAGTTTTCTTCTAATGCCCGTTACAACTTTGTACTGGGAATAGATAAGACACTATTTATAAGCAAATTATATTTTTCTCTCTCACTGCCTCTATTAAATAAAACAATAGCCCCAAATATTACCCTCTCTTTTCCAAACTCAAGCTGTCTGTCAAAATAAACAACCATACACACGCAAAAAAAATGGAGGGATGTAAGAGAGAAGAAAGCGGAAAAAACATCCCACAGCAGTGTTTTTCTTAAGAACTGTAACCCACAGTACGGTATATATTTCCAGCTGTGTCCACAGCACACACATGTATTTAACAAAAACAAATGTTTCACAAAGCAATAGTTATCCTTACAGAGGGAGAAGTACTTTTAAATTTTCTATTTGATTTTGTTCTAGTCTATCCTTTTTCTTTTAATTGTGCATTTGACATTAATTCCACAAACTGCTAAGGGATGATTCCAGTGGTTTGAAAAACATTGACTTAAATGGGATAAAAAAAATCTAAAAAGAAAAATTTAGGTCTAGAATGCAGTATGTACTGACTGGCCTGGAAAGACTTTGTGAAGTAACAAGTGAAAGTGACGAAGCATTATGTGCACTGTGATTCCATTTCTATCTAGAATGTGGATATACGTGTGTGCTTGTTTATTTAAAGAGGCTGGATGGGCTGTATTATTGGATTTATGCCTTCTGCTCCAGGTTACAGTTGACCCATTCTAATGGAACTTGTAGAGACACGTGCAAGCCTTTGCTTTCAGAAGGTCACCTTGGGCAGATTTGGTGAGGGAAGGAGGGGCCACCACTCTGCTCTTCCTGATCCCCCGCCCTGATGTCCTGAGCTGACCAGGAGGTTCCTGGCTGTGGATTTACAGGGAGGAAGTTAGGCAGAGGGCGTGGCCCCGAGTGCCTCGGGGAGACCTGGCTCCAGGAGCCCTACTTGGTGCTGGACATGCTCCAGGACTTGGCTTGCCCAAGCCCCTGCTCCCCGTGTGCTGCTCTCTGACTCCCCTTCCACTCTCACTTCTCCACCTCCCACGTGTTTGTAAGGCCTCCTTCCCATAACAAATGTCTTCTCCATAATTTTCACCACGGTTCTGCTTCTCTGACCGGACCCTGAACGATGCAGATGAATAGAACCCAGGTGACAGTAGTGACCATCGAGGAAGGGAATAAAAGTAGTGGGCTATACGGGAGATGTAGATTTTTCTTTATAGTTGTCGAAATCGTGTGACGTTTCTCAATAAGAATGTTTTCATATGTTACTTACACAGTCCCAAAGGGGGTAAAAAAAAAAAAAAAAGAAAGGATACTTTTAAGATACCAAAGCACACTCAGACAGAGAAAAGCCCAAAGTAGAAAATGAAATCACCACCTCCCAAACTTTCTAGATTGGATGAGAGCAATTTTTGTATTTAGATGGGTGACTTTAACAGTGGTAGTGACAAAAAAACAGTTCTAGACCTCAAAAACATTCAATATCATGGAGGAAAATTAGAGGAACGGTGCTGGCCAATGCTTCTCAATCCCAAAGGCGTTCGAAACGCCTGTGCATGGAAAAGTTCGCCGGCTCTTCAAAACGGTGGGTCCGGGTTGTAGTGGGGCAAGACCTGATAGTCTGACTTTCAAACTTATTTCCAGGTAATGTTGGAAATTTGATTTCACAACGAGGAAACTAAAAATCAAGGAAATTAAAATGCCATAAAATCCAAATGTAGTATGTGAATCTAGAGAGGATATTGTTTCAAAGGGTGAAGAAAAACAGTAAAAGTCATTTATAGGACAATTGGGAAAATGAGAATGTGGACTGGGCTGAACAAAGAACTTCTGGTACCTTATTTTCAATCCATACAACTTGTTCTCCATATTTTTACACCTGAAGGAACCATATGGCTGGGGTTTTTAAATGCCTTTGCTGAAAGACACACACAAAAATGCTTTCCCTGGATGTCTGATTGAAAAATGCCTGTTTTTGCAGTACTTACACCAGTGCCTTTGCAAATTTCTTTGTCCACAACTCCAATGGGAAGTTCAGGAGGACTCACATTAAGCCACGTCCCTAGCGCAGTGCTCTTCTGCTGAGATTAATAAACCAACAAGTTCTCAGTTTGCCCTGCAGGTGCCACCCTTGCCTTGCCATGAGATGAGCATTTTGAGCTCTCACTTCTCCGGATTGCTAATGATCAGAAATTCTCAAAAAGGGAAGAAGAGGGATAATGAACTATATGCAGCCTAGATTTCCAAGTCATAATGTTCATACATAGATTCAGAGTCCCTGGCTCCAAAAAATTAGGAGTCTTCCTTCCTTTTATCTTTTGGTCTTTAAGACATTTCTGTACTTTTGAATATATAATACATTTGCAAGTTTCTTAAACTGAAAAATATAAAAATATGCAATGGAAGTCTCTCTTCTGCCCCTAGCATCCATGTGCCAAATTTTTAATGCCCCAAATAGAAAAATACTATTTTTAGCCTCTTGTGTATCTTCCCTGAGCAATTTAATGCATCTGCAAGCAAATATCTGTATGTATTACTGTACTATGTTATTTTACACAAATATACAAGTTTCTCTATAATGTATCCACATTAATATATACTATGCCTTCATTTTTAAACAACTGCATGATATTGAATCTTTTGCCATTTAATCATCATCATCATTTTCATCATTTGAGTAAGCACTTACTCTGGGCCTAGCTCTGCTCCTGACACTTATTTTAACCCATTTATGCCAGCTCCTATATAGTACTTTTTTTTTTTTATCATCACTTTATAAATGAAGAAACAAAAGCAAAGGAAGGTCAAATGACCTGAGAACACTCAGCAAGTAAATGGTGGATCAAGGATAGTAAATAAGCAAAGACAATGGGGGTTGGCAATACTTGGGGGTCAGAGTACAGTGTGACTTCAGATAGGGCAGGACCGGGGAGTAAAAGCAGTGGGGAGCCTCCCTCCACCACACAGGAGATGACACCCCACCTTCCAAACCCGACATTCCTATAGTCTGGGGATTTCCCCCGCTTGCAGGCCCCAACCCATTGTCTGAAGAAGAGGGGTAAGTAAGAACCTCTCCTAATGGCATCAGGGATGGAAAGTTAAAAAAAAATAAAAATAAAAAACAATAAGAGATAAAAATACTTCAGAGAGCCCAGAGAAATCTGCCCCTCCTACCAGTCCTCCGTAACCAGATATGGATGCTGGTAGTTCTGTGTGCCAGATCCTGGCAGCTAGACCCACAAAAGATGCTGCTTTCCTCCATTCTCCTACCTCACTGCCCTACTCCAGGGCCTAAAAAGTGACAAAATGTGGCTCAGGCTTCTTAGCGTTGTCCGCACTATCAACCTGAATTGCTCTGGTATCTGTTTGGATGACTGCCTTGCTCTGTTGAAACTGCTGTAACAAAAATACCATAATTGGTGTGGTATAAACAACAAAGATTTATTTCTTACAGTTCTGGAGCTTGTGAAGTCCCAGATCTGGGTGCCCCAAAATTCAGTGTCTGGTGAGAGCCACTGGCCAGCTCTCCACCTTCTTTTTGACTTAACCTCTCAGGACTCTCAAGGGCACTAGTCCACTCGTGACCCCAATTCACAATGTTATCACATTTGGCGTACTCAGACTTTTTTTTTTAAGATTTATTTATTTATTTATGCATACAAGAACTGAGGTGTATAGGCCAGAGGTGTGGGAGTGGTGAGAGGATTCACCAGAGACTAGTGGGGAGCAGAGCAGGCAGATGGACTGAAGTGCACTGCTGAGGGGAGCAGCGGGCAAGGCAGGAGAGGTCTGCTGCGCCATGTGGGAATCTCCCTGGCTGGAGATCAGACTTGCCCTGCAGTGGCTGGAGATAGCTTCATAGTGCTGAGACTTAACCCCTTTGCCACCAGGGGAGCCCCCTCAAACTTTTAATTATAGCAATGACCATGAACTCTTGCCTCTGACTCACTGACCTCCTTTATGTCACCTCAGCAGGACTGCTGCTGGTACATCTGGTGTTTTTATGCAAATTAGAGTCATACATTATAGATCTGTGCTCAGGAAAAAAATGAGAAAGTTCTTCTGTATCTGCCTTCATCTTATTTTTATAGAATGACTGCCCTCTGGCCAATGACCTTGGCAATCTGGCAGCACCTTGCTTCCTGTCTGTACCTCATACCTAATTACTTCTCCTGCCCCAGGACTATTTTTTATATATATTTCTTTTTAACCAAGGCTGTGTTACGGGGAAATGGTGGGAAACTGCTGGGCACTCGCGTGCATCACTCAGGAGTGGGGGGCAGTTCTCAGCCGGTGGATTAACCTTACTGATGTGAGCCGGGAGTCTATGGAGAAATGTTTCTTTCCTTTGGCAGCAAACAATCCAGAATGGAACTTTCAGCAGCAAGCTGGATTCATTTTCTTTTGCTGCTGTAATAAATTGTCGTGAACTAAGTGACTTACAACACCACAAATTCGTTAAGTTCTATAGGTTTGAAGTCCATGTCGTGTCGGCTTGGCAGGTTTCTCTGCTCTGGGTTTCACAAGATCAAAATCAAGTTGTTTGCAGGTCATGGCTTCTCGGGAAGCTCTGGAGGCATCTGAGTCCAGGTTCTTTCAGGTAGTTGGAAGAATCTAGTTCATTGACTTAGTGGAACAGAGGTTGCTCTTTCCTTGCTGGCTGTCAGCAGGGGATGCCCTTAACTATAAGGGGCCTCTTTCCTGTCCTCAAATATTGGCCCCTACATTTCAGAGACAGAAATGCGTTGAACCTTCTCACACTTGGAATCTTTCTGACTTCCCTTTTTTGTCACATCTCTAAACTCTTCTCTCTCTAGCCAGGGAAAGTTTTCTCCTTCTAAGGGCACATGTGATTAGTTGAGCTGAGCTAGATTACCCAAAATAATCACCCTTCTTTGAGATCCACATATCAGTTACCTTGATTACACCTGGAAAGTTGTTTCTCGGTACCTAAATCTACTACTTAGATTGAATAACCAGAGGATGATGTCTTGGAGAGCATCTTTCAAATTCTGACTAACACATAACCAGTTATCCACAGTGATAACCAACTGGATAACCCATCTTTGGTTATATCCCCCAACTTTGATTCCTGAAAGCACAGCTGGTCTTGAATAGTATTCTCTTGTTCAATGTTTATTTGCTATAATGTTGATAAGGAAAAAAAAAGTGATTCCTGGCCTGGGCGACAGTCTGTGGAATCTGCACATTTTCCCCAGGTCTGCGTCGGTTTCCCCCAGATATTCCAGTTTCCATCCAAATTCCATAGAGGTACACATGAGATTCCATGGTGTGCCTAAATTGTCCCAATGTGAGAGGGTGTGTGCACCCCACAATGCATGAGTGTCCTGTCCAGAGTTGGTTCTCCCTTGTACCTGGAGCTTCTGGGTTAGTCTTTGACCCTGAACCAGAATAAGTGGTTTGGAAAAACTGAATGAATGAATGGAGATTATTTACTCTGGAAATGTTTTGGGTCTTTATTTATTTTTAAAGATTTTTTTTATGTGTGCATACAAGCTGGGGTGCAGGCCAGAGGTGTGTTGGTGGTGAGAGGAGTGGGGAGCAGAACAGGCAGATCAACTGAAGTACACTGCTGAGGGGAGCAGTGGGCAAGACAGGAGAAGTCTGCTGTGCCATGTAGGGAGCTCCCTGGCCAGGTATCGAATTAGTGCTGCAGTGGCTGCTGATAGCTTCAAAGTGCTGCATTTAACCCATTGCGCCACCAGGGAAGCCCTTCGGTCTTTATTTAGAAGTTTGGTTGTATTATTATAACTAGAAACAGGCTGTAGCAACTTAACTCTTGTGTCAATAAAATTGGTTTTGTTATCCATCATTTTGCTTAAAGTCATAGTTTGCAAATACTTACAATGGTAAACTGTATTGGCATTTCAGCAATGTCTCACACTCTGCATGCTGGGAAACCAGTCTCTGGTATTAGTGGTGGCCTTTGGAAGCAGACTCTCAGCATGGGATTCTGGAACTGGTTTACTCACAAGTCAGAGGACAATAAAGAACTCATTTCTCGAGTTACATGGTATGGTGATAACCTTTGCCATACTATGGCATTTCAACTGTTAAGATTCTCACTTATGGTTTAATAGACAGAGAGAGAGAAGTAGAAAATACAATTTGGGGTTATACTTTGGTTATAAGACTTGAATGGTAGTAGAATAATGATAATTATGTGACTTTTAGAGAGAGAGCTCTCTTCATGTCTTTAATTTGGGCTTTTATATTTTGAGACCATTGTAGATTGGCTTGAAGTTGTAAGAAATACAGAGGGGTCCCATGCACAGTTTATGTGTAAGTGGTAGTATCTTATAAAATAAGCAGAATGTTGGCATTGATACAGTTAAGTTACAGAACATTTCCTCACTAAAAGAACTCATGCTGTTCTTATGATCACACCCATTTCCCCTCCCTCAACAGTCTTTTCTTTTAGCAACTACTAACCTGTTCTTCATTTCTACAATTTTGTCATTTCAAGAATGTCATATAAATGAAAACAAACAGTATGTAATATTTAGTAATTTTTTTTATATCATGAGTTGTTATGTGAATCATGAGTTTGTGCCTTTTTGTTTTTAAGTAGCAGTTCACAGTCTGGATAGTGTCGTTTACTGAACCATTCACCCACTGAAGGATATCCAGGGTATTTCCAGTTCTTGTTAATTCTTTTTAATTTAGAACTATGCTCAGAGAACATCTTCTCTAATGTTTGACTTTAATTAAAGTAAAGTAAATTTAATGTATGGGGTGATCCCATTGCATTTAATAAGCTGTCACACATACGTAGCCATTTCAACAACCCATCTTTTTTTCTGTTTTTCTTTCCTGTTTTACTGCCATTGCCTCTCATTTCTGCCTACTGGGTCACTCCAAATAAGATATTAGCACAGAAGTCTTTATCGCAGGTTCTGCAAAAATAGGTGTTACCGAGTGTAGGGCCTCATCTAGAAGCTTGCCCAGTTCTCGATGGCAGCAGACAGGAAAACAGGTCACAAAGCCCACTTGTGGGGCCAGGAACGAGTGTTTCTTCCAGCAACAGGAGAGGCAGAGGTAGCATCAGCAGTATCTGTTCTGCTGGCCTGGCAGGAACAGCCTGGCGCAGTGGCTCAGGCAGCGGCAACCCCTTCCTGGCCCCCAGTGGTGGCAGACCCCTTGGGCCCCCTTGGGCTCTCTTGGCCCTCTGGGCTCCCGCTCGGCCTCTTGGTCCTGGCAGCAGCAGCAACAGCAAAGGGAATAACGGTAGCAACAGTGGCTGCTGCAGCAGCAGCCAGCAGGGGCAGACCCCTGGGCTCTGCCTGCAGCAGTGGCCTCGGCCCATCAGTGGGTGGTCCCCTCCGAGGAGCCCTAATGACATTTATATGATTTATAGACAAAGTTGGCACAGGGCCAAGTTTAAGCTGCATGTGTAAACTATACAACATTGTTACCTGTTATTTCCTGCTTTTAGCACATGCAGGCTGCATCTCCAGGTGACATGTTATCTGCTAGGCCACCTGTGCTGGAAGGTCATGGTGAAAAAACAGTTTGAGAAACTGAGAAAACTCTGTTTTTTAATGGGCCCTACACTAAGTGTTATTTAGCCTTTTTTGATTCTTAGCCGTAATTTCAGAATGTGTTCTGTGTTCTAGTGCAGACAGTCCTGTAGAAGGAGTGTCCAGAACGGGTATCGCAGAGGCCCTTCGATAAAAAGTTTAGATGGTTTTGTCCTTGGTAATTATTCAGTGGCTAAAGAATACAAGAATTATTTTTTTAAAAGATTTATTTATTTATGCATACAAGCTGGGGTGCAGGCCAGAGATGCAGGGTGGTGAGAGGGTTCACCAGAGACAGAGTGGGGAGAAGAACAGGCAGATTAACTGAAGTACACTACTGAGGGGAGCAGCAGGCAAGGCAGAAGAGGTCTGCTGCACCATGTGGGAATCTTCCTGGCCAGGGATCGAACTCTTGCTGCAGTGGCTCTGGATAGCTTCATAGTGCTGTACTTAATCCGTTGCACCACCAGGGAGGCCCAAGAATACAGGAATTATTAAAGGAAGACCTGTAATCTGGGAGAAAAGGTATATGAATTTAGGGAGCAGGATAAACACCTGGGAATGTGTTTTACGAAACTCATCCTGGGATAATGCTTTAAGAAATCATATTTTAAAATTAAAGACAGAAAATTCATGTCTTGGAAGCCTTAGGTGGAGTTAATCATCACAATGTGTATCAACTCTGAAAAAATTATAATGTTCGTAGGTATTGTAAATTACACTAAGGTTTAACCAATAAATTGTAGTTTAATTTCAGAATACTATAACCTAAAGAATCTGCAGTTTCGTGACAAAGGCATCTCCACAAAAGGGGGAGGTACCATGTCCACTACTCCCTCCCGCCCCCCCCCCATTTACATGTAGCCTCCTTGAACTAGCTGCTGGGAACTCGGGGAAGGAGCTGAGCCGCCAGGTGAGGCTCTGTAACACAGAAGGCAGGTGGGCTCAGAGAGACACATGGAGAAGGGCTCGCTTGCTTCTCTGTTTTGAACTTGCACCAGGGTCTTGGACTTGGAGGAGGCACATGAAGGAGTGACTTGTAGAGACACATGAAAGAAACACATGGGTGAGAGACACGTAGGGAGGTGACAATGGCACCCTTTATCTTCATTTGTACTTTGATTTTGCTCTTTTTGAAAACGGGCAATCTGTTACTTCACCAGCGAGTTCTTGGCTTTCCCAGACCGCAGAAGAGGAGGGGAGCTAGTGGTCATGTTGAAAGCAGGAGAAAGGACAGTGTGCACAGCAAAAGTTTATTTGGTGCAACACAAAGCAAAATATTTGAAGGGAAAACAGCAAAGCAGTAAAGCAGCACAGCTCCTGTTGCTGGAGGGACTAGAATGAGTTTCGATTGGTGGAATTCAGGAGGCTGTTTTCACCTCTTTGGGTTTTGTGTTAGTCTTTGTTCCCTCTTTGGTTGGGGATGGTTTGTTAGAGGGCAGGTTCACATTTTGGGTACTTTGCAGCTACTGCTCACTGGCCTTGGCTCGTTGCTGTCTGGACATCTTTGTCACATCGCCCCTCGGCCCCGCTTCCCTATGTCTCTACAGCGTCTCCTGACCTTGGTCACTCCCTTGCTCACTTTGATCCCAGACTTGCCTGGCCTCTTTCTCTCCCTTCCTATAGTTCCCCACCAGAAGATGCCTTAGACTTGAGGCAAGCTTTTGTGCCTTGGTGTCCTTGCATTGAGCCAGCCGTCTTTGGCTGGGCATTTCCCCGTGAGGGGATGGGTAACTTTGGGTGTTTTATTGGGAAACTCTTCTCTCTCTCTCTCTCCACCCTAATCCCATTAAAGTTTTTTCACACTAAGTATGCTTTGTTTTTGTGCAGATGTGTGGTTGAACCTCTGTAGAGTGTGCCAGGGGTACTCCTTGGTTGCTTGATAACACATTTTTATGTCAGGTGCTCATAAATGCAAAGGATAATGAAAGGACCGGTATCATGTCTGTTAGGATTTTTTTAGCCTTAGGAGGGTTCCTGCTATTTCCAAGGCCCACAAACCCTTCAGCGAAAAAACGGATACAAAATATTTGAAAGTCCTGATGTTCTCAGAAAAAGTCTGAAGGACCCTGAGTACGTAAACTACTGAAGCAGACAGGGTTAGAACTGACCTTGAAAAAGTTGGCACTGTGCAACTTCGTGACCTATGTGTAACACATTGTTTCTCAACAGGGGATGAGCCAAAGTCAGGAAACAATTTTATCTAATTTAGTGTATGGAGGAACTGTGGATCCGTTAAAGAGGCTGGAAGAAGCCTAGGAGTAGCCATGCTGAGCATCTGTGTTGTATACGACATATATTTTTTGACCTAGTTGTACGTCATATAAATGTCTACTTGAGATCTTGAAATGATTAAACAGGACTATTTTCAAGTAAGAAATCTCGAGAATGAGCTAAGTTATTTCAGTAAAAATTGACAACTAGGTTGACACTTAGTTCTCATAAATTAAATTAAAATTCCTAGATGTGAGGGAGAATATGGTGATTAAATTTTAAGATTTGTATGAATTGCAGCATCGCTATTTGTAGATTTAGATCAGAATGTTGCTTTAAAAAAAAAGAAAGAAAAGCACCAGTGTGAAATGGTGCATAAACTGGCAGCTCAGGTTAGCAGCTCTAAAAACTCTGATTTTTGCTTTTGTGATTGGTCAAGGATAAGAAACAAAAATATAGAAGCTCCATTATATTACAAGGTTCAAAGCTCTGTGTCTATTGAGGGAATGCTTGCTGTTTGGGGTGGAAGAGACTTGCTTCCTGAAGACCATGCTGTCTTTCAGCAGTCGTGAATTAAGTAATCTAAAACTTTCACAGTCGTCCCGAGTAGAGTAGAAGTCTGGCAAACAGCCCGGTGGAAAGAGTCAGTTGACGGGAAGTGATCCTTAAACGGGGATGACATGCAGGCCAGAAACTTCCTCTGGAAATGGCAGAAACTAACCAACCTTAATGCGGATTTCTAGAAAGCAGTATAATGCCTCATAAGTGGGCTGTGGAAGATCTAGGATATTTTCAGCAAGATCACTTAGAATACTAAGGAAATGAATGATGATTATAGTATCTCTAAAAACTAAACAGAAAAGGAACTCATTATACAACTGTTTTGTAGCTCACAGATTTGATAAGAAAGTAAAATACCTTGACTCAGAAAGTGGGCATTATTCCAAGAAGATGATGAAACTGAAGTTGTGCTGCAATTTCTGTCTGTCTGTTAGTCTTCCACTGAGTGAGTCCACGGGCTCACTCTACCACTGTGAATCATCTCTAACTTTCTCTATGACTTTGAATTTCTTCCTCCATACTCAAAATCCAGATAAGGAAGGAACTCTCAGGTGTTCTTTAGTTTTCGTAATGAGATAAAGATCGTCTCTTTGAAAGAGTCACGTGCTGTAAGATTTTTTTTTTTAAAAAAAGGGATTTATTTGTGGGGCAGTCAAACATCGCTGACAAAATGTTTATTCTCTTTCATCCCCATTGGTTGCTCAATATTCCTTATGCATTATTCATCCCATAGTGCACTTTTTGGGGAAAGTTTGTGAAGTCTTGGAGTTCTTGCTTTTTTTTAAAATTAATGTAATGTTGATTTATAACATTATACAAGTCTCACGTTATCAGCATTATGATTTGACATCTGTGTGCACTACATCATGATCATCAAGTCTGGTGTCCATCCGCCACCATGCACTTGATCCCCTTTTTTGTTTCACCCCCAACACTCTTCCTCTCTGGTGACCACCAGTCTGTTCTCTCTAGTTAAGAGTTAGTTTGTGGGGCCTCCCTGGTGGCACAGTGGTTAAGCACTGCGCTGTGGAGCTGTCTGCAGCAGCAATGCAAGTTCAACCCCCAGCCGGGGAGCTTCCCATATGGCGCAGCAGACCTCTCCTGCTTTACCCACTGCTCCCCTCAGCAGTGTATTTCTGTCTCTCTGCCTGTTCTGCTCCCCAATCTGTCTCCAGTGAACCCTCTCACTGCCCCACACCTCTGTCCTGTACCCCAGCTTGTATGCATAAATAAATAAATCTTTTAAAAAAAAGAGTTTGTGGGCCTCCCTGGTGGCACAGGGGTTAAAGTCTCAGCGCTATCAAGCCAGCCACTGTGTGTTAGTTGGATCCCTGGCCAGGGAGCTGACCCACATGGCGCAGCAGACCTCTCCTGTCTCATCCTCTGCTCCCCTCAGCAGCGTATTTCAGCAGATGCACCTGTTCAGCTCCTCACCTTGTCTCTGGTGAGTCCTCTCATTATCCACACCTCTGGCCTACACATCAGTTCTTGTATGCATAAATTAAAAAAAAAAGAGTTTGTTTGGTTTGCTCATTTACTTTGTTTCTTTCTATCCCACATGAGTGATGTCACACAGTATTTTTCCCATCTGACTTGTTCAAATGCAAAGTTTTCATCTTTTTTAAAACAGTTAAGTAGTATTCAGTTGTGTGTGTGCATACCTCCTCCTTATTCATTCATTTGTGAATGAGCATTTATATTGTTTCCATATTTTAACCCATTATAGTGTTGCCATGAACATAGATAGGGGATCATATATCTTTGTGAATTAGTGTTTTCATATTCTGTGTATAAATGACCAGAAGCAGAATAATTGATTCATCTGATATTTCTATTCTTAATTTGGGAATCTCCATACTGTTTTCCATAGAGGCTGTACCAATTTACATTCCTTTTTTTCCCTATCATCACCAATATTTATTGTTTCTTATCTTTGGCATAATAACTGTTCCCACAGGTGTGAAGTGCTATCTCATTGTTTTGATTTGCATTTCTTTAACAGTAAGAGATAATGTGTAGGTCTTCTAATCCTAAGCAGCCTGTTTAGCCACCATTTTTGTTACCTCCAGTTCTGTCTTCCTATACAAGGTCAGAACTGGTCAATCAGTTATAGGAGCCCAACCCTGCAAGGTGCCTTTCAAATCAATCAAGAGCAGAAAGCTTGATCATCCTCTGAAGGGTATGAGGTGTGACTGAGAATGCCTGAGGGGGTAGGGGATGGGGGAGGAACCCCTCATGTTGACGGAAGTATAAGGGGCCCCAGAAGCTGATCAGTGGAATGCCTTGTTGATAAGATTGAAACCATGGTGGAGATCTAGGGCTTGATTTCCATTATAATACTGAGTCATCAAGCAGATGAGAAGTGCCTGAGAGGCAGACTCATGACCCCTGAAACTATAGATGACAGGCTACGTTTTCTAGTTTGACCCCCTCCTTTTCTCTTTGACGCCCTTTCCCTACAATTGATGCTGGATGATTCTTCTATCAATAAAAAGGCCAGGATCTTGCTCTTCGAGCAGCATCCTGCATTGTGTACCTTGTTCCATGACTCCCGTTTGTCAGTGTGGTGTTGTCAACACAACATTAATGAATATCTCTACCCATTACGTTGGTCAACAAATTTTTACAAAAGTCATGCCTCTGAAATAAAATTAGTCATTTCCTATCAGTTTTTATGTGCTCAACATGAATATGACAGTCAAATTCTAATTTTGGCTCTAGTTTTTTTTGGAACCTGCAATAAACTGATGCTTATATCATGAAATGCATGCCAATAGTAATAGGCCTATGGTTAATACCTGTAAAAAATCAAGTCAAAGACTACTTCTTAGATTTCTTCACTTGTCTCTTGTACAGCTGTTCAGGAGCATCTCTGGGGAGTGTCCAGCAGTAGTCAGCCAGCATTGTAGTGGACCATTTTCCCTGGTATCTTTGTTCCATTGATGAGATATCTTGATGAAAACATTTGCCATGTTCATCACTAACCATCCCACAGTTTTCAGGGAAGAAATCCAGATGGGAATGAAGGAAGTAGATCTTTAGAGACATATTGCAGCCAAGTTTCTGATACTGCATCAGCATGTCTTCTACTAGTTTCTTGTAGTTTTCTGCCCTAAGATTCCCAAGAAAGTTTGTAGACACTGGGCGAAAAGAATTCCATGCTTGTTTTGCATCACCCTGCAGCAAGTTGTTGAACCAGTCATCTTTGAAGAGCTCATGAATCTGAGGACCCACAAAAACTTCCTCCTTAATTTTTCCTTCACCTTCGCTATAAAGTAATTGTGACATCTTCTTCTAGAAGATTCCATCTTTGGAGTCTTGAGCCTAGCAATTCTGCCTTGTTCTTAGATAAGTCCAAATCATGAACCAGGTCATTTAGTTCTTCCTGTGTTAGTCTGTGTGGGGTTGATGATGCACCACAGTCAAAATCTGGATCACTGCATGCTGATGGAATAGGAGAAGAACAGATCAGCTCACCCTTGTCCTCATCAGATGAATCAAGAGAATCTTCTGCTGGAGGTTCTGGAATAGGAAGTCCCTCACCATGTGGAACTGGTCTCAATGCAGACGGAATGTTTGGGTAGATTCTTCTCGACTTCTTTTGCTTTGTTATTCCGCCAGAAAGAGGAGGAACCAAGCAAAAGTAACAGTCTTTTATGTGGTTGCTTGGCTCTCTCCACACCATGGGGACTGCAAATGGCATTGATGATCTTTTGCCATTGAACCACTGTGAAAGCTGTGTAGTACATGTAGCACAGCATATGTGCGGGGCCCAGTGCTTGTCTTGGTCACCAACCTTGCATCCCAAGTAAAGATGATAAGCCTTCTTCACTTTGTTACAGGGCAACCCTGATATACAATGGGGTGCCTGACTGTGGGTTCTCACCCTTGCGCTTAAAAAGGACTTATAATAAGAACAATTGCAGGCACTCACAAAAAGGTTAATAAAATGTTTATTTACAAAAAGGAAGGGAAATTAAAAAATGAATAACTCAGGGACAAAAGAGGAAAAGAGAGAGAGAGAGAGATAAATCTCCAAATACGTCCTACCAGATCTGAAGAGTAGGAAACCCCCAATGGCACACTGTAGCCCGGAGAGAAGCCAAGAGAGGTCCAAGGTCCAAAACTCTGGTTATATAGCCAACCTAGCTGCTTAACTCCGTCCTTCAGTTCCCAGCAATCCTCTCTTCAACATGATGGTGGAATTAAGGGATTAGTAACCCTTAGTGTCTTGGATCTCTTTGATCTGAGGTGGGGTCCATAAACCTGTCTGTGGAGTTTCTTGCAGATGTCCTTTTTCCCCCCAACAGCTTGAGAAGTGATACTTTTCTTCTGGTTGGCAAATGTCACTCCCCCACAAATAGAGCAGAAATTGTCCACGCTATTAATGCACTTTCGAGGCATTACTTTTCTGTATTGTACCTAAATGGATAAAATATCAGTTCTATGGAACAGTAGCTTAAACTGTCTCTCACAAAGTCTGAAATATTTTCAATGCTCAACCTTTCCGACAGGGTTTTATCTAGTTCACTGCTGATGTCAGCTTACTTCAGCAGCCACCTGGCAGTAGTATTGCACTGCATCAGAAAATGATGCAATCAACTCTGGATGATGTGTGCATGATGGCATTATGCAATGTGATGCAATATTACATCATTCTAGGCTGATTTAGGATGTTGTTGCAGTCATGCTGGATAAATTTACACGGTGAAACACATAAAATGAATTAATGAAATATCTTCAAAACGAGAACTAATAAAAAATTTTCAGGGTTATATTCATGATCAGCACACCAAGATACTACAGAGTAGGGTCTTTTAAAGCCAATAACGATCTTAATGTTGACCAGTGTTATTTAACCTAGCTGTCTTATTTGTTGTTGAGTTTTATGACATCTTTACATAGTTTGGATATTAACCCCATGTTGGACATATGGTTTAAATTATCTTTTCTGTTCAGTAGAATTTTTTTCATTTTGATCATGATTTCTTTTCCTGTGCAGAAGTTATTTAGTTTAATGTAGACCATTTGTTTATTTTTGCTTTTGTTTCCCTTGGTATTAACCTCAGGTCCTCAAAGACATCTCCGAGGCAAATGTTGAGCAACATGTTGGCTATGTACTTTATAGTTTCATATCATACATCAAAATCTTTAATCCAATTTGAATTCACTTTTTGTGTATGATGTGAGATAGTGATCTAGTTTCATTCTTTTGCATGTGGTTGTCTATTTTCCCACCATTTATCGAAGCACCGTCTATTGAAGACATTTTTTGCTCTGTTGTATACTCTTGACTTCTTTGTCATATATTAGTTATCCATATATATGTGGGTTTATTTCTGGCCTTTCACTTTTGTTCTATTGAGCTGTGTGTTTCTTTTTATTCTAATGCCATGCTATTTTAATTACCATGGTTTTGTAGTATGGTTTAAAATCACAGAGCATGATACCACCACTTTTGTTATTTTTTTCAGCCTTAATTTGACTATTCAGTGTCTTTTGTGGTTGCCAAAATTTAAAAATTTTAAATTTTATTTCTCTGAGGAATGTCATTGATGTTTTGATAGCATTGAATATGTGTATTATTTAGGTAAGATGGATAATTGAACAATGCTAATTCCTCCAACCCACAGCATGAAATATGTCACTTTCTTTGCATCTTCTCAACTCTGTCAATAGTATTTTAGAATTAGCTTTCAGTGTACAAGAATTTTACTTCCTTCCTTTAATTTACTCCTAGATTTTTATTCTTTATAATGTGATTGTCAACTAATTGTTTTCTTCATTTATCTTTGAGTGTTCATTGTTTGCATATATACATGGAAAAGTTTTTTGTATATTGTATTTTTTTAAGATTTTATTTATTTATGCATACAAGCTAGGGTGCAGGCCAGAAGTATGGGCCATTGAGAGAGTTCACCAGAGACATAGTGGGAAGCAGAACAGGCAGATTGACGGAAATACACTGCTAAGGGGAGCAGCGGGCGAGACAGGAAAGGTCTGCTGTTCCATGTGGCAATCTCCCTGCTGGGCATCTAACTCACGCTGCAGCTGCTGACAGCTCCACAGCACTGCGCTTAACCCAGTGTGCCACCAGGGAGGCCCAGTATATTGATTTTTTAACCTGCAACTTATACTGTATTTATCATTTTTAATAGTTGTTTAGTGGAATCTTTAGGGTTTACTAATTATAAAATCATGTCATCTGCAAATAGTGATAGTTTTACTTTTTTTCTAATTTGGATTTCTTTTATGTGTTTTTCTTGTCTAATTTTTCTAGGTAGGACATCCAATACTATGTTGAACAGTAGTGGTGAGAGTGGACATTTTTGTTTTATTACTGATCTTAAGGGAAAAGCTATCAGTTTTTCACTGAGTATGATGTTACTTGTGGTTTGTCATATATGACCTTTATTATGTTGAGATTCTATTCCCAATCTATTGAGAGTTTTTAATCACAAATGGGTGTTAAATATTGTCAAATATTTTTTCAGCATATATTGATAAGATCACATAATTTCTTTTTGATAAATTACATTGACTCATTTGTATATGTTAAGCCATGCTTGCCTCCCTGAATGAATCCCATTTGGTCAGGGTATATGACTGTCTTCATATGTTGGTGGATTTGATTTGCCAAGATTTTGTTGAAGATTTTTGCACCTATGTTTATCAGAGATATTGGTCTGTAGTTTTCTTTTTGTGTGCTATTCTCATCTGGCTTTGGGATCAGGGAAATGTTGCTCTGTAAAATATGTTTGGGAGTTACCCTCTTTTTAAGATTTTTGAAGAGTTTGAGAAATATAGGTATTAGATCTTTGAAAGTTTGTTTAGAATTCACTAGTGAAGACTTTTCCTGGATTTTTGTTTTTATGGTGACTTTTGACTGCTATATTGACCTATGTATTTATGATTGTTCAGTTCAAGCTGTCTATTTTGTCCTGATTCAGTCTTGGAAGTTTGCATGATTCTAAAAATGTGTCCATTTCTTTAACGTTGTCCAATTTGTTTTCATATAGATGTTCATAGTATTTCCTTTTATTCCTTTGAATTTCTGAGTTACCTGTCATAACTTTGCCTCTTTTATTTCTGATTCTTTTTATTAGGATTTTCTCTCTTTTATACTTAGTAAGCCAAGCTAAAGTTTTATTGATTTTGTTTAGCCTTCAGAGAAACAACTCTTGATTTCATTGATCTTTTGTACCATCTTTTTGGTTTCTATTTCATTTATTTCTGCTATAATCTTTATTAATTCCTTCCTTCTACTGGCTTTTGGCTTTTCCTCCTTTTAGATTATCAGAGATTTCTCTACCACATCCCATAGAATCTGATAGCTCATCTCCTTGTTTTCATTTTTTAAAGATTTATTTTTTATCTATGCATACAAGAACTGGGGTGTAGGCCAGAGTTGCAGGGGGTGAAAGGGTTCACCTGAGACAGAGTGGGGAGCAGAACAGCTAAATCTACTTAAATACACTGCTGAGAGGAGTAGAGGGCAAGACAAGAGAGGTCTGCCTCGCCATGTGGGTTAGCTCCCTGGCCAGGAATTAAACTCATGCAGCTTGATAGATAGCTTGATATAGCTTGATAGCACTGACTTTAACCCCTGTGCAACCAGGGAGGTCCTCATCTCCTCATTTTCTTTGTTCTCCAGAAAATATTTTCTCTTTCGATTTCTTCATTGATATGAATTATTCAAAAGCATGATGTTTAGTCTCTACATTTTGTTTGTTTATTTTTCCAGTTTTCTTTATGTGGTTGAGTCTAGTTTCATGCCATTGTGGAGGTTCTACCAGAGACTACATTTCCCAGTTCCTTTTACCTAGGCATGGTTAAGAGCTCAAGTTCTTCCTAGTGAAGTGTATATAGAAACAGCGTCTGCTACTTCAGCATCTGGGCCACGAGACAATGAGTTTACATCCTTTTCCCCATGTCCTGCAAACCCTTGCTTGTACCCTGACTTTCGTGATGCCAGGAAAGACCTGACTCTGACAAAACATAAGGAACTTGAGTGAGTACCTTGAACAGAGCTGCCTCTTACCAACAGCCTGGCACATTCACCTCAGGTGCATAATGTAATAGTAATTTTCATCCATTGTCTCTAAGCCACAGTATTTTGAAATGTTTGGTTATACTGCCTCACCTTCTAACCAAGCTCATAAAGCAGATTTCAGTGAAAACAGTGGAGTGATTTGGCAGGTAGGAATTTTACTGTTCTCTGATTTTTCATTTAGCAAATCAACAACCTAATGATTAACTTTATTTTTTCAAAGGCATTATAAGTATTTCATAGTTCAAAACTGAATACAGGTGCTTAGCACCTCTGTTAACCACGACCTCAGTTCTTATAAATCACAGAAACATTTAATTATATAACCCTCAACTAGAAATAACAGACATGTAGTATCTGCCCTCAATGAGGAAATGAACTGACCACAGTTTGAAAAATTCCCTAAAAAATATGTAGTATAAGTGTCATTCTCTTATCTACCCCCACCAAATGCATGCACATGTAGGCATGAGCATGTGTGGGCACGCGCGCGCGCACACACACACACACACACACACACACTCAATCATAGGAAGGAAAGGTCCCCCATTTAGGAATCTTGAAAAGTCAAAACATTATATAGAATAAAGGTCAAAGGTTACCACAGAGTGAAAACTGAAAATAATCAATGTAGACCAAAGTTTAAGGAAGCCATATTTTTTTAAGAACACCATATTCTAAGAGATCATTTTTATGAGTTTAATTTCCACTGACAATAGAAACTCAAATTCTCCACTGGCTTTGTAATGTTTAATCAGTCATAACTACTCTCATGCAATTTGCTGCTAAAATTGATGTTTTGCTCCCTTACTATCCACTGCTACAAAAGACTCAATAAAAATTGTAAGGTTGACCACGTTTAGGAGTCAGTGAACTCTCCATGATTTTGAACATCACCAGTGGAAGAAATATCACCCTTCAGCCCTGGTGTCTAATTAAAGTCTTAAAAATCCAGTGTGTTGCTAAGGCTGGACTTAGATGGGGTGGGGATGGAGGTGGGGTAGGGCAGCTGCACAAAGCGCAGAGAAATAGTAGTGGCAGTCCAGAAACCACAGCCCTCAAGATGGCTGCCTCAGCGACAGGAGCAGGTAGCAGAGAGGAAGCTGCTGCCATGCGTGCGGGGGAGGCCTCGGAGGATGTGACTGTATTATTATATCCTGTTTGCTTTCCCCTTCATTTTCACTGTCTTGGCTTTAACATGCTGGTTTGTACCATCAACTCCCCAACTTCTACAGGAATAATTACCAGGACGGGTGTGTATTCGCGTGCTTATGTGTGTGTGACTCTAGGTTAGCGTTCCGTAACTCTCCTTCTGACATGAATACTGGGTGTTTTTTTTTTTTTTCTTTCTTTCTTTCTCTTGGTAGCTCTTAAAATAATTATGTTTCTCCACCACCTTTTTGTGTTTTTTTTTTCTTTTAACACTAACAGCTGAACAGCTGCTACTATTTTGTCTCACTCCCCATTCTCCAACATCAGAAGCAGAGAATTAAACCAATACAAAAATCAAATATTCTTGGTGAACTGAAAATCTGCTCAAACATAATTCTAAATAATAAATAGTTCACAAGATTTAATAATAGTGCTCACTGTGTATGTGACATTTTTCTAATGCTTCCTATGTGCTAACTCATTTAATTTTCAGGGCAAGCCGGTGAAGTAGGACCTGTTAATATTCTCACTTGACAAATGAAGAATCTGAGGCATAGGGAAGTTAAGTGTCTTGCCCAGGGTCAAATAATTATTGTATGAGTAGACATTCAGGCCTAAATTTTAATTTATGGAAGTCCATGGTTGTAGCAGATCTAACTCAAAAATTCCAAAGTAAGATACATGCTGGGTTAGAGCAAGTGAAGCATTTGGGTTCCTACACCAAGCGCCCCATTTAGGGTCCTGGTTTTGCTCTTTACAAGAGAGCTTGAGGGAGTTACTGACCTCTCAGAGCCTGAGCTTTGCTATAGCACAAAGTAGAAAGCTGCATCCCTGTACCTAGCATATAAGTAGGTTTAAGAAAAATATTTGTTAAAGGTCAGTTTTTATAGTAAATTGGCACAAATTGGCTAGTGTAGCAAAACTGTCATACTTCAAGTCTAATGGCCTTTTTATTCTTTTAAAACTTTCATTTATCCAACACTTGAGGTATATAACCTGTGGATGATTCATATCCATAAAGCATAAAGAACATTGATAGTGCTTTGGTGATGGTGTTAGAACCAATAACCTTGCTCTTTTTTGCCACCCTGACATGCTCATTTATGGAAAGTCCAAAGGTTTAAAGTATAGTTGACAATTTATGAATGACAGCTACAATATTGATTTCCCCAGTGTTTTCCTGTCTTAAATGTTCATTCATAAATTATGCCTAATAGAATATTTGTAGAACAAATGACTCAAAAAACAGATTCTGACGTTAGGGACTAACGAATTACACAGAAATGAGTAATAAAGCAATCTAAAGCTCTGTGAAATTCTAAGGGCCACTGAGGATGTGTATCTAGTAAATTCAGGAATAGGGCACTATTAGAAGTTGGGTGAGTATCTTAACCCTAAGTTTTTCCTTTAGGTATGGATAAAATTCCTGAAATTTCATTGGAAATGCTTCCCAAAGGAGATGAGGACATTTTAAAATTGTTAGTAAGTCAATTAGTGTTGGTTAAGGTTCAGATTGTTTGAAATAATATTATACATTTTAATATTAGTAATTATTATTAATGTTGTCAATAAATAAAGTATAGGAGTATTTTATCTGATACTATAGTTAGTCTCAGATTGGTTTCACTGTTTCTTTTTTTTCCTTTGGAATTTTTTCCAAATTTGAAACTTTGCATCTCTCTCTCTCCCAACCCCCTACAGTCCACCATAGAAATAAGATTTCATGAAATATATTTATTTTTATGCTTGACTTTGTTGAGCAAAACTTGAATTTTTTTAGATTTGTTGACCTGAAATGTTTCAAAAGGGTTTATACCGAAATACACATATTTATTTGTATTTGTGGTTCTTTTACTACATAGGAAAGGTTTCCACACACTTAGTGGTGGTTAATCATCCTATTTAACATGATTTTGTATGAGCTTATTCATATTTGTCAAGTTAGAATGTTGAAAAACGGGACAGTTCAACAGTTTCTCTCTATCAACAGGAAGGGGAAATTTGACATAATGACCGTATAATATTAAAGATGTCAAAGTAATTAAAGAAACACATAGTTTTAAACAGCTTATGATATTTTTTTATCACTTTTAGACCAGATGGTAAGAAAACCTTAATAAGAAAAAGTATATTAAAAAGACACTGTTGGGCCTCCGTGGTGGTGCAGGGGTTAAAGTCTCGGTGTTATCAACCTATCTCCAGCAACTACAGCATGAGTTCAATCCCTGACCAGGGAGCTAGCCCACATGGCACAGCAGACTACTCCTATCTCACACGCTGCTCTCCTCAGCAGTGTATTTCAGTAGATCTCCCTGTTCTTTTCCCCACTCTGTTTCTGGTGAATCCTCTCACCACGCCCCCCCCCCCCCCCCCCCCCCCCCCCCCCCCCCCCCCCCCCCCCCCCGCACTGCACCTCTAGCCTACACCCCTGTTCTTGTATGCATAAATAAATAAAAATAACTCTCAAAAAAAGAAAGACTGTTACATGTAATTTCACTAACAAAAGGTGAAATTAATTAAAGTTGAATGTAAATTCTAAAAAAAGTTTATTACTATTTTTAAGTAGTTTCATACAGAGTGGGGAAAGCAAAACACAAAAAAATGATTCAATATCAAATGAGTACCAGCTAAATCTTGTATTTAAAAAAGCATTGTTTATCAACTTCAGCCAATATTCAAAATGTGATTACAGATGTATTTGTAGCAATAAAGAGCCAATAAAAAATATCAGTTTGGAAATCTTTCAAAATAGGGTAGAAATATCCAAGAGGCAAAGAAATGGCTCCAGCGGACCTTAAGAGCTCTTTCTTACAGGAAAGCATTAAGACCTGAAGCTTTCTCACGTGCTCATAGATTTTCTTGGTAAAAATGTAAACAGAAAGATGATCTCTTTCTTTCACTGTCTTCCCATTAGCTAACTTACACCGATACTTACAGGCTGGGTGTTTTAGAAATGCTCTGGTCAATTATGTGACTGATGTTATTCTCTACCAAGAATTTCACCTTAATAGTTAGCAAATGTAGAGTAAGGACCCGGATGTTGTGAGAGCACCCCTGGCCACATGGCTGTAGCACCCCATCACTAGCAAGAAGGATGCCTTCCTGCAAGAGAGACAGGTTGGCACATATTTCCAGTTCGGGAGAAGACTATAGCGTGTCATCATGAGATCCCTAGGGATGGGTTCCTTCATGGCTCATTGGATCTCAATGGAACCAGAAGGCACGGCAGCCACCTGTGTGGTGTGTGCCGGGAGTGAGTGCAGGGAGAGAAGAGCACAGTCTCCTCCACTTGTCCTGACTCCATCCGTATCCTGACTACCCTTCTAGCAAGGAGGTGCCAACTTTCCCCCATATGCAGCTTACTGTTTCTGTTGTCTAAATGTATGTTATAGGGCATTCCTGGTGGTGAGGGGTTAAAGTCTCAGCACAATCAAACTGTCGCCAGCCACTGCGGCATGGGCATAGTTCCATCCCCAGCCAGGGAGCTGACCCACAGGTGCAGCAGACCTCTCCTGCCTCACCCTTGCTCCCCTCAGCAGTGTACTTCAGTAGATCTTCCTGTTCTGCTCCCCACTCTGTCTCTGGTGAATTCTCTCATCAATCCCCATCCCTCTGGCTTATACCCCAGCTCCTATATGCAAAAATAAATGAAAATAAATCTTTAAAAAAATGTGTTATTAACCACCACCAAGGGATAAGATTTAGTTTATGTTCAGGGAGTTTCCAAAGGAATAAACTTATAAACTTTTTAAAAGTGATTTTTATGCTGTTATTGGAATAGCCCTGGCATGTAACTGGCTTTTTGGAACACCACATTTATCATAGAGCAATTAGAAAAAAAAAGAAATACTCAAAGTAAAAAAGAATCCATTATTTAATCACCCCAAATAGGAATCATTAATATTTTTGTGTCATTTTTCTATGCACATCCACATAATTATAATATCTAACATTATTTCAGTATTTCCTTGGTGCCATTCACTATACTAAGTTCTTTATAAGCATTATCTTATTCACTCCTTATGCACTCAAGAGATGCACCATTTTACAGGTGAAGACAGTGAGACTAATAGGTCTAAGTGGTTTGCACAGACTCACACAGCTAGTATAGCTTAGGAAATAGTTTTAACCTGGGTATGCCTGACTCTCAAGCCTGTGTTCTGACCTCATTGTAATAGATCTGATTTTTGTATCCCTTTAATACTGGAAATTGGTGGTATTTTATACAGTTTTATAATTCCTCTTAAAAATAACTTTACAATGTTGGCTTTGCCGGTGGCACAACAGGTTAAGTCTCAGCACTCTCAAGCTATCCGCAGCCACTGCAACATGAGTTTGAACCCCGGCCAGGGACCTTCCCACATGGTGCAGCAGATCTCTCCTGTCTTGCCCGCTGCTCCCCTCAGCAGTATTCTTCAGTAGATCTGCTTTTCTCTTCCCCACTCTGTCTCAGGTGAATCCCCTCACCCCCTACATCTCTGGCCTACACCCCAATTCTTGTGTGCATACATAAATAAATCTTTAAAAGAAAAACTTTACAATGGAACAAATACCAGGAAGAGAAGTGAGAAGAATGTAATTTATAAATTTTGTATTCTGAATATTTAGATTTTACTTCTTAAATAGTCAAACAGTATTAAGAATTTAGTACATGAAAAATAAAAAATAATGAAACACCACAAAGAAAAATGCTCAGACTTGCTGATTAAAGGTGGACACAGAATACCAATGCCTATATGTATGTATTTCATTATTGACAAATAAATAAGATGACTTTTTATAAGTATTAGCGAGCTGGAGCTGATAGAGTTATTAGGATCAATCTTTCCAAGGAGCAGTTACAAAAACCATAAAACACGTTGTAGGAAGTGATCTAGAGAATTTACCAAAAATGTGATTAAGTTTCTTTTGGCAAGGGAGATTTATTTCAGTCCTAGAAATACTAGATTTTGAGTAATATGTAATGAAGCAGGACACAAAGGAGGATATAGTCACCGATTTCACAGCTGACAAAGTAAAGGTATATATTTAGACAAGGATGGAAAGTGAATTTAAAATAACATAAATAATTTGTTTTATAACCTTAGCTTTCTCCCCACAAATTAAGTGCTTAAAATGATTTTTCAAAAGTCCAAAGATTTTTAATTTTTGCTATAGAGCTATTTTTATGGTTGCATTTTATTATTGATTTTTGACTAGGTACTGTCCTTGAAAGAAGACTAATGGAAGGAAACGTAAAGAAATAAAAGGGATAAAGACGTGAGAAGGCAAACGTGGAAAGAGTAAAAATATGAGTGATTATAATACAATTACATGATAAATATAGATAATTACAGGTTAATTGAAGGGAATTTAGGAGTTACCCAAAAGCACTTAGAAATATCTAAACCATACAACAGACGTCTCTTTGAATTCCTTCTTCTAAAACTGAAGGCAGATTTTGCATGTGTGTATGTTTGTGTGAATTGACCTATTGCAGATTCTATGTACTTAATATATAAAAACATAGGCAACTTCCCTTAATGAAAAGTGTCCAGCAGACAAAAGCAGGAGTTGCTTTAATGTTGCAATCATTGATTGCCCCATAAGTCACTCTTAGATTTCTAATAAATCTTCAAATACTAGTCATATGCCTGTTTCTGGACATCTATTACACTGGTCAAAAAATTTTTACAAAAGTCATGCCTCTGAAATAAAATTAGTCATTTCCTATCAATTTGTATGTGTTCAATAGTCACATTCTAATTTTGGCTCTAGTTTTTTTTTTGTAATCCGTAATAAATTGATGTTTACATCACGAAATGCATGCCAATAGTAACAGGCCTACGGTTAATATCTGTAAAAAATCAAGTCATAGACTACTTCTTAGATTTCTTCGCTTGTCTCTTGTACAGCTGTTCAGGAGCATCTCTGGGGAGTGTCCAGCAGTAGTCAGCCAGCATTGTAGTGGACCATTTTCCCTGGTATCTTTGTTCCATTGATGCGATATCTTGGTGAAAACGTTCGCCATGTTCATCACTAACCATCCCACCATCCAGATGGGAATGAAGGGAGTGGATCTTTAGAGACATATTGCGGCCAAGTTTCTGATACTGCATCAGCATGTCTTCTACTAGTTCCTTATAGTTTTCTGCCCTAACATTCCCAAGAAAGTTTGTAGACACTGGGCGAAAAGCATTCCATGCTTGTTTCGCATCACCCTGCAGCAAGTTGTTGAACCGGTCATCTTTGAAGAGCTCTCAAATCTGAGGACCCACAAAAACTCCCTCTTTAATCTTTGCTTCGCTGAGTCAAGGAAATTTTTCATGCAAATATCGGAAAGCTGGTAAGGTCCGGTCCATGGCTTTCATGAAATTCTTCATCAAACCTAGTTTGATGTGAAGGGATGGTAGCAGGATTTTGTGAGCCTCGACCAGAGCTGGGTGCTGGATATTCTTCTCTCCAACTGCTACGTTTTGTCTGCGAGTCCATTCCTTCCGCAAGTAGTGCAATTCACTTGCTCGGCTATCCCACTCACATAAGAAACACATGTATTTTGTATATCCCTGCTGCAGTCCCATTAAAAGGGCAACTAGCTTCAAATCACCACAGACGTGCCAGCTGCACTTGTTATACTCAATGGAATTCAGTAGCTGCTTGACGTTATCCTATGTCTCTTTCATGTGGACAGTATGTGCTACTGGAATAGATGGAAGATGGTTTCCATTGTGCAAAAGCACAGCCTTAACACTCAGTTTCAAAGAGTCTAGAAATAGTCTCCATTCTTGTGAGTCATGAGTGATTTCTAAGGCATTCATGAAGCCCTCAATATCGGAACAGAATACCAGAGTACTTTCCTTTCCGAAGAAAGGCTCCAACTGCTGGTGGCGCTTTCGATATAAAATAATTGTGACATCATCTTCTGGAAGATTCCATTGTTGGAGTCTTGATCCTAGCAATTCTGCCTTGTACTTGGATAAGTCCAAATCACGAACCAGGTCATTTAGTTCTTCTTGTGTTAGTCTGTGTGGGGTTGATGATGCACCACAGTGAAAATCTGGATCACTGCATGCTGCTGGAACAGGAGAAGAACAGGTTGGCTCACCCTTGTCCTCATCAGATGAATCAAGAGAATATTCTGCTGGAGGTTCTGGAATAGGAAGTACCTCACCATGTGGAACTGGTCTCAATGCAGAAGGAATGTTTGGGTAGACTATTCTTGACTTCTTTTGCTTCATTATTCCACCAGGAAGAGGAGGAACCAAGCAGAGGAAGTCTTTTATGTGGTTGCTTGGCTCTCTCCACACCATGGGGACTGCAAATGGCATGGATGGTCTTTTGCCATTGAACCACTATGAAAGCTGTGTTGTACATGTAGCACAGCATATGTGCGGGGCCCAAGGCTTGTCTTGATCACCAACCTTGCATCCGAAATAAAGATGACAAGCCTTCTTCACTTAAGAAGTGATACTTTTCTTCTGGTTGGCAGATGTCACTTCCCCACAAATAGAGCAGAAATTGTCCATGCCATTAATGCACTTTCGAGGCATTACTGTTCTGTATTGTGCCTAAATGGAGAAAATAATAACATTTCTATGGAACAGCAGCTTAAACTGTCTCTCACAAAGTCTGAAATATTTTCAATGCTCAACCTTTCCGACAGGGCTTTTTCTAGTGAACTGCTTACATCAGCTAACTTCAGCAGCTGCCTGGCAGTAGTATTGCATTGCATCAGAAAATGATGCAATCAACTCTGGATGATGTGTGTATGATGGCATTATGCAATGTGATGCAATATTCCGTCATTCTAGGCTGACTTAGGATGTTGTTACAGTCCTACTGGATCAATTTACACAGTGAAACATATAAAACGAATTATATGAAGTATCTTCAAAACAAGAGCTAATAAAATATTTTCAGGGTTATATTCATGTTCAGCACACCTAGATACTACATATTAGGGCCTTTTTAAGTCAGTTGCAATCTCAGTGTTGACTAGTGTTATTGTTTTGATTTGGCACAAACAGGTCAACTTCAGTGATATAATACAAAAATAACTAAAACATATCCCATATGAAGTATATTCCACGCAAAACCTTATATGCCATTAAGCGGTCATTTAAATTAATTTTCTCAAAGGTTTTATCCTGAGCTTGATATAAAACTCATGACATCCTAACTAGGGAATATTTTCAAGCATTTTTGTTACTAGCTTTGGACATGTCACATTTTCAATAACTGAGTCAGATGGTTCATCCTTCTGTTTTTGTGGTTTTAGACTTTTGTACCACTGAAGTAAATTGTCAGTCTTATTTTTTTCAACTATTGTAAAATAGAGTGTACTGAAGAATAACATCCAGAGGAAAGTATCGGGAATATGTGATGGGATCTGGTATATAAAAATGTTGTTAAACAAATGGAATACTACTCAGCTACAGAAAAGAAAAGAAATCCTGCTATTTGCAACAACAGGGCAAGGACACAGAAAATATAATGCTTAGTGGAATCAGTCAGATGGAGAAAGACAAGCACTATATGATTTTACTCATGTGGTACATAAACAAATTAATACACTAAATAAAACAAAAACAAACTTTTAGACTATAAGACCAGATTTGTGGTTATCAAAAGGAAAGGACAAGAAGCATGGGTCAAGCAGGTGAAAGGGGTTAATTGTATGGTGAAGGATAGAATTAGACTTAAAAATTTTTTTTGTGTGTGTAGAGGAACTGGCCTAGGCCAGAGGTGTGGAGTGTGACAGGATTCACCAGAGGCAGAGTGGGGAGCAGAACAGGCAGACTCACTAAATAAAGTACACTGCTAAGGGGAGCAGCAGGAGAGAAGCAGGAGAGACAGGAGAGGTCTACTGCGCCATATGTGGATTAGCTCCTTTGTTGGGCATTGAACTCAGGCTGTAGAGGTGATAGCACTGAATGAAACTTAACCCCTAGACCACCAGGGAGATTCCTAGAATTGGGCTTTTAATGGGCAACCAAAGTTATTATATACAGATGTTTATAATGGTGGCCACTTGAATCTTATATAATGTTATAATGCACTTTCAATAAAATATTATAATAAAAAAGAGCTTTGTTAGAACCGGTGCAGCGGGGTTTTGGGAAAGTAGGTCCAACAAGAGAGCTAGCTGTGAGGCCACAATTGTCAGGATCCAGCAGTGAAGAATGCTAGGAGCATGGAGGAAGAAGATCACTGGGTTGAATGCTGTTAGTAACTCCAAGGTGTGATTAGTCCCTGAGTCTGGTGATATCGCTTCAACCCCAAATTCAGAGAGTACAAAGCTCTGCTTTTTGGTCTTCCCACACAGACTGGATTAATAATAGCAAAATATAGCTAACAGTTATTAAATGTTTCTAATTATATGCCGAGTGCTTCACAAGGATTAAGAATAATATATATAAATATATTATAATATTTATAAATATCACAGGAGACAAGTATCATCATTGCCTTCTTCTAACTTCTAGGAAACTTGAGTCTCAGAAGAGTCTAGTAACATGTTTAAATATACAAAAGCAGTGAGTGGTAGACTTAAGTTCACACTCAGATTGTCTGATTCCAGAGTAGGTGAATTTAGTCACATCATTATTCTCTAGAAGCCTCTGAAGCAAACTCTTACTGACCAGTGAGGTACAGCTTTGCCTGACATTTCTTGTAGTAGCCATTTAACCCCTTCTTGGAGCCCTTCTTCCAAACTTTGGAAGGTTAACAGGTGAAGCAGATATATTTGCAGTGAGCAGTTTACAATGTGTAGATTGTTCTTAAAGTTTCTTTCATTAAAAATTCATTGACGATTTTTTACTTTTCTACTTTAACTTCTGGTACTTTCTGTCTATAAGTAGGCTAGATCCTGAATGACGGTACCTAGCTTTTCAGAGTTCGTTTCTTGCAGGAGTGAGGGGTTGTTGTTGGACTGGAGAAATGTTATTTCCCAGGAAAGAATTCCCCTCTTCTTTATTCCAATGACACCATATGCCACATGAAAATGTCCTTTTTGAGGGGGAAATTTAGTAATTGAGAAATCTAACATAAAAGTTCATGGGAAATATTTATAATAGACAAGGATTTATCACAAAACTAAATTATCACATTTAATTGGCTTATATAAGCAAAATATGATTTGATTTTACTTCTCAGATTGTTGAATATTAACTCACAAGACCCTAGCCCAAGACCTCCTTCTTGACAGATGAAAGGTGTGTAATTGTAAACAATTAACTTTGCCATCGTCATATCAGAGAGCTTGAGATCTCTCAAGCTCTCCATTTGAAAATCAAATAAAATGAAAAACACATGCTTTGGATAGTTTTCTCAGGAAATGATGACATCCACATTTTAAAAAAGGAATCTAGGGCCTCCCTGGTGACGCAACAGGTTAAATCTCAGCACTATGAAACTATCCGCAGCCACTGCAGCATGAGTTCGATCCCCAGCCAGGGAGCTTCCCACATGGTGCAGGAGACCTCTGCTGTCTCGCCCGCTGCTCCCCTCAGCAGTGTACTCCAGTCAATCTGCCTGTTCTGTTCCCCACTCTCTCTCTGGTGAATCCTCTCACCATCACCCTCACCTCTGGCCTACACTCCAGTACTTGTATGCATAAAATAACTAAATCTTAGAAAAGAAAATAAAAAAGGAATCTAGATTCAAATCTTTATGCCTTTCATAAAAATTTAAGTTTCATAGGCATAAATATAAAATGCAGAACTATTAGAAAAAATAGAAGGTGATTATGGGTTTGTTGATAGTTTTTAGACAGAACAACAAACCATCCTCTATGATAGAAAAATTGACTTCTCCTGCGCAAAGGGTACTGTGAAAAGATTGAGAAGATAAGCCATAGACTGGGAGGAAATATTTAAAAAGTACATAGCTGACAAAACACACACACACACACACACACACACACACATACACACACACAAAACAAATCAAAAACCTGAAAGATACTTTGAACACTTATAACTCAATGAGACTATAAACAACCCAATATAAAAAATGGATCAAAGAGCTGAACAGATACTTCGCCAAAGAAGATGCACATATGGCAAGTAAGCATATGAAAAGACGCTCCAAATTATATGTCATGAGAGAATTATACATCCCTTAGAATGGCTAAAATCCCAAACACTGAAAAACCCAAATACTGATGAGAGTGTAGAGTAACAGCAACTCTCATTCATTGGTGGGAATACTTACCATATAACCCAGTAATTGTACTTCTAGCTATTTACCCAAATGAGTTGAAAACTGAAGTCCAGGGGTCTTCCCTGGTGGCACAAGGGGTTAAGTCTCAGCACTATGAAGCTATCAGCAACCACTACAGCATGAGTTTGATCCCCTGTCAGGGAGCTGACCCACATGGCACAGTAGACCTCTCCTGTCTTGCCCGCTGCCCCTCAGCAGTGTGTTTCAGCCAGTCTACCTGTTCTGCTCCCCACTCTGTATCTGGTAAATCCTCTTAGCCCCCTACATCTCTGGCCTATACCCCAGTTCTTATATGCATAAATAAATAAATCTTAAAAAAAAGAACAACAAAAGAAAACAGAAGTTCACACAAAAACCTGTGCATGAGGGGCCTCCCTGGTGGTGTAGGGGTTTAATCTCAGCACAGCGCTCTCATGCTATCATGCAGCCTGAGTTCCATCCCGGACTAGGGAGCTAACTTACATTTGGCACAGCAGACTACTGTCTAGCCCACGGCTCCCCTTACCAGTGTATTTTAGAAGATCCACCTGTTCTGCTCCCCACTCTGTCTCTGGTGAGTCCTCTCACCCCTCATACCCCTGGCCTACACCCCAGTTCTTCTATGCATAAATAAATAAATCTTTAAAAAAAAGAACCAAAAAAACCGTGCATTAATATTTATAAGCAGCTTTATTCATAATGACCCCAAACTAGAAGCAACCAAAATGCCTTTCAATAGATTAATGGATAAATAAACTGCTACATCCAAGCAATGGAATATCATTTGGGGCAAAGAACTGAGCTAGGAAGCATAAAAAGACATGGAGGAATCTTAAGTACACATCACTAGGAGAAAGAAACAGGTCTGAAAAATGATACTGTACGACCACAGGTATATGATTTTCTACAAAAGGGAAACCCATGGTGACAGTCAAAAGATCAGTGATGTTCCGGGGGGGGGCGGGTGCTGGGTGGAAAGAGGAAGGGAGAATTATTCATGTGGAACAGAACATTTTCGGAGCAAGGAAGTTGCTCTGTATGATACTGAAATGGTAGAAACACTATGCCATGCATTTGTCAAGTCCCGTAAGTCTACACAAAACAGAGAGAAGCTTTATGTAAACTACAGACCTTAGTTAATATTGAGATGTCAATATTGGTTCATCAACAATATTGGTGGAGATGTGCCACACATGCAAGATATGAATACTAGGGAAAACTGCGAGGGGTAGGAAGAAAGAAAAATGTGGGAACTCCATACCCTCTATACAACTTCAAACCTAGTTTGCTCTAAAAACATAAGCTCTATCAATAAACCTAAGGTCTATGACTTTCTCTACCTGCTCTCTAACCCAGTTCTCAAACACAATCGTTATCCATTGAAATTTGTGTCTAGCTAGATACACACACACAGAACTTCTTCAACAATGCCTTCCATAGCATAAGGATTCCTAGTCAGAATATATTTCCCTTCTTCTATATCTCATGGCAAATGTCTTTGATTATCCTACTTTTCTCGGTCAGCGTGGTATTAAAGCCAGATGTATCTTTTTATTAGATTTTGGGTATACAGGAGATGGAGACCACTCATTTCTTATTCTTTTCTAGTCCCATACCCAATATCCATACTATGCCTGCAATTTTGATAATGAAAATAATTATAACTACCTTTTATTGATGGCTTATTTTTGTGCCTTGTAAACTATTTAGCTGAATAACAACATGACAAATTCAGGTCTTCTTAATCCTGGCTGGGATTCCTGTACAGAGCTTTGAACTGGTCTGAGTTTTTAGCTTGTATACCAATGTCCTGCCCTAAAATAGCCCCAGATGTCTCTTCCCAAGTGTCATTTCCTGCTCAAACATCTGTGATGTGGTACTCTACAGTCTGCTCTTCAGCCTCCCCTCAGCCCCCATTTGTTCCCCCATGAATCCGTTAGACTCCCCAAAGCTGGCCCACTTGCCATTTGCTAAGCATCCTCGTGCTTTCTCTTCTCTGGATCTTTGTTCATGCCTAAAAATGTTTTTATTTCTACTATTAATCTCTCCATTTCTAATATTATCCATATTCATAATACTAATTTCTCCCTATCACCCCACCACCCCAAACAGATTGGCTCTTAATGAGTTCTCTTAACATGTTCTGCTTTGACTATTTCCTCATTGCTTGTCTTTAAATTATATGTTGCCTATACCCCTTCTTCCACTTTCAATTGGATTTTAACCTCTTTGAAAGAAGAAAATGTATTCCTCTCAGTTTTGAACAATTGGAGGCTCCTAGCACAAAACTTTGCAGGTAGGAGCACAAAACAAAGCCCATTTTGGAGAGATGTAATAGCAATGGTGAGGTCTAAGCTGTGACCTCAGCTAAGAAGAGAGGTGAGTGTGGATTCAGATCTCACATTACTCAGTAGCTGGAGAACTCAGGGAAAGTTGTTAGACTAAGATTCCTTTTCTGAGGGTATGACTTTGTATTTGCTATGTAGTATAATTGAACATTTTTTAGGAAAAATATATGTAGAGCTTGACATATATTAAGTATCCATTGCATGCAGTGGCTAGTACTTTTTATATCTAAGTTTTCCCCTGGAATATCTTGAATTCCTTCCAAAATTTCACCTCTCTTTTAGCCATACTTACAATCACAATAGACCTGCCAGAAAGTTAAAATTAGAACAAGAATGGCCATCTTATAGATGGGTATGATATTGTATTATAATTAGATCTATATTTATTTTGAAGTGACTGTAGTACTTACTGATGAACAAATTCATAAATACTTATGGAAACTGTTGAAGGTAATGAGAACATAGGAGTGAATAAGATAGATTTCTCACCCTCTGCTAACTTTCTCTCTGATGTGTAAGATGACCCCACAGATATTCAAGGAACATGCTGAAAAGCGTATGTATAAAATGGTGCCGAAATTGCTATGGTTAGAATCCCAATTTAATGACCATTTCCGGGGCTTAACAGCTGTTATGGCAAACTTTGGGGGACTTGAAGAATGTTTAACCAGATTTTTAAAAGCCAAGACTCTAAGAAGCAACGTTGTAGGGAATAAATCAGATTTATAAATCATTAGATACAGCAAATGAATCTGCGCTTTCTCTGTTTCTATTCAAAGGACCTTAGAGTAAAGGTCAATGTTGGCATGTCTCCATAAGCTTCCTAAACACTGAAGCTTTTCTATTTGCAGCAACTTAGGTGTGAGTCCTACCCATGGCATAGAGATAGGCGAACTGACCCAGGCCCCAGCTCACTACCCGCCTCTGGGCGGGCACCACCCCCTCGTTGCGAGACGGTGCACTGGGGAGCCGGAGCCGAGGGCCCTCCCGCGGGAGGGGCGCGGGGCGTGGAGGGCGTGGGCCGGGGGCGGGGCGAGTCCCGCAGACTGGGTGCTCTGGGGGAGCTGTCAGTGTCAGGCTCCGGGAGAGGGAGGAAGTGATCGCTCCCGGAGGAGCGCGAGCCGAGCGGCCGGCGCAGCGTGAGACAGCACATCCTGCCGGCGCCCGGCCCGCCGCCCCCGGGAGCCGCTCCTGCGCTGCTGCCGCCCGGGAGCCACCGCCGCGCTCCAGGAGACGAGTTCCGCGGTCGCCGAGCGCATCCAGGTAAACAGGAGGGGGTGTCGCGCGCTCCTGGCTACCGCCTCCGCGCCCCTGCACCACCCTCAGCGCCCGGGTGTCGTCCGTGCTGGGGGCTCAGTAGCAGTGCGGCCGCTGCAGCAGCGCTGCGCCCCCTTCCCCAGGTTCTCGCGTGCTCCCGCTGCGCCCCAAGGCACCCAGAGCCCCCCAGCGGCAGTCCCTTGCTGCAGCTTGGCGGGCAGAACGCAGAGGCGAGCGCAGAGGAGTAAGGGTCGCAGTGTCATCACCTGGTCGCCCACCTCGTGGGCTAGGAGGGGCGTTCCCAGCGCGCCCCGCCCGGGTCTCTCCTAAGGAGCAGAAGGCTAGCGGCAGGGAAATCCGCACCCCTCTGGGCCACCAGCTGACGGCCCCTGGGGGAGGGTGAACTGCAGCGTGAGGGGGAAGGATGCTGTTTGATTACGTTTTCTAGCTGTCTGCAAAGCTCTTAGATGCTGTTGCTACCCTCCAAGTCGTGGGAGCGAATGCACTTCCAGCAGGGTATTAATTAAACACTCACGCAAGATGCCAGCTTCTCTCTCTGCTGCTGCAAAAAAAGTGTGGTTGGGGGATGTGTTTTCATAAACACCTTCCCGGCTGCGTGGTTCTCCTTCCCCTACACCCACGCCGGAATTACTCTGGCCTGTAAATCGGTGCGTCATTATCAGGACAGTGATCCTGGCAGCACTGATGGGGACTGAGTGTGAGGGACTCTCGTGACCTGTACCTCGGCCTGTAAGGTCAAATGAAACCCAGGATCAGGACAGGAAATTATTCACAAGTCAGAGATTCAGCCAAATGCAGAAGGTGGAAGCTATTCCTTATGCTGGCCTCTCCCACATCTAGGTAAAGGGCAGGAACTCCTAGCCAGCCATTTTCTTGCCTGGAATGCCTTTCTGGTGGGCATGTAGATTTGGTGTAGCTCAGGGTTGGGAAAATTGCTTTGAAATATTCCAGAAGAGCAGAAATGGTAGCTAACAGTATGGCATAGTTAACTGCAGGAGAAACCCTGTAGGTAATGTTAGCACAAATATGGGTGACTATGTATATATTTTCACTGTGCAAAGTACAGAGAAAAGATGTTGATCAGTGTTAGTAGATTTGAAATGGGTACTCTATGGAAAGTTGCATCCTGAGGGAACTAGTGGGAATGTAATCTTTCCTCTGATAACCTAAAATGCCAAGCTTTCTTCAAAAGGGTTGGTGTGGGGAAAAGGGCCCAAACTCTGCTCTTCCGTTTCTCAGTAAAATAAAATCAGCCACTCCTAATACCAAGTCACCAAACAGTCTCTTCATAGGAACCAACTATCCAATATTCCTTTAGGCTTGAGGTTCTAGTGATCTAAGAGTAATTTTTCTCAAAATCTTCATGCACCATCATGGAGCTGTTTGGATAATATGGAGGAGGCCCAGGTCAGGCTTTTGCAGCCTGTTAAGGTCTGGGCCCAATTTTTGGCCCAGGGCATCTCCTACATTTCTCTTTTTCTTTCTTTTTTTGGTACTCTGGGCTGCTGCACCTCTGCTGTTCAGTGCCCTGGAGGATGAGGGATGGCTCCCTCCTTCCACATACCCTGCCTTGCCCCCTTTCCTATTGAAAACATGTCTAGAAGCTCTTTAGGCATTAAAATTCCACATCTTTACGTATAATAATTATTAGGTATACTCACTGGGGGTGTGGGCAGAGAAAATAAACTCAAACCATGGGAAAGTGGGGGCATAGTTATTATAGTGGTGCTCCCTGGTCCCTAGTTTTGATGAACTTCTGAGGTGGTAATAGATCACACAGCTTTGCTGTCATCATGTTTTATGTCTAGGAGGAGCTCTATGAATTTTCTTCCTCCCTGCTTCTCTTAGCACTCTTCTTGAAGCTGTATTTAATTAATGAGCGTTTCTCTTGACTCTAATGCTGAGTCAAGTAATTCTTACAGATCCAGCCTGGGGGATGCTCTCTCCAAACTGGGAACAGTCATGTAGACCAGTCTTATAAAATACATGCTAGTTCTTTAAACCCAGCCACATTTCTTAGATCAGACATTGCACATGGGCTTCCAATTAATTGCTTCTGTGTGTAGTGCATTCTCCCCACTCACCCTGTTTTCACTTAACCTAGCATCAATGAAAAGGTTGTACGCATTCATTGTAAACGTAAATATATTCCTTCATCAATTTGTTCTCACTGTACTTCGACCCATTTATTAAAACAAAGGTTGAAAATAATTTATTAGTCACTTTACCAGTGCTCAGTACATTAGTAAATGTATGACATTACCAACACATTTACTAAAATGTATTGGTGCTGGACCAGGCACTGCATTTTGAGCTACTTTCCCATGTATTCCATGCAACTTAATTAATCTTCACAAAAGGAGGCAGATATTATTTGTATTCCTATTTGATAAAAGGGCGAAACCTAGACACACAGTTGTCAAGTAACTTTCTGAAAATTGCTCAACTAATAAATTCTAGAGCTAAGATTTAAACCCAGGTAGTAGATTTAAACCCAGGTAGTAGAGACTATTCTATACTACAGAAAAATTATAGGCCAAATCCTACATATTGACTATCATGCTCTTATATTGTGTCATATTAATCCTTCCATCAGTCTTATGAAGTAGACATTCTTTTTTAAACTTTACACATGATGGAACTGAGTTAAGTAAAGTACTCAAGGCTGTAGTTAATAAATGGTGGTGGTAGGACGCCAGTCAGATCTGTGTGATATCTCTAAAACCTATCGCGTCCATTTATGCTAGCGTCCTCTGTGAGAAACAAAAAGGACTGAACATGTCTATTTCTTTCAGGTTTGTTACCCAGTTTCTCCGTGAGCCTTTGTTGCTTCCTTTAAGCCTCAAGTGTGGTCCTACTTTTTTTGCCCGTGATTAATAGCAAACTCAAAGTGGTACCATAGTCCTTTAGAAATGAAATATTGCCTTGGTTCAATCTCATTCATGACACTAGCTAATTCCCTTGATACCTTGTAGATCTCAGACACTATGAAAATAATTATTCCCTTGATGTGGGGTCACTTTTAACTAGAAACTTTTGTGGCTTCTACTTCCCCTAGAAAATGTGAAAAAGAAAACAAAAACATGTTCTTTTGGGGAGCTGTTGTGGAACAAGGAACTTCTAGGTTGACTTCTTTTGAGACGTAGGGCTGACTTCTTTTGAGTGTTAACTGTGATTAGTTAATCACATAAAAATTATTTGAAGTTCCAATGGGAGGTTTTCATCAGTATTCTGGACTTGTTTCTTGCATTTCCTTTCCATAAGAACCTTGGCCTGTAGAAAGTTATAGTGAAGCCTGCATTATAACAAAGATACTGCAGCCCAGTTGTAAGCCCTAAGGAGCCCGTATGTTCCTAAAGCATCTCCTGATTCTTTGTTTAGAGGAGGTGTCTTTCTTTCTTTTTTTTTTTTTAATATTTATTTGTATATATTTTACATCATTGTTCATTTTTGTACAATGTTTGCTTTCTTTTCCCAGGTGTAGTCCCCCTAGAATTTCCATCACCAATTTACCTCTGCACCATCACCAGAGTGCCTTGTGCTCTTCCCCCCCTCAGTTTTTAAAAAGTATTTATTTATTTATGCATACAAGCTGGGGTGTAGGCCAGAGGTGTGGGGCAGTGAGAAGATTCACCAGAGACAGAGTGGAGAGCAGAACAGGCAGGTGGACTGAAATACACTGCTGAGGGGAGCAGCAGGCAAAACAGGAGAGGTCTGCTGTGCCATGTGGCCAGGTATCCAACTCATGCTGCAGTGGCTCTGGATAGTGTCATGGTGCTGCGACTTAACCCGATGCGCCACCAGGGAGACCCCCGCCCTCATTTTGATCCCTCTCCCTTGCAGAATGTCTCTGATTTATAGTTGTCAGTTTATTTTTGTTCTGTTCTGGGGTTTTTTTGTTTGTTGCTTGTTTTGTCAATATCCCCCCCCCCCGCAATCCCTTATTTAGATCCCCTATATTCCTCCTATAAGTGAAACCATCTGATATTTTTCTTTCTCCTCCTGACTTATTTCATTGAGCATGATCCCTTCTAGTTCCATCCATGTTGCTGTGAATGTCATGAGTTTATCTTTTTTGATTGCGTAATAGTATTCCATTATGTACATATACCACATTTGATCCAGTTATCTAATTTTGGGCATTTGGGTTGTTTCCAAGTACCCATTAGAGGAGACTTCTTTAACAGGAGTCTGCAGGCACTGTGTAGGGTGGACATGTGACAACTTGGAAATGGTCGTTAAACCTTATAAAATTGATGCGGAATTTAATGCGTGTGTGCATAAAATCAATTTTACAGGGGAGATATAAAGTATTCATGACTTAAACAGATTTTGAAGAATCATTGGTTCATGTGCCCTGTTTAAAAAGGAGGAAAGGAGCAGAAATCACTCCACTGAAATGTCTGGAAACAAGAAAAAAATTATTGTGCCAGAAACAGTGAAGAAAAAATGTTCTGGCTTTCAGGACATTACTGGTATTTCACTACCAAGGCATGGTAGGTGTGCCCAGGTGCAGGTACAACATGTATTAATTAGCACGCTGCTACCAAGTGAGGTCTCCAGAAGCAGCAGGCAGCCCCAGCACTGCTTGCCATTCACTGGGCACTTGCTCATATTCAGGGTTCCTATTCAGATCTTGGTTAAGATCACCTGAGGCCAGTTAGTAGAATGGTTGGATTTCAAATACACGTTGGCCAGATTCCAAAGTTCTTTTATTCTCTTCTCACCACATCTCATTGTTTCTCCATGTGGGATGCCAAAAAGTACTATTTAGTGTAGCTTTTTATTGTGGCAGGACAGAGAGTCCCTCAAGAAGATGCTCACATGCTGATAGGAACAAATGTAAATGTGTTATCAAAAGGAACAAGAAAAGTATAGGCATCCCACAGCACGGCAGAAGATAAGTAATGCCTGCTTTCACTTGAGGTTGCTGAAACTCCACTTATTTGAGCCTCAGAAATCACCAGTTATCTTGGTGAGTACCAAAGGCATAGCATTCCGCTATGAGGACCTCTCAAAGTTGATTTTGCAGGAATAGCTCTGATTTTGCAAGTCAGACTCTATTCATTGCAAAGATGAATCTACTTCAGAGCTGCTCAGTGTTCTGATATAGCGGTTTGTCTGATATAGCGGCTGCGTCATGATCCAGGACGCTAACTTGGATTTAAATCCTGAGAACTCTGCTTACCAGATGACCTGTGTCCTTTAGTTTTCAGTTCATATTGATGCTGAGGTACTCACAAGAAGCTGCTCTTGCTTCGCAAATATTACTTAACTCCTAATATATTTATGCTCACCAATATTCTTGTTATATACCCTTCAGGATGACCTATGGTGTCATTTTGGGGTAAAGACTAGACAGCGTCATCAGTGTGGCAGATGCGCAAAGCAGAAGTTTGTATTAGCCTTGCTGGCATTCTTTATAATAAGGGTGATGTCTCTCAGCTGCTGTTGAGGGTGATTGCACTTGGTCAGCAGACCTGCCTGGGAGCAGACACCAGTATGTTTCTTCATGCTTCCACATTTTTCCTATAACCCCTAAGGATTTTTTTTTTTAATTCTGTGCTCCCTCACCCCCCAACCTTTGCCCACATTTTAGGTTAACATCTAACAGTTTTCATCATAAATTTAAAGTCACAGGGAATGTGATTTCCAGAAGATTGTAAACTCTGACAACATGCTTTGAGTCCAATTAAATCCAAGTACACCAATGTCTATTTAAAAAGTACCTGAAGAAGTTCTTGAACAAAGGGATATTTTTATACCTCATGGTCAAGCATCCCATTTCCTGTTTATTTTGACAGGACAGTAAGTGGGTAACAGGGAAGAGGGCTTTGCAAACATGGAGATGGAAAAGGAGGTGCTGAGTGATCTTGCAAGGGTACAGGCGGAATCTTTGGCTCTGGGAGTTAACTCATTAGCTCTCCCCGTGGCTGCATGCTCTTCAGAAAACCCTTCATGGATGCCAGGGGCCTGAGATTGCTGATTGAATAGCATGTGGTTGTCGAACACAGGTGCTGGGGTTTCCATATGCAGGAGCGTTGTCAGGAAATGGTCCGTGGTGGTGGGGGTGGAAGGAACTGCAGAGCTCCTTGTCCTGTCTTCTGCTCTCAGGAGGTGACTCTGACCTGTTGATCTTGTATTCGTGATTTGCTCAAAGAAAGTGGCCCATTGAAGTGTGTTTTTAGGTCAGTGCTACTCAGCTAGGAGTGGGTATGCCAAAGAGGACACTTGGCAATGTATGGAGACATTTTGGTTATCACATTTGAGGAGAGGAGGCAGCTACAGGCATCCAGCTTGTAGAGGTCAGGGCCGTTCCTGAACATCCTACAGTGCATGGGACATCCCCCTCAACAAAGACATTTCCAGCCCAAAGTGTCAGTCATGCCCAGGTTCAGAAACCTTACTTTTAGATGTTCTGGTTTCCTTATTGAAATCTGTCCTCCTGGGGTCTCTCTGGTAGTGCAAGAGGTTAAGTCTCAGCACTATGAAGCTATCCAGAGCCACTGCAGCACGAGTTTGATCCTGATCAGGTTGCTAATCCCCATGGTGCAGCAGACCTCTTCTGTCTTGCCCCCTGCTCCCCTCAGCAGAGTACTTCAGTGGATCTGCCTGTTCTTCTCCCCACTCTGTCTCTGGTGAAACCAGTCAACCCCCACACTTCTGGCCTATACCCCAGCTTGTATGCATAAATAAATAAATCTTAAATTTATAAATAAATAAATCTTTGTTTAGAAAAGAAATCTGTCCTGCTGTAATTTAAGTCCGTATTTTTCGGTTTGGTGCTTTGCAAGATGAGAGCACAACATCTATGAGGCAACATAAGACAGATATCCCTCTTATTGCCCATGTGAGACTCAGTTTCTTCATCCATAAATTGGGGATAGCAGTATGTGGCTTGCACAGTCTTCATAAAGAATGAAGGTAGTACCAGTATCAGGTTGGTACCTGATACATACTCATGTGTGGAAGACGCTCTTTTTATCCAGTAGCAGTTATATCACTCTCTAGCCTCTTTTCTGGGAGGGGGTGGGGGTGTATAATCTTGTTCTCTTTACATTAGAGGATCATTTGATTTTTTTTTTTATCTTGAACTACAATTACTGTGTACATGCTTCCCTCCCCTTCTAGGCTGTAGATCTCTTGAGATATTCTTGTACCTTGTATTCTTGTATTCTTGTAGCAGAGGGTCTTACACTTGGAAAATGCTCAACAAGCTTTTGTTGACCTGAAACAGCCAGAATAAATCTCACTTAATTTTCCTTTTATTATAGTATTTAATCATTTCCCTTGGATCATTTTAATGAGTTTAGTAAAAACATTCACTTCCTGAAATGCAGCCTCCATTGCACATCTAGTCCAATGTGAATGTGAGCTTGATGATGCCTGGAATTCTGGAAGCTGTCTTCCTGAATCGGGATCATGTGGGGCATTTCTGTTGGGGGGAGGAAAGTGTTGGAGTGGACAACCTTTCATTCTTGAAATGACAGGGGATGGTTGGAGTCTTGTGTTTTCCTTTATGAGCCCCATGGGCTAATACTTCTAATCTGGCTTTCATTTGAACCTCTCTGCTGAGCAGTGGGGTACTTTGTTTCCTCTCTAATGGGAGGAGAAAATTTTTGATTCACTGATCAGGTTTCTACTTTATTCTAATGTCTAGAGTGAAGCCAAGAATAATGTGTATATTTTAAATAGTGCTGATGAATAAATGATGGCACAACATTTTTTGTCCTTTGCCTTCTGTCAGTTTCCCTCAGAATGTACATTTGATCGATGGTCTGCCCCCAACTGAAAGAGCACCTATTTCATTGACAAGCCGAAGACTTTAGTGAGCAAAATATGATGAAGTCCTCTCCTTTTGAACATAGTTTCGATGCTTTAGCACATGTGGAAGTCATTCAAAGTTTATCAGGTTTTTGAGGGGCTCAGCAAGCCCACGTGTAGGGGGGGAGCAAGGGCTTCTGTCTCGGAGTCAGCTGTGGAATATCAGTACTTGATGGGTTTGGGGGGCTAGAGGGGAGCAGTCCTGAAGTGAATGTGTTTTGACAGTGTCCCCTTTTGAACTGAAGGTGTGTCTCCTGTTTCACCATCCGTCCCATTAGTATGGGGTTGTGGGAATTGATGTGTATTTTGTGGAAGAATAAAAACACTTCTCTGCCTGGTTCCTTGAAAAGTGTGACTGTTCACTTTCAAAAGGTATAGGTTACCGCTGATTTGGAAAGAGGATCTCTCCTCTTTGAAAGCTTTCAGACTTAGAGGAAAGTGAGAATCTATTTACATAAGTTAAAATGCCAAGCTAAATCTCTCTATGCAAATATAGACCACCCAGAGACATTGTAAAGGCCAGGATTGGGGTTTTGAATGCAGATTTTCTTGCTTCCTCTTTTAAGCCTTCTAATATTTTACAAATGCTGCAGAGAAATAATTGGCACATCAAGCAAGAATGAAATCCCAGTCTTATGGCATAGAGTTTAAAGGGGGGAACTGTGCACATTTCCTTAGAGTGCTGCTGGCTCTTAAAAATAAATATGAATCACTATAAATTGAAGGTCAACAGGTTGTGGATTTTAGTTTAAAGTAGGTGGGAGAGTTGGGTTACAAAACAGTTGTAGGGTGGAAAATAGTCTCTTTAAATGTTTCCTTTCCCTGGTACATTCTGCCCAGGGACACTTCCTCTACTTAGAGATGGCTCAGTCAGGGTATTGGAAACATCATGTGGACAGAGAGTGTTAAAAGAAAAGGCATATTAACGTTTTTACAGTTTCTTTTTTTTTTTTTTTTTTCTGTAAACCTGCAATGCCAACCTGAATTTGAAAACTAAGGGACCAGGTGAAATTTTGCCATCCTTTCTCAACTAAGTACGTAGAGATCTGGAAGAACTGGCTTTGGTAAGAATTCTTGCCTTTGCTGGCTTCTGTCAGTTTTCCCAGGATGCCATCTGCAGGTTCTGGAAAGAATGGGGTGTCCCAGGAGAGAATCAGAAATTATGGAGTAATAGTAATTTTCCCTCTACCCTTTCTGGTGAGTGCTTGGCTGAGACCCCTTTTTCTCTTAAGGTACCTTGTAACTGTAACAGTAAGCTTATCCAGGTTGAAAGTTCTCCACTGGCCTACACCCCAGTTCTTGCATGCATAAATAAATAAATCTTAAAAAAAAAAAAAGTTCTCCAGTGTGGCTATTGTAATTCAAGATTATCTCTGGTAAGGCTAACCTGCTTGGTCAGCCTGAAAACAAAATTTCATTCACCTGAGGCCTCACTTGCCCCTGGCTTAAATAGGACCCAGTCAGCCCCTCAGCGTAGTCTGACCCCGGAACCAGTGCTGCTCTGACCAGGCCCAGGCCCGGTCCATACAAAGAAATGCTCAAAGTCTGAAAGCAGAACTAGGACCTGAGAGGGGGCTCCCACTGCCTTCGGAGACAGTGAGAAAGCAGCGAACTCAGGGGGCTCAACAGGTACTTACCTTGTTTGCTTGTTTTGTTTTTTTTTTCCTGGGGGCCATTGGAGGTGACCTTTAGCTTTCTCTTCTGATGCCAGAATGGTTTAAAGATACAGAAGCCTGTTGAAAATGTTGAGTGTATTAGAGAGAAATAATTTGAGTCCAGACTGTCCAACCTGGCGGACAGAACAGGGCGCTGAGAAGCTGTGCACAGTGAAAGCCTCAATAGTCACAGGGAGGAACAGAGACGAGAAAGTTCTAATAGACAAACAGGCAGGTTGGTTATTGCGAGTTGCTTTCTTTTAGGGGACGTCAGGGGTCTGGGGGCCAGATTCCCTGACTGGCTCTAATCAGGTGACTCCTGATGGACTGGTTTAGGATCCCATTTCTGGGAGAACTGAAACTGTAAGTCTCGGTTTGGTGATGTCAGGCTTAGCATTTGGGGTCTGTCGCCTTGTTTTCAACAACTGTTTTCTAAACGGTGGGAGAATACAGATGAAAGTTTTAATTAGGACACAGTGTTGGTGTCTGTGGTTAACAATGACACCTAGCACTTTGAGTCTTTACTCTTTCTAAAGAATAAGTTACTCATTAGTTAAAGAAAAGGTTAGGCAGTCTATTCAGGGGGACACTATCGTGGTAGGTATAGAGATTCCTGAAGTGGGGTTCTGCAGGGGGGAAGAGTATAGGTGCAACACTGAATACAGTTAAGAAAGTGGAAATTTATAGCCAAGGAGCAGGTGGGGGCAGTGCGTGGAAAATTAGTAAGAGGAAGCATCAGGGGGAGGGGGACAGGGATTCAGGCTGAATTGACCTGAGAGGTTTGTTGCTGAAGGCAGGCTAGGACATCAGACATCACCTGGGGGGTGAAGAGCCTTATCAGATATTGGTCAGATACCAGTGATCTAAGGGTGGGGAATTTTGACTAAATTGACTCAGCAGGACGCTTGCTAAAATTTGGTTCTTGAGAACATGCCCAAAGACAGGCCCAATTGACAAAGAGCTATGAGGAGCCTGGCTAGAGTTTGGTCAAGGAGAGAAGCTTTGCCACACCCTCCTCGGAGGTACCTCAGCGCTTAGGGTGGCTACTTGCAGTAGCCAACACTAAATCAAGAAAAGTGAAGAGTAACCAGAATACTGCCTCACAGGAGTGTATGGATCAGGTCAGGCCGCATTATGATGCCCTAATAAGCAACCACTAAATCTCAGAGGAGTAACAAGATTTTTCTGTTCATTTTCATTTGTAGTATAGGCCAACCAGGCCTCTGTTCACCATATTTATTCAGAAGTTTGTCGAGAAGTTTCTCAATACATACTGCCCCAGCCCTCTGTCTCACTGGGCAGATGCAAATCACCTGGCCCCGAAGGAGTTATTAGCTATGTCCTTGGGAAGGGGAACAGGAGTTTTGTGATTAACCCAAATGACTACGAGGGAGGGGCTTACCTGAGTCCTTAGAGCACCATGCTGGCTGGGATTCTGATGCTGGAATTCATTTCTGCCTCTTCCTGTTGCTATACAATCTCAGGTGTCCCCTGGAAACTCCTTGAGTTTCCACATGTGTCATGGTGTTAACATCCACCTTCAGTAGCAACTGGGAGATGAATATTTATAATATAAAATGTACTATGTTAGCATTGTGAGTAATAATCCCAGGATCCTGGAAGTGTGAGAGGGTGGTCCTAGGACCACACCCTGTAATCTGTGCCACCACAGATATGGTGGATTAAAATTTGAAATGGGGGATTGTAAGAGGGTGGTCCTCAGGAAAGGGGAGTGTCCCAGGACCCCACCCCCACCTCAAGCCAGAGAGATCCAAGACACCTAGGACTACGAATCCCAGAATGCCATCATCACCTAAGAAAGGATGCTGAGGACTGAGGGTGGAGTTAAGAAAGGGTTTTGGGAATTTAAAAAATACCAAACCTGTGAGCTTGGAAGGGGGCTATTGCTCGTGGTTGTGGATTGCCAAGTTTTTTTTGAGTGGGCTATAATAGATTCCAGCTCAGCGGAACTGATAGGATGCATTTGCCAATTTATTCTTTATCTTTTTCCCTTCCCTTTTTGTAAATAAACCCTTTTATTAATTTTATTGTGTGTGTCTGCAGTTGAGTCCTTTAAGTCCCTTTTAAGCTCACGGGTGAGAACCCAGACAGGCACCCCATTTATATCGGGGCTGTCCTGTAACAGAAGGAGTGAACTTAGAAATCCAGGTGGTGGGTATGGTAGGTTGATGATGGGTCTGAAGAGATCTGAGCCTCTTCCCATAAATCATACACAGTATTTCAAAACAATGATACCTCAATAATAATAAATTTTTTAAAACCTAGATTTTACTGATTCTGAATACAAGAAATATGTGCAGGAGTAAAAATGAACTTCCTCCAAGTAGTTTTTTTTTATTCTAACCAAGAATATTTGTCTAGTTCTTGTGGAGTGCCAGCTCTGAGAAAAGCTGAGTGCTTTGTAGGCACATGAAGATGAACGAGCTATAAAGACTGGTGTCTAACCAGGGAAAAGTAGTTGAATGTTTAGTACATACGGTTATGTTCTCACATCACAAAATGTGGTGCCTGGTAGAAATAAAGTACAATGGGGGATCAGAGAAGGAAAATGATTAATAAATAAGTGAATAATCATTTTGTTGAACTTGCAGGCTGATTAGACCTCAGTGAAAACCAGTCAAAACCATTGCATTTATGTTTATCTTATTCTTGCATTCTTGGACTTGACTTGATCCTCGAGCAAATTATTACAGTGATTGAGAGGTGTTACAAACCAATGTTACCTCAATAAAAATAAAAAGTGGTGAAATAGTCTATTAAAAAAGCAATGTTCATTTAGCCTCTTAGGACCTTGTTAAATAGCAACTTCTGGAAGCATTTGAAAAATTACCAGGGAAATATATAATAGTGCTATAACTATCCAGTCGAATTTTGCAGTTAAAATCAGTATGCTAGATCTATATATGTCTATAAGGATAGATATCAGAAATTTTTCATGAATGTATGTTTAAAAGTGCTGCAAATGGTTAACATCTTACTAAAATTAAGGCTTACACATGCACACACGCATGGACACACACTTAAAGAGGTAATATGAAAGCATGACCTCTGGACCTAGGGTTCATATCCCAGTGTCCCCACTTACTAGCCGTATGACCTTGACTATTTACTTTTTCTCCCTGTACCTCATTTTCTTCATGTGTAAAAAAAAAAAAAAAAAAAAAAAAGACTGATGACACTAGAACTCTCTTGCTAATGTATAAGGCTTGAAAGAATAAATCCCACTTAATATACCATTTTTTACTGGATTTAAATTTTTACCCTTGGATCATTTTGCTGTGTTTAGTACAAACACTGACTTCCTGAAATGTGTTACCTGTTGCGTGTCTGCGCCCAAAAGGAATGTGGACTTGGTAATTCCTTGGACTCTGGAAGCCTTGCCTTCCTCAGTAAGACTCATGTCGAGCATTTCTCTGTGCCCGGCAGAGCCTGACCCAGATAAATACATTAAAAGGACAAGATGACCAGTCAGCATTTTCCCTGCCTCGCGAGGCAGCCTGTGTTTGGAGACTCCACCGCATCACGTTGGCCTTAATTCTGATCTTGGAATTGATGTGTGCGGAGAACACATTTGCTGGCTCCTCTTCTATACCCAGCACTCCAAGCTCCTGTTAAAGTTTAGTGTGGCTCGAATCCATTGTGCTTAATCAGGAGGCATTGTTATGTGCTTCCAGAAAGGAAAGGTCCCATCCTATTCACCTTGGCAGATGCACACCCTCTCTCCTCTATCTTTTCTCTGGTTTTCCTTGTTCCCACCATTTCTTGAATACCAAGTGGATGAAATTGAGGTGATGCTGTAGAAAGCTTGTGGATTGTCAGAAGGTGAAGGGGTGAGCATGAAGGCTCAATCTTTGTCAAGTAGGTATGAGGATGCAGTCATTTTTTAGAGTTGTTGGGTTTGGAGAGTGGGGTCCTTGGGCTCTCTGGGGAAAGTTTCATCAGAGCTTGCCTTTCGCCGGCACTGGCAAGTTTCTCAGGTGAGTTTCTCCATGACACAGACTATAACTTAGAGCCAAAAGGGCAGGTTTTTTATAAAAGGGAGAGAATAAAGGACACTTGCTTAGATGCAAGTTGGCAGAATGGGCTGCCCCACAAGGACAGGTTTGCTGAGAGATGCCTGTGTGGTCTCAGGCAGGCAGCCCTGAGGACAGCTGCCTCTGCTGAGGGAGGTCAGTGAGGAGAAGCCCCGGCATGGGACAGGTCACGGGTAGGCAGGAGGCCGCTGCACTGCGGAGGGACAGAGAGTTGGCAAAAAGAAGCACCTGCATAGTCAGAGGTGGGCAGAAGGACAGCTGCCCCATGCCAGTGCAGTGACTGCACTGGGACAGTCTTCTCTTTGGGAGGGGCTCATTCCTTTGTGAAGTGGCTTGTTTGCGTTGATTTTGGATAACTGTGTAGAATTTGAAAGGAACAGGAAATTCTTTTTTTTTTTTAAAAAAAGATTTATTTATTTATACATACAGCTGGGGTACAGGCCAGAGGTGAGGAGTGGTGAGAGGCTTCACCAGAGACAGAGTGGGGAGCAGAACAGGCAGATCAGAAATACACTGCTGAGGGGAGCAGCGGGCGAGGCAGGAGAGGTCTGCTGAACCATGTGGGATTCTCCCCAGCTGGGCGTTGAACTCACATCATGCGCTCCTGACAGCTCCACAGCACAGCACTTAACCGCTGCGCCACCAGGGAGGCCCTGAAAGGAACAGGAAATTCTACAATGCCCCTCAATCTCCATATTTTTCCCTCTTGCCTGCACCCTTTGACACTTAACAGCAGTCTGACTCTGCCTGGGTTTGTGCCTTTGCTCCTAAGGATTTTTAGTTCCTAGAGCTGGAACTATATGGCTGTGTTAATCACTTCTACCCTCATCTCCAGCTCCCGGCATTATGAGCCAAGCTTCTGGTCTTCTGGGGCCTTCTTTCCAACTTTTCTATCCTTATTCTCCATCAAGGACACCTATCTATTGTGGACCGGACTTCAAGTATAAAAGGTGGTTCATGTAAATCTAATGGAACACATTTATTTGAATCAAGTGGTTCAAAAAATGAACTGCTTTGTCTATTAGGTAGTGAATTCCCAGTGCTGAGGAGAGTTCTTGCATACTATCAGCAAGTGAGGATTATCTGTGAAGGGGCTGTTGTACCAATGGGAGGTCATAGGGCAGAATGAGGGGCACCCCTGCACTCTCAAGCCAGCCTGCTCTAAATCAGTCCTGCCATACCCCACAGAAAGAACTCTTAGTGCCTAAGACCTTTAGTGGAAAAGAGCTTTAATACAATTAATGTGCAACAGAGAAGCGATTAGTGTACCATAAAGAGAAGAGGAAGAAAATAGTTAAAATAGTTTCTCAAGAAAACACCGAAAGTTCCCCATCCCATCATGGGTAAATGCCCAGCCAACAGGGTTGGCCCAAAGCAGGGCCACTGAGACCTGAAAGCTGCCACAGTCTAAGGCATTTTCTGGGGGGACCCATAAGAAAGAGGCAGAAGGGGCCAGACAAATCTGGAAGGAAAGAGCAAAATCAAGATAAAAATCAGTTTCCCCACTGGTCTCTCACTCATGTCTTTCTCTATTAAGTGTCTCCTGTTGAGGGCAAGGACGGCCTGAACAAACTCCACAGATAGGTTTTATGGACCCCACCCTCACCTCAGACCAAAAAGGATCCAAGACAGCAGGGACTACAAATCCCATAATGTCATCATCACTGAAGGGAGGATCGCTGGGAACTGAGGGTGGAGTTAAGCAGCCAGGTTTGGTATATAACCAGACATGTGGGCATTGGGGGTCTCTTGGCTTTTTATTGGACTTCAGCATGCCATTGGGTTTCCAGCTCAGTGGAACTGGTAGGACACATTCACCAATTTATCTTTCTTTTTTACCCTGAGTTGTGCCTTTCTTCACTTCCCCTCCTTGTGTAAATAAACCCTTTATTAATTTTTTGTGTGTGCCTGCAGCTGAGTCTTCTTATAAGTCCCTTTTTAAGTGCAGGGGTGAGGACCCACAGTCAGGCAACCCATTTCATATCCGGACACTTCTATGTCCCCCAGGTCCCTAATAATAATTCCAAAGTCAAGAAGCAAGTGCAGCTTCTTCACATGTCTCTGCTGCATGTGCCTCCTTCCATCTTCCCCCTTCCTTTCTGCCCAAGTCCTTTTTCCTGCTTTTCTAGCTTCCCCTGTTGCTCAGCTCCATCCTTCCTTAGGTGGGGCAGGGGAACTGCAACTTCCCCTTTATATGACTATCACAGTTATAAGACCAGCATTTGGTAATCTCTGCATTATTATATTACTATAATATTGTAGTAATACCTTACTACTATGTAAAGTCTATGCTATAGACTTAAGTTCTAACTCAAGCTTAGAGTCTCTGATTGCGTTTCCTGGAAAGCCTTGTATCCCTTTTCCCCCTGGCCAGGTTCTGCTTGAGGCCAGCACGTGTGGGTGCTAAACTGGAGGAATAAATATGACAATCTGTCTACTTTCCCATGTAAATGTTTAAGTTGTAACATTTGCTCCTTCATTCAAGGAACATTCCTTAAGCTCCTGCCAGACAATGGGAATGCTATAGTGTCAGGCCTGCTTGAAAGAAATACCAAAGCTTGTAACTACCATTAAAAACAAAGGATGTTTGCCTCTAACTTCATTCCTACGAGAGCATTAGGTGGTTGAGAGCCCATCCTTTCACTTGTGCATTTCTTTCAGTGATCTCTTTTTAATAATTTTATTTTTTAAAAAGCTTATTTATGAATAGAAGAATGGGGCTATAGGCTAGCGGTGCGGGGGCTGAAAGGATTCACCAGAGACAGAGTGGGGAGCAGAACTGGCAGATCTACTGAAATACACTGCTGAGGGGAGCAGCAGGCGAGACAGGAGAGGTCTGCTGTGCCATGTGGGTTAGCTCCCTGGCCAGGTATCAAACTCAGGCGGTAGTAGTGATAGTGCTGAGACTTAGCCCTTAGGCCACCAGGGAGGCCCTCGGTGATCTCTTAGTGAACCCTAATGATGTTCAAAGTCTGATCCATCCTGCCAACAGTGAGGCTAGGCATGTGTTATGTCAAAGGCAGATGCCAGAAAACTTCACCTGTAAGAAGGTGGTCCCCAGGAAAAAGGGCGTGCTCATGGGCCTCCCTGGTGGCGCAGCGGTTAAGTGCTGTGCTGTGGAGCTGTCGGCAGCAGCGATGCGAGTTCGATGCCCGGCCGGGGAGAATCCCACATGGTGCGGCAGACCTCTCCTGCCTCGCCCACTGCTCCCCTCAGCAGTGTATTTCTGATCTGCCTGTTCTGCTCCCCACTCTGTCTCTGGTGAAGCCTCTCACTGCTCCACACCTCTGGCCTGTACCCCAGCTGTATGTATAAATAAAATAAATCTTAAAAAAAAAAAAAAAAAGGGTGTGCTCAGGTTCCCTGCCCCTCCCAAGGGAGGGTGGAGCTGAGCAGGAGAGATAAGTTGGAAAAGGAGAGAGAGGAGACTGGAGGAAGGAGGGAAGCAGGACGGAGAGCCAGAAGAGGCACAAGGAGCAGAGACATGTAAAGAAGCTGCACTGACCGGGTCTGACTGAGACAGATGTGGGTGAGACCCATGGGGAGATGACAGTGGCAACATTGATCTTGGTTTTGATTTTGTTCTTTTCCTCCCAGAATTGTTTGGCTGTTTCTGACCCTTTTCTATGGGTCCCTGCCAAAAGCCGCTTTAGACTTGTGACAGGCTTTCCGGCCTTGCTTTGGGCCAATCGCATTTGGGTGGACTTTTACCCATGAGGTGATGGGTAACTTTGGGTGCTTAATTTAGAAACTATATTCTTTGTCTTTTCTGTATTATACGCTAATTAAAGTTTCTTTCCACTAAAGTTCTTACATGTTTTATGTTGATGTGGCCAATGGCAGAACCTGTTTAAAATGGACAGGTTTGGGGGTGCTGGGGTGCCCCTCTCCCTGCCCTGTAACACACCAACAAACTTCCTTTACAGTGTGAAGACAGAAAACTAAAAGATCAGTTGGGGGATAGAGTTTCCACCTCAGGAATGCTTATCTGATGCAGAGGATATATTACAAATGCTAAGGTTCCTATTTTGAGAACTTAATTTCTCGCTTTCTTTTTGATATACAGCAAAGGTGTGATATGTAAGGCAGGTGTTAATTTTAGTTGTTTGCTTGCTTAGCACATTTGAATAGAATAGATTGGTTTAGCATGGAATTGTTTAATTTTTACCAAGATTCTGACATGTTTTAAAAAAAAATAACTTTGTTCTGAAGTGAGGCAGTATTTTGTGCCAGTCTCGGTCTATTGATAGCTGGGTTACAGTCCGCCCTGCCCTGTGGTTCTTACTGTGAGGTTGGTTTTGGAGAGGTGGTGTGTTCGGAGAGTGGGCTCCTTGGGTTCACTCTTGAAAAAGTTTCACCAGAGTTCCCCTTTCAGCAGCACTGGTGAGTTTCCCAGGTGAGTTTTCCCATGAGACAGAGGTGTTAGTTATATCCAAAAGGGCAGGTTTATTATCAAAAGAGGGGAGTAAAGGACACTTGCACTGACATAAGCGGGCAGGAGGAGCTGCCCCTGAAAAGGACAGGTTTGCTATGAGAGGCCTGCATGGTTGCAGGTGGGCAGCCTTAGGAGAGCTGCCTCTGCTGCTTTGCAAAAGGAAAAGGTCTGTGAAAAGCAGTGGCATGGCCGCAGGTGGGCAGGAGAGCTGCTGCCCTGCAAAGGGAGAAAGTTGGTGAGAGGAGCACCTGCAAGGGCGGGCAAAAGGGCTGTAGCACCTTGCCAGGGTAGGGGTTGCGCTGATACTGTCTTTTCTTTGGTAGGGGCTCATTCCTTTGTGGAACTTTTCTTTTTAGAATTTTGTGCTTTTAAAATAAATTTATTTATGCATACAAGCTGGGGTGTAGGCTAGAAGTGTGGGAAGGTAAGAGGATTCACCAGAGACAGAGTGGGGAGCAGAACAGGGAGACTGACTGAAACACATTGCTGAGGGGAGCAGCGAGCGAGGCAGGAGAGGTCTGTCGCACCATGTGGGAAGCTCCCTGGCTGGGGCTTGAACTCATGCTGCAGTGGCTGTGATAGCTTCATAGTGCTGTGACTTAACCCCTTGTGCCACCAGGGAGGCCCAGTGGTGCTAATTTTTGTTAAATTAATTACTTCTAGGGTGTGACTAGATTGTAAGGACCAGTGACTCTCTACATTGGTGCTCATGTCTCCATCTCCCCCACCTCTGGTCTGAGCCTGGGGATACTTTCTATAGCCATTGGCACCTAAGGATTTTTCATTTCTATAGCTGGTTTAATGACTGTGTTCATTACTTCTACACCCACCTCCAGCTTCTGGCTTGTGTGAGCCAGGTTTCTGACATTATGGTGCCTTTTTTCCAAATTCCCTACTCTTAACTTCTATCAACTGCAAGATGCTCTTTAGCAATTACCACCAGGAACACATGAGAAGTAGAGATGTATTACTTACAAGACCTGCACACTAGACAGCCCACCTAGGCTACCACGAGGTGGCTGGTAGAGAGAGAATACAGGCTGGGGGGTCAGCTGTTACTACAGCTGGAAAAGGGGATTTGAGAGCTCATTCTGTATGGATGAATTTATAACCTAAAAGCAGGAATTTAAGATCAGGAAGAGAAAGGTGAAAAGAAAAAACAAACAAATACACAAGTGGCCATAAATGGTCATTGAAATTAACCAGGATCTGTAAAACAAAGATTTCTCAGCCTGATTCTTTATTGAGTCCTGTGGCTGCTGAAGTGTTTGGGATTGAAGTTGATGTCTCAGCATCAAAATTTAAGTCAGGCACTTAATTAGAAAAAGAAAAGCCAAGGATCAGGATTTAAGCTACAGGCAGGACCCAAGACCAACAGTGGACCTGAGTCAGTTATGAGCTGTGAACTTAGCATCAAATACACACCAGTTCAGCCCATGTCCCATTGGGTGCCCTCAAGCCCATCTCACGTATGTTCCAGTCCCACTGGATTGTTTGCCGGTTCCCAAACCCAAGTCATTGCTGACTCCCCCTGCCATTTTGTTACAGGGCAACCCCAGTGTGAAATGAGTAGGCCTGAGAGTAGGTCCTCACCGTGCATTCAGGACATCATTCCCCACCCAACAATTTCACTGTGATGTTGTTTTGGGGGTTGATGAGTTTGACAGCGGGGTCCTTGGGTTCACTCTCGGCAAGGTTTCACCAGAGCTCCCCTTCAGCGGCACTCAGCGAGTTTCTTCACGGGACAGAGACTTAGCTATACTTAAAGGACAGGTTTATCAGGGAAAGGGACAGACGAATAAAAGACACTTGCATAGACACAAGCGGACAGGAAGAGCTGTCCCGAAAGGGACAGGTTTGCTAAGAGAGGCCTGCATGGTTGCAGGCAGGCGCAGCCCTGAGAAGAGCTGCCCTGCTGGGGGAGGTCAGTGAAGAGAAGCCCCGGCATGAGACAGGTCACGAGCAGGAGGCCGCTGCACTGCGGAGGGACAGAGTTGGTGGAAAGGGCACCTGCATAGGCACAGGTGGGCAGGCCAGCTGCTGCCCCGCGCCAGAGCAGGGACTGCCCTGATCTAGTCCTCTTTCAGTCGGAAGGGGCTCATCCCCGGGGATGGCTTGTCTGTTGCTGACCCTGAACAAAGAACCAGAACCGGAAAGGGAACCTGGAGATTCCACAGTGGGCTCAATCTGCACATATTCACCTTCTGCTCAGCCTTAGGCTCTGGTTCCTAAGGATTTTTGGTCATCACTGGGTTAACGGGCATGCTGATTCCTTCCAGCCCACCTCCTTGTGTGAGTCAGGTTCTAGTCTTGTGGTTAAGTTCTAGTTCTAGTCTTTTTTTTTTTTTTTTAAGTTCTATCTCCTCCATCAACTGGACTTCACAGGAAACGCTTCCCAGCTCACATCCTGCCCACATTTCCTGGTCCAGTTCTGCACACTCCTTCCAGCTTGAAACCTTTATCAGGGACTTACTTCATTTTCCCTTGCAATGGAGCTGGTGTTTTCAGAATGTAGCATATTACAAGCTTTTTGAGACAGACTTTTTTTTTAATATTTAAAAAAATTATATCTTCTTATATATCTGTTAATTTTTAGAAAGTATTTGATTTCCCCTGTGGTGCTGTCCCCATGTTTCCCCCACCACCATAGCGCCATGATCCACCCCCCCGTTTTGACCGCTCTCTCTTCCCCTCCCCGGCCGTGTGCTTCAGATCTATGGTCAGCTTGCAAGTTTTGTCTTTTTCTCGAACTTTTGTTTAGTTTCTCTATATTCCACATATAAGCGAATCTGTTACAGGGCAGGGAGAGGGACACCCCAGAACCCTCAAACCTGCCCCTGGTTCTGCCAACTGCTGCAACAAGACAAAACATACTCTTGTTTGTAAGCCCTTCAATGGAAAGGAACTTGAATATAATTGGTGTGCAACAAGGAAAAGACAAAGAATACAGTTTCCAAATTAAGCACCCAAAGTTACCCATCCCTGCATGGGTAAAGTGCCAGCCAAACAGGGTTGGCCCAAAGCAGGCCATTGAGGCCCAAAGCCTGCCACAAGTCTATGGTACTTTCCGGTGGGGACCCAGAGGAAAAGGGGCCCAAGGGGCCCAGCACATGTGGGACAAAAGGAGAAAAATCAAGATAAAAGCTGCCAGTGTTAGCCTCCTCAAGGGTCTCTCACCCACATCTGTTTCAACCAGTCCAGGACCAAGAACAAGTACAGTTTCTTCACATGTGACTCTGCTCCATGTGCCTCCTCCAGGTCTGCTCTGGCCCTCCATTTTTCTTGCTTCCTTCCTCTAGTTTCCTCTCTAGCTTCTCCTCTTCCCTGTTCAGCTCCACCCTGCCCTGGGTGGAGCCCAGAACCTGGAACCTTCCTTTTTCCTAGGGACCACCCTGTTACAAAACCATCTGATATTTCTGTTTCCTTCTGACCTCACTTAGCATAATCCCTTCCAGCTCCATACATGTTGCTGCAAATGACATGAGTTTATCTTTTTGGATCCCTGAGTAGTGTTCGATTGTGTGTATATATACCACATCTTGATCTTCTGTTTTGGGGCATTTGAGTTGTTTCCATATCTTAGCTATTGTCCTAACATAGAAATGCAGGTTTCCTTTTGTATTAGAGTTTTTGTGTTCTTTGGTCAGATTGCTAGGAGTGGAAATGAGTCATAGGATAGATCCTTTTTTAGTATTTTGAGGAACCTCCTCACGTCTTTCCATGGTGGCTGGATCAGTTTACATTCCCACCAGCAGCAAGAGGGTTCCTTTTCACAATATCCTCACCAGTGTTTCTTATTTCTGTTTTTTGTTTTGTTTTGTTTTGTTTAAATATGGGCCAGTCTCATAGATGTGAGGGGTATTTCATTGTGGTTTTGATTTGCACTTCCCTGGTAATGAGTGATGTTAAACATTTTTTCATGTGCTTGTTGACCATGTGCATTTCTTCTTTGCCAAAGTGTCTTTTTAGCTCTTGTGCCCATTTTTTATTGGGTTGTTTGCTTTTTTGTTGAGCTGTGTAAGCTCTCAAGATCTTTGGTATCAGTTCCTTATCTGCTATTTGGTGTGCAAATATTTTCTCCCATTCAGTAGGGTGACTCTTCATTTTGGTTGCTGTAAAGAAACCTTTTAGATTGATGTAGTCCCAGCTTTTCATATTTTCCTTGTTTCTGGAAATGTTACAGGGCAGGGTGAGGGGCACCCCAGAACCCCCAAACTTGCCTACTCTAAATAGGTTCTGCCATCCATTGCATCAAGACAAAGCATACTCTAGTGTGTAAGACCTTCAGTGGGTTTCTAATTAATGCAATTAGTGTGCAATAAAGAGAAGGAAAGAGAAAGACAAAGAATATAGTTTCTAAATCAGGCACCCAAAGTTACCCATCCCCTTGTGGGTAAGTGCCCAGCCAAACAGGGTTGGCCCAAACTGAGGCCTGAAAGCCTGCCCCACGGCTAAGGCTCCTCCTGGTGGGGGCCCATAGGAAAGGGGCAGAAGGGGCCAGACAAGTAGGAAGCAAAAGGATAAAATCAAAGTAAAGGTAATCACTGCCTTGTTAACTTCCCCATGGGTCTCTCACTCAAGTGAGAGCTGACTGCAGCTGTTTCAGCCAGTCTAGGACCAAGAAGCAAGTGCAGCTTCTTCATATGTCTCTGCTGCATGTGCCTCCTGCAGGTCTCCTCTGACTCTCCTTCCTGCTTCCTTCCTTCTCCATCTTCTTTCTGGCTTCTCCTCCTCCCTGCTCAGCTCTACCTTTCTGTGGGTGGGCCAGGGAACCTGGAACCTCCCCTTTCCCTGGGACCACCCTATTACAATTCCTCAAAGATGTTTCTGAAGTTTTTGTCATGGAGTGTTTTGCCTATGTTTTCTATGTATTTTATGGTTTCCAGAACAGACTCTATCTTAATCATTTGTGTAAATCCTACAGCACTCAGAACAGCATTTAACACTTTGTAGGCTCAGTAGGTGCTCATTAAATTTCATTCACATTGGTTCTCCCTGGTGGCACAGCAGTTAAGCGCTGTGCTGTGGAGCTGTCAGTGGCGGGTGATGTGAGTTCAACGCCTGGCTGGGAAGATTCCCACCTGGTGCAGCAGACCTCTCCTGCCTCGCCCGCTGTGTATTTCTGTCGATCTGCCTATTCTGCTCCCCACTCTGTCTCTGGTGAACCCTCTCCCTGCCCCACACCTCTGGCCTGTACCCCAGCTTGTATACATAAATAAATAAATCTTAAAAAATTTCACGTAAAGATGAATTTATCATCATGGATTCAACAACTTGGGTTTCCTAGCTCTTAGCAAGTTAGAACCATTTGTTGATTAATGTGCTCTCCCTCCTTTACAAATGTATAAGGGGCCTTGTTTAGATACCCAAGATTTTCTCATGTATCATTCATTCCATTAGCTGAAACATCCTGCCCTTCTGTCTACTCCTTCCTGTCAGAGGTCACTGTGCAGCAGGGACTGGAGTGGTGGGGGATGCGTACTCTGATCTGTGCATGAAAATGGGGTGAGATGACATCTGTGGATTTGCGTGTGGGTGTATGCCCACTTGCTGAGAACATAAGCAGGTGTCACTAGTGAGAATCGACATTCTTATTTGTAGTCAACTGTCTTACTGCAGCTTTGGAGACAGATGTGACCAGGGACAACCACACAGTCGGCTTTATAGATGGGCAGAACTGAAGTTCAAATCTTCAATACTAGATTGTTCTTATGTAGCTAAAATTGTTTAGCAATTTAGTGATGATGTCATAGAACCCAAGGCAAATATGTTATATATTAAATCACAGAGAATGCCAACTTACTGGCATGCCAGGAGAAACCTAACTTCCCGTGAGATCACAGTGACCTTCCTTAAGGTCACTTAAGGAAGTGAGTATTCTGATTTTTTTCTGACAACTTGGGCTCTTAGGCTCATGATCTTAGAGGTCTAAGTTGGACATGGTTGGGACAGTACCAGTCCGAGGGCATTAAAGGTGCTTTGAGATGGTGGCCTCGCGCTCTTGACCATTGTGGACACTCCTACAGCTGAAAGATGACATCAGCTTATCAGGGCATCCTTTTGTCTAGACACTCTAGAGAACCATCACCCCCCCAAAAAATACAAAACCCTCACACTGCCCTGTCATGTCCTTTAAGACTATTCTCCTTTAATTGCAATAGTCTTTACTGTTCACGAATTCTGTGATAGCTCTCCATTACATTTGGTCAATCCTAGATGTGATGTTTTAGCAACATCTGTCATAGCTTTAACTTGGGAGAGATGCCCTTTCTTTTCAAACAAGGTCTAGTTTAACATTTACAAAGTGAGGATGCTACATTACCATAATTTCCAAATTCTTAGAAAATACCTGCTGTCATCATTTCTGACTGCCTCTAATGTTGTTACTCATATGAGGGAGATCACTTCCATGTCTCTGCTCTGCTCCTTCCCGAGGTTGTGATCGGGTGACCGAGGTGGAATCACAGAGATATTTAGTCATGGAATGGCCACGAATGGGGGCAACTTAACAGAGAAAAAAGGAGATAGCTATGTTGACATACCTCACTACCCTATCTGGATAATTTGTTCCTCCTCAACATGGTCTTGAAAATTGAGATTTAATTCTTCTTCCACTTTAATTCTTTCTGCCAAAATTGGTTTTCTTCAAAAGCTAATATATACAAGACTACATCCTATTTTCACTCAAAGAGACAGATGGTTGAAACTGACTCTAGCTAAATTAAAAAAAAAAAGACTTGAATTTAGAAAATACACATGAGTAAAAGAAGGAATTAAGCATTTTAGAATGGTTGAGAAATCTGTTCTGAATACTGCCTCATACCACTGAGCTCCCCATTCACGTACAGATGGCAGTGTGCTGGCCAGGCTAGGAACTTTGCAGCCAAGCTTCCTGAATGGGTATATGCTTTCTAAAAGGAATAGAAAGGTTGTGCTGATGGGACAAATAACAAATACCAAATCCTAGGATGACACTGAGTGCTTGTGCTGACATGGTCTGCAGGAATATGCACAGCTCTACATTGCTGGCAGTATTAATTTTCTGCACATTTAGGGGCATGCCAGAGTAACTGGGAAAGGGGGCTAATCTTTCTAAGTACATGCTTGATGCATTTCTGCCTTGGAATATTGAAGGATTTTTTTTAAAGATTTATTTATTTATGCATACAAGCTGGGGTGTAGGTCAGAGGTGTGTGGGGGTTTCACCAGAGACAGAGTGCGGAGCAGAACAGGTGGATCAACTGAAGTACACTGCTGAGGGGAGCAGTGGGTGAGACAGATGTCTGCTGTGCCATGTGGGTCAGATCCCTGGCCGGGAATTGAACTAGTGCTGCAGTGGCTCTGGATAGCTTCATAGTGCTGAGACTTAACCTGTTGCGCCACTCGGAAGGCCCCTATTGAAGGACTTACTTGTATTTTTTTTTTTTCACTTTAATTCTCTGGGTGATTTAAACAGGTAGAGCTGAGCTGACTTTGATTATTCTGTGCTAGTGTTTTCCCAACTCTGCTTTGCCAATGGATTACAGTGAACCCGATATCAATCTCTTAGTCAGAGCCCAGGTCAGTCTCCCCTGGTGGGGAACAGTTCTCTATGCACCGTGGGACCCTGTGCACTGTCATAGAAAATGTTGACTAACAAAGGGCAAAGGGAGAGATCAATTTAGAAATGAAAATTTATCAATTTTCAAATTGAGGTAGCTCAATATATCTTGGACTCTTTTTACTGCAGCTAACAATAAATATGTGTACGTAACGCACGAATGTGTGTGTGTTTCCAAAACAAGTTCCATGAAACAGTTTCCTTTATTCTATGCCGTGAATTCTAATCGCCATCATCTGTTCATCACAAACATTGCTGCCTTGACTACGAACTGCTTTATTTCATAACTCACGAGTGGGTTATACCCCATGGTTAAAAAGGCTGGTGCCATGTCTATTACATGCTAGGAATAAATGATCTGTTCTTATCTCTTGAATTCCTTCTGTTTCCCAGCTGCCTACAGAGAAATTCAACTCCCTTTAACGCATGACATCAGATTTTGGTTGTGGGGTTGTGTGGTGGTTCAGGATTGCCTGGGACTGTTACAGGGCAGGGAGAGGGGCACCCCCCTAGAATCTCCAAACCTGCCTGCTCTAAATAGGTTCTGCCATCCGCTGCATCAAGACAAAATATATAAGACCATTAGTGGAAAGAAACTTTAATACAATTAGTGCGTAATGCAGAAAAGACAAAGAATATAGTTTTCAAATCAAGCATCCAAAGTTACCTATCACCTCGTGGGTAAAAGTCCACCCAAATGGGATTAGCCCAAAGCAAGGCCTGACAGTCTGCCACAAGTCTAAAGCACCTTCGAGTGGGAACCCACAGAAAAGTGTCAGAAACAGCCAGATGAGTCTGGGAGGAAAAGAGCAAAATCAAAATCAAGATAAAAGCTGCCATTGTTAACCTCCCCAGGGGTCTCTCACCCACATCTGTCTCAGTCAGTCCAGGACCAAGAAGCCAGTGCAGCTTCTTCACATGTCTCTGCTCCTTGTGCCTCCTTCAGGTCACCTTCTGGTGCTCCGTCCTGCTTCCTTCCTTCCCCAGCCTCCTCTCCAGCTTTTTCTCCTCCCTGCTCAGCTCCACCCTCCCTTTGAGTGGGGCAGGGAACCTGGAACCTCCCCCTTTCCTGGGAACCACCCTGTTGCAGAACTTGGCTGTTTTAGGGTCCTTCATCCAGTGGACCCTCTTGATTCTGCAGATTGGGGTCACTCAGCCTTTGGGATCCTTCACTGACTGCATTTTGCATTCAGTGTTCCATTCCTATCTGCATCTGCCTCACAGACTGACCGCTCACTTCCCCACCTCCCTGCTTTTTTTTTTTGTCATTGCTTCCCTCTGGTGCCCTCAGGTCTTCCTTGGTGATGGTGTGTTCAGTTGCCAATGCAACTGAGCCTTCTCACTGGGGCAAGGGAAGATGAGAAAAGCACAGAACTACAGGCATCTGCGGTAAAGTGTGGCCTCGCGGGTGGCAGTGTTGGGCGGGGCATGGGATAAGGAAAAGATTATACTTAAAGACCTTGTGGAACTATGAGAAGCCTTGAAGGGTTACACTGGAAGTAACTTGCAGCCCCCATCCCCCATCCAAAGGCAGTCTTGTATTTATTAACATCAAATACAAAGGTGGGGCAAGAAAGTAGGGAGTGTAAGCTAGGACTGAGTCACCAGGGGCTATTGCCTGGAGGGGCTCCATTGTTCCTGCCAGTCTAAGGAGATTATCTCTATTCTGCTATCTGCCTGCTGTTTTCAGCAGATCCTGGTTTCCCAGTATGTTCCTCATACCAAGCCTTTGTCCATGGTGAGAGGCCTCCTATATATTCCTACATCTAGTTGACAAGCAGGAACCCTGGGCACCAAGACAGTATCTCTGAGAACAAGGGGGCCCAGGGATCCCACAGTTAAGACCATGAATTCTGGAGAGTAGGTTTGAACCTTAGTTTTTCACGTGTCACAGGTGTTTGCTTTGGGTGTGAGAACAGGCAACCCCCCCACCATTCCTTCTCTGTATGTGTCTCTGTTCATCATAACTTCGGCGGGGCTCAGTGTTCCTGAAAATTTATAGTTAATTTGGGCGAGTATTGAATTAAGTGGTTTTAAGAGGTAGTGATATCTTAGCATGTTTTTAGAAGAGTAGAAGACTGGAGTTTGTAAACATTTGTATTGTTGACTTACATTGAGAAAATCTATTTACTTCAGTGTTTAAGCATTAAATTGTTTCCTTTTATGTGTTTACTGATGTCTTGATTTTATTGCTTTTAGTATGATTCTTTCAGTTTGTTCTCATTTGCCAGCATCAGGAACCTCTAGGTGGCTGGCTTTTGCCTGCATCTTTCTGTCAGTGTGGAGAGTTGATGTTAGGCCTCCTGACCAGTGCTGTCTGCGCTAACTTTGCTGCACAGAAAATCTGGGCCCTTTATCAAGAGAGCATGCCTAGAACTCAGTCAAAGCTAAAGCTAGTCTTATTTGAAGACTTGCTTGTTATCAGTCATTTTAAAATCAGCCCCATAGGTTACCAGAGAGTAGTTTATTTTTAGACATGTTCATTTATCATCTTAGCAACTCGGAGACAACAGCTTTAAATGTAATAGCTGGCTCTGTTCGGAAACACAGATATTTCACTTTTAAAGAGAAATCCCAGCCATCAACACTGTGATGTCTTCAAAGTGTCTTGGCTAATAGAGTCTACATTGCTGTATTTGTTGGTTGAGAGAAACAATAGAGGCTAATGATTATAAATTGAATAAATAATCCTTTTACAGTCAGAAAACAATAAAAATATAAACCAGGCAGGACAAAAATTGTACCAATGGGATTGAAATGGGGGATGATATAGGAAAAGAGCTGAAGATGAGGCAATGCTTGGATTGTGTTTTTTGTTGCGCATTTGTATGAATGAGTGAAAAATCAATCCCCACACCACCTCCTGTGGGAATAAAAATGCTTAAGATGGAAGAAGTTCTGAGTTTGCTCATTTAAAAGCTTAGTACACTGACCTGACTTATTGATGATCCAAAAATTCCCTACAGCAAAACTGTAGAGGATTTCATATTTCCATTGAGTGGTTGCTTGGCAGTTCAAGAACTATTTACTGAACGCTCACTGCTAGGCTCTGGAAGTACAGAAAGAGATAATGCATGGCTTATTCCCCTGGAGGAGTTTCCGGTGTAACAGGAAGAGAATCACAGAAACACAACAGAACTATGAATTGTGGTAAATGTGTGACCGATGGAGAAGATTTAACTTAAAAATAAGGACCCAAGGCCTCCCTGGTGGCCCAGCGGTTGAGCGTTGCGCTGTGGAGCTGTCAGCAGTGCGAGATGCGAGTTCGACGCCCAGCCGGGGAGATTCCCACATGGCGCAGCAGACCTCTCCTGCCTCGCCCGCTGCTCCCCTCAGCAGTGTATTTCTGATCTGCTTGTTCTGCTCCCCGCTCTGTCTCTGGTGAACACTCTTGCCGCCCCACGCCTCTGGCCTGTACCCCAGCTTGTATATATAAATCTTTAAAAAAAAAAATAAATAAGGACCCACACAAGGAGCTGGCGGTGGACATAATCAACACAACCATTAGCACAATCCCTAGGTGCCAGCGCCTAAGTTACAAAGCATAAGTAGGAGACAGACCAGTCCAGGGGCAAAGATATGGCGATTGAGCCCACTGTAGAATCTCCAGTCTCTTTTCTAATTTTTGGAGTTTTTTTTGCAAATATCCAGTGTAGACTGACTAATAAAATGAGTCCCCAGAATTACCTGACCCTCTGTAGAATCAAGGTCAAGATTTGTGAAATTACTAACGGCTTACACTAGTCACCCTTGAAAGAGAGCTGGGTTTTTACCAGGTTTCTGAGCGATTTCCCTGATCTTATTATAATTTAAAGGTTTGGATATACTTTTTTTTTGTATTAGACACGTGATCATATGATCTCCCTGGGTTAGGGTCAGTATAGGGAACCGCAATATTCCCCACATTATATTGGTCTGGCTGTCTGCTTGCCAGATCGTCAGTGAATTGCTGACTTGTCAGCCCAGATTTTCTAATTTTTTCTATAGTACACCAGGTGGAGAGGATAATATGATTATCCTGCCATGCTAAGTCAAATGCTAGGGCCAGGGCCTGACACTAATCTGTAAATCTTTTAAGATCCTCAGAGAATCTGCCCAATTTTTGTTTATACTGCATCAGGTCAGTCATAGAGGAGGGCACATGGACTTTAATAGTCCCAGAGTCTTCACTGGGGACTTTACAGAGTGGGCAGAGTCTAGGCAAAGTATTGGTTTGAGGATGGTAAGAAGCCCCACTCTGAGTTTGCCCAGCAGGACTTGAGTCTGTCAGAGAAGGCCCAGTCCCCTATGGGGGTGGTGACCTTGGAGAGTCCCAGGGTGTCTCAGGCTCACGGTTAGCTGGAGGCTCATGACTAGCGGACAGAGGAGGTCTGGCAAGTAAAGGGTCATCTAGGATATCTGTAGAATCTCCTTTTTTGTGCCTGTTTACTCATTATTTTTTTTAAATTTTTTTATAAGATTGATTTATTTATACATACAAGCTGGGGTACAGGCCAGAGGCGTGGGGTGGCGAGAGGGTTCACCAGAGACAGAGTGGGGAGCAGAACAGGAAGATCAGAAATACACTGCTGAGGGGAGCAGCGGGCAAGGCAGGAGAGATCTGCTGCGCCATGTGGGAATCTCCCTGGTCGGGCATCGAACTCGCATCTCGCACTGCCTACAGCTCCACAGGGCAGCGCTCAACCGCTGCGCCACCAGGGAGGCCCCTGTTTACTCATTAAAATGCTATTGTTGTAGATAATCTCTGTGAATGGCAGAACTTAAATTACGTATTTTAGAATAGTTAAGATTTGTCCAAAGAATGTGACACATCCCTAGGGACATTATTTGTTTACACTTATGTTGATGACAATGCCATCTATGAAATAATATATTTAAATAGAACAAATTTGTTTTTAATGAAGAAAAGTCATTGGTTGTCCCAGGAGTCCTTGTAGGACAGACATTAATTAACATCGAGGCAGTTGTCATAGGATTGGTAAGCGTATAGGTTTTTATAAAATAGTTACCCAGCATTACAAAGACTTAAAAATACATCTATTTGTTGACAAGATGTAGCAATGTTGATAGGATAAAATTTTAGTTAACCAAACCTGAGCGTCTAAGAGTCACAAGATTAGATTTCCTAAACAGCCTCTTGAAGTTGGTAAAGGCAGCTTTATAATGCTGATCTTTTGTAGATAAAAAGAGAAATTGATGTTAGACTTACATGAGTGTAGTACTGATATTAAACTTAAGTAGAAGATAGTTAAGCACATAAAATTGTTAAGATACTATTTTTAGACCCTTAACAATTTTTCCTTTTTTTTTTTAATAGAACTTACGTTTCCTTATAATAGGTAGTAATTGATCTGAAATACAAGCTTCCTTACAATAAGGAATAAGTTGACCTGAAATATAAGTTTTCTTAGGACTGGAATTCCAAACAAAGTGTTGTTAATAGAACAATTTAACACACCAAGGTCTTTTAGGCTGGTGAATAATCAAACAAGCATTAGACAGGTTGATTAAAACAAGAAAAAATAAGACTTAATACCACGTACATTTTTGGTACAATTGATACACGTGTGACTCCGTACGACTGAGTAGTTTGCCCACTTGGCTTTAGACGTCATCTTGATTTTTGCCAGGACCAAGGTGAACAAAGACACTTAGGAGGAAAAACAGAAGTTTCCTTTTAAGAGGTAAGCAGGTTTGTGTTCCTGGAAAAGAAGTTGATGAAAAGTCGTCTAGGTTTAGACATTGAAAGGTAAACAAGGTTAATTACCTTTTTGCTAAATAATGAGTTTTAGCAAACACATTTAGCAAAGTATTAATACACAACATTATAGCCTTAAGGCATGCATGCTTTGAATCTTTAGATTTTGAACTAGTTTACCAAATATTTCTTAGATCACGATCTCAAAATTTGTTTTTGTGAGAATTTATCTAGGAGCCAGTTTATGATTAACCCTCCAGAGGTATAACAAGAGATCTCTTTATTTGTATTTAAAACTTTGGCCATATGTATCACTTTTAAGAGATACTTATTTTACTAATATTTGTAAAGTCACTGAGAAACCGGTAATTGATGGTAACTAGTTGTTTAGCAACTCCTTTAGATGAAACACACCTTAAATATGGATTTTTAAGAGTGGCTTTTTTGGCTTTAAAGAAGTTGTAAACAAAAATTTACATTAATTTTGTAAGACTAGAAAAAAGTTTCTAAATCTCAGAAGAGGCTTAGTAATGTAACTGGGCTGAGTCCAAAGTCCAGTAAAGGTGGTGCCCCCTGGAGGGGGTTTGCTGATGAGAATGAATAGCCCCAGGGAAAATGCTAAGTTTACAGTTTGGGGTGGAGAGTCTGATAAGAAATAGAAGGGGAAGGCTGTCGTCATGATGTAGGAATAGAAGAATCAGTGGCAGAAAATGCAGCCGCCAAGATTGAGAGTTTGAAAATCAGACGCCAGAAGTTTTTGAGCTGCCGGGATATAGAGTTTCAGATTGAGCATTTTTGGAATCTTTAGTGACTTTGGGACCAGCGACTTTGGAGGCTTTACAAGTAGCTGAGCGAAGGAAACTGCTCCCAGTTTTGTTTTTACTGCAGCTGAGGAAGAAGGCAGAGGCCCGAAGCGGGCGCCTTCCTAAAATGTGTGAGTGCAGTCTGTTGGGCCGCTGTAGTTGCTGTTTGCAGTGTTGTTGGCCTGGTGCTGTGCTGGGGCACCGTGGCAGTTCTGGGATCATCTCCAGTTGTGTTCTGTGTCATCCTCCTGAGTTGGAACTTGGCCTACAGTCTGATTGTTGCACGTCTGCAGAAGAAGGAAGACACCATTTTGGAAACGTGGCCTATTGTTTAGAAGAGGAGCTCCACATCAGTGGTGGCGGGAAGACCCCACCTTTGTTACTTTTCTGGGACTTAAAGGACTGGACATTGCTTTAAGTCAGGTAAATGGCCATATGTTGACTTCAGTAATTCTTTGCTTTTCCTTGTTTGTTAAATAAATACCAATGTGTAGTTCCCTAAACCTAAGTAGTCTTGTAAATGTGCGCGTGGGTGCAGAACCAATATAGTGACTGGTAAGCAATTGGGTCACTGCCTTTGGCAATTTTGAAACCCCTTTTGCCCAGTATCAGTAACACCTTAAAACAACATACCTTTGAAATAACATAGGTATTAGTTTGACACACCCATTTAGCTGTTTGATACATTTATGTCAAGGTTTTCAATGATAGAAGTTAAAATTTTTACATTAAGAATCCAATTTTAGGGCCTCCCTGGTGGCGCAGTGGTTGAGTGCTGCGCTGTGTTGCTGTGGGCAGCGTGCACGATGTGAGTTCGACGCCCAGCCAGGGAGAATCCCACATGGTGCGGCAGACCTCTCCTGCCTTGCCCGCTGCTCCCCTCAGCAGTGTATTTCTGATCTTCCTGTTCTGCTCCCCACTCTGTCTCTGGTGAACCCTCTCACCGCCCCATGTCTCTGGCCTGTACCCCAGCTTGTATGTATAAATAAATCTTTAAAAAAAAAAAATCCAATTTTAACCATACTGAAGACCTAGGATCAAAGACCAGAGCAATTTTAAAGATAAGCAGAGAAAATCTAGGATTGTTTTAAAGTTTTTGTTTTTGTCCAAGCCACGTAGGGAACCAGTCCCCTAAGACAAAAGAACACCTTATTTACAGACCATGAGCACAAGAGAGGCAATAGATTAAGATTTTTTTAATCTTGTCTTTTTTTAACCTACTATAATTTGAGGTTTGTAATTTAGCTTTAGATTTTTACCTTTTGAACCAACCAATAAAGCATCTTACATAGTTTACTAGTAAGACCAAAGTAATTTGATAGTTTTTATCTTAAACAGACCAAACAGACGTTAAAGTGGAAGACACAGCAAGAATAGAAACTTTCTACCTATGGAGCAGGCAAAAATCTATCAAGATGGAAAGGAGAAGCCAATCCCCTCACAGCTGAGTCTGGGCTGACTTACCAATGATTCCAGTACCTGAGCAAAGAGCAGGGCAGCTGCTTATGAGCACAATGGGGAGTCCCCCACATGTCAGCTAAGGTGGTATTTTCCATTTTACCTTTTTAGCATTTAATCTTTTGTCTCAGCCAAAGCAAAGCTTCAGTTAGAGAATGCTGTCATAGGTGAGGTGGTTATGCCTTTTGAGTTAGTATATGGACAGGCTTAATTACATAATGAATTAGGGTTTTTGCAAATCAACGAGGCCTAGCTTTTTTTCCCTAAGAGAACCCGGATAAGAAATGGAGGGTACAGACCTCATCCCGGATGAGTTCCTGAAGAAGAATCTGCCCCGGACAGATTTGAGTGGGGACCATCCCATATGTACCCGCCTCCTAACGAATGGAGGCAGCCCCAGGCCTACCCCCAGGGAGTAGTGAGCATCCCGGGGCTTACTCCCCCTCCGAGAGTGGGGGCTGCCCAGGGTGTGCCCCCAGGGAATATTCCTATCTTTGTGAGTGTCCCCACGATGAGAAACTCCCCTAGACCAAGGAGAGGAAATATGATCCCCTTAACAAGGGAAAGAGACTATGAAAGTTCCGGTGACATAGAAAAGCACTTAGAAGACAGGGATACAGAGAGTGAGAGATAGTAGAAGGGAAATCTCACCTGACTGGTAGAATCAGGAGGGGCTACTGGCTACTTAAAATTTGTTGACTTGTGGCTTATTACGATGAAAAGGGAAGCAATAAAAGGTGTAGCCAGAGTTAAGAGCACCAAAGAGTTGTGAAGAAGCAGGTCCAGGTCTTATATAATCCTAACAGTTGGAGAGCCGCCGGGTGGGACATGTGGAATGCTTAGTTGAGTTCCTGTGCTGTTGCACCCTTTGTCTTGTGATTGGTGGGACTAGAGCTAACCTGGGGTTCTTATCCTTTCATGGGAGTATTATTTAGAAAGTGGCAGCCGGCCCTAATGGCCTTTTATTTTATTTTTTGATTTAAATATATCTTTATTATTTATATCTTTTGCATTTTGTATTCTCCTTGGGTAACCCACCACCAATTCACCTGTGATCCATCTCCGTGGTCCCTTGTGTCCTTTTCTACTCCATTTTGTGCCTTTATCCTCCTCCTTCCCCCACTCCCCCCAAGTGTCTCTTTCCTATTTGGTTTCCCTATAGTCCTGTTATAAGTGAAGCCATTCAATATTTTTCTCTTTCTTTCTGGCTTGTTTCGCTGAGTATGATCCCCTCTAATTCCATCCATGTCGCTGCAAATTGCATGTGTTTCTTCTTTGAATGCTGAATAGTATTCCATTGTGTATATGTACCACATCTTCTTGATCCAATCATCTGTTTTTGGACATCTGGGTTGTTTCCATACCTTTGCTATTGTGAACAGTGCCGCAATGAACATACGGGTGCATGTATCCCTTTGGATTAGTGTTTTTGTGTCCTTTGGGTAGATTCCCAAAAGTGGTATTGCTGGGTCATATAGAAGCTCCATGTTGAGCAGTTTGAGGAATTGCCATACAGCTTTCCATAGTGGTTGGACTTTTAACTGGCTGAACCATGCCCACTATTATTAGCAGCAAGAATGAGACCTGGTTTGAAAACATAACTCAGGAGTAAAGAGGCCCTGTTCTCAAGGTAAAGAGGGAATGGCAGCTCGACTGAGACGGATCAGTGAGATGATGAGACAAAGAGAGGGTGTAAGGCGCTCACCCCGTCGGGTCGAGGGCAACTGGAAGGCCATTCTCCACGTTTTAGGACCCACCAAAGAGTAACCTTGGCCTGAGTCCCTCAGTTCGTGAGGGGCAGACAAACAGTGGCTGAGCACCAACTCCTCTAAGAGAATGAGAGTGCGTAAGAGCACAAAGTAGAGAAACTGGAGAAATCTTACCTATGCCGCAAAAATCTACACATGTTGGGCGCCAGATGATGTCATTTTTTGGAGTCGATGGATTTGAGAGCGGAGCAGGGTCCTTGGGTTCACTCTGGGAAAGGTTTCACCAGAGCTCTCTTCAGCGGCACGTGACAAGTTTCTCCATGAGACAGAGACTCAGTTATACTTAAAGAACGGGTTTATTAGGGCAAGGAAGTAAAGGACACTTGTACATATACAAGTGGGCAGAAAGAGCTGCCCTGCTGAAGGGGCAGGTTTGCTAAGAGAGGCCTGCATGGTGCAGGTCACGGGCAGACAGGCAGGCCGCTGCCCTGCAGAGGGACAGAGTTGGTAAAGGAAAGCACCTGCACAGGCACAGGTGGGCAGAGAAATGGCTGCCCCGAATTCTTGCACGGATGGCACTGATATGGCCCTCTTTCAGTTGGGAGGGGCTCATCTTCGAGGATGGTTCCTATTTACTGGCTAACTAGAATTAGGAAAGAGACCGGAGATTCTACAATGGGCTCACTCTCCATATCTTTGCCCCTGGACTGCAGTCTGTCTCCTATTTATGCTTTGTAACTTAGGTGCTGGCACCTAGGGATTGTGCTAATGGTTGTGTTGATTCTGTCTACCCCCAGCTCCTTGTGTGGGTCCTAATTTTTAAGTTATGTCTCCTCCATTAATAGGACCACTGCAGGGGTGCTTGATCTGGGCTTGATGCCCTAATAGCCTTTCTGGAATATGATTGAACTGAGACAGAAAGATGAATAGGGGTCATCAGAAAATGAATGGTGAAAGAGAATTCCTGGGAAGGAAATAGCTTCACACTTGCCATAGGGATTGGAGGGATATATGGATGAAGAGATGGGTAAAGAAAGTATATCAGGTGCCCTGCTAAGGAGCTAGGACACATTTTGTCATTAAAAAGGAGCCTCTGATGTATTTTAGGCAGGATAGTACGCTCATCAGATTTGGATGGAAAGATCAATGTGGAGGATCAGAAAGGGAATAAGGTAGCAAGGAGACAGGAAGATCTGTTAGAAGAATTTTGTAATCATCAGATGAGCAAAAATGAAAATTGGCAGTGGGCAATGTGAATGGTCATGGATGGGGAGAAGACAGGCTTGGCAATATTAGGTGGGAATGTTAGGATTGGTGAGCATTGGCTGTGGGGTGTGGTGAGTTTGAGGTATCTGCCTCTGATCAAGCAGAAGGCAGGACTGTGAGGTTGTAGCATCTCACAACAAACAAGGCCTGGGGTCTCCTGAGGGTGGAGTCCCTCATAGCAAGAGACCTTCTAGAGACAGCAGCCTGGGGCCGTCACCCACCATAGGATGAGAGTCAAAGAGGGGGGCCATGGGCATAGGGGCTACTGCTCAAAAGCAAGATGGCGGGTCTCTGGGTGAGAGAGCTCTGAGGAGCAGCAGGGATTAACTGCAGGTTTTTCTTATCTGTGGTTAACAGTTATTGGATGTAGCTTTGTAGGCAGGATGTAAATGGCTAAAAATATGCTTATGTGAGCTATATTTAAAGCAGTCAGGAGCAGAAGAATGTATGTTTGATTTCTGTAGGCTTTGAACTAATGGTCATAGTCTGATAGGCTCACCTAAATAACTCAGAGCAAATAAACATCTTCAGCTCTTTGAAGGTTAACCCTTTAAAGCTAAAAGGACTAAACACTTTAACCCTTTATCCTGTTTTTCAACATTAAGCAAGTGTTAGAATGCCCTCTGTGCATCCAACCTGAAGCTGAGGAGCCACTCTGCAAATGACAAGAAAAGTTTACCTCAGGGTCTGTGATGGAAACACCCCTTTCCAGATTTTTCCTGAGAGGCCCATTTAGAGAGGCTCCTTTCTATTTGCTCTGAAGTACTTTAGAACTGCTAGGAGCCATTACATGTTATACGATGTGTCATGGTGGTCTCTTTATTTGGCTTCTTGACATGATACCTGGCGTAGGCAGGTGACACAGCTTTCCCATACATATGACCCAAGGTTAGCATTTGCTACAAAGTGTTTTGTGTAAGGGCTTACTTCTTTTCACTCTAGTTTTGTGTTACTCTCCAGAGGGCTTCTATCTCCCATCTCCTGATTCTATTTTCTGGCTGCTTTTCTGCCCTAATTCATAGCTTAACCCAGTTCCAAAATACTGCCTGCTAGTTGTCCAAACTGCTCCATCTTTAGTTTCATACTCTTTCAAGGATGCTAGAAACAATCATTTCCTAAGGACTCTTGATAGCATCTGAGTGTTTCCTGAGGGAAGATACTCTGAGATATAAATGACTGATTCTCTTAATTGAGGAACAATTCCTTTTCCAAAAAGAAGCTGTCAAGTCTCCAAATTGGTGGAATGCACCATAGGGGTCAGAAATAATGCAACAGTTTCCAGAACTTTTTGGTGAAGTTCGTAATGGCTCTTGAATCCTTTAAGTTTTAAGAGCTCTTATCTCTATGCTGTTAACTAGATGAGAGGGCAGATACCCTATGGATTGATTTTTCTCTCTAGCATAATGGGCCTCTATGCTGAGTGCTTGAGAGTCTCTCCTGTCTAATGTGCTGCAATTGCCAATGCTTGAGTTACAGCGTAAGCAGGACAATTTGGGTAACTCAGAATCATGACATGGTGAAGTAGGATTAGAGAAAATTTGCAGACATAAATTTTAGTATGGATCACAAGTCTGACAACAGAATTGTAAAGGCTTAATTTAGAAATATCGCTTGATTTCTTGGTCAAGAGATTACCTAATATGAATAGAATTGTGAACAGCCTAGAAACATCAATGACATTGTTTAACTGTGAATATACATTGAGATTTTTCTCCTCCAATGTAGTAATTCTTGCCATAGTATAGAATACCAATTGTAGTAGTGCCATAATAGATATTCTTTGTAGATGAAAGTTTTACAGTACTTTGGAGAACTGTTGGTGGTGTAGTTGGGAATTTCAGAAACAAACCTTTTCTCCTGGTGTCAGCTCTCCCATGCATTTTCTATTGTGACTACCAGGCAGTGATTGAGAGTGATCACAAGATGGGAATGGAAGTGCATTGACTAGGATCTACATAAAAGCCTCTTTGTTTCAGAAGAGTTTGCTTTTGACTAAAATGAGCAAAATCTTGAGTAAGAAAACACTGAGAGGTAAATATTACTTAGTTCAATTATTTAATAATAAGGAGATCTGGTGTTTCCATTTCTGACTCTTAACACTTAATGGTTGTGAACTTGGATAACCCACTTCTCAGTATTTTTACTTATAGGTAAAATACTGGTACTGGATTGTATAATTATTGAAGTTCTTGCCCTTATTGTTAAAGGGCAGGAATAAAAGCATTTCAAATAATACTTTATTAGCTTTTTGTGACATATTTTAAAAACATTATATGTTATACATTGATATTACACATATTTACAATTTATAAACAGTGGCATTAATTCACTTTATAGTCAGGCTAAGGCCCATTAGTGTGTGTGTGTGTGTGTGTGTGTGTGTGTGTGTGTGTGTGTGTGTGTGTGTGTGTGTTGCAGGGAGGGGTGAGTCGACAAGGAAACTGGGGAGTATGAGAAGCCTTCTCAGTTTGTTCTATACGCTTATTACCTGGCTTAGGCAAATGAAGAATGAGAGATCTTTCACACATAGTTCTGTGTAACTTTTCCTTCAAGGATTTCACTCTTTTCCTAAATTGTTTTCCACATACTATATCCACAGAAGTCTTAGACCTTCTTTGTGTGTCTAAATCATTGCGTTTTGTTGAATTCTTTAGTCTGAGTTTTCTATGCTCAGTGACCTCACTGTGTCCTTTTCTGCAAAACAGCAAGCCTTAATGTCCTGTTTAGGTTATTTATATAAGCAACTCAGCAACATTTTAAGTCAATGTCTCTGTAGCTTTTAAAATCAAATCTATCTTATCAGAAGTAGGTAAAGTCAAGGTGTGGTTTGTGCTTCTCAGTATATGTTCAGGGATCTGTAAGTGAAAAATACTTTTCTAACACTGAAATGTGATTTTTCACTTTCACCATATTAACATTGACAATAATGGTATGGATAAAACCACTGGTACTTTAGTGTGAATTAAGGTAATAGCATCAAACTGACCTAGAATAGCACCAAACATCACTACCATATATTTGTAGCAAAAAAAATTAATAATAGTAGTAAAAAAAATCCAAGTTTATTTTTCATGTTGCAGATAAAAATGATAATGAAACAATGAAAGTTAACGTTAAAATTTGGATTTTCAAGCAAAAGTAGAATTTTTGACCTTACATCTGCCACTATGAACTTGAAAACTTATCAATACCTAAGAAGACTTCTGAAGATAGGTAGTGATATTAGCAACTTTGATTTTTAGCTATTGTACAATGAATGTGGCAACATTTGGAAGGTCTGCATGATGTTATAAAATCATATGTGGGTAGAAGATTTATTCAAAGTTTAAAATAGACAGAGTGTTAATATAATCTAATTAAAAATTCACTGATGGATGTGCTTTCATGTTCATATTGCCAATGACCTTGAAGAAACTGTCATTTGTTAACTTGGTGTACTATAGAAGACTATCCATAATTAAAGAGGCTATTAGAAAAACTTTTTGAGACTACATACCTATGTGAAGTCAGATTTTGCTCCCAATTAAGATAGTGTAATATAGTCTACTGCAGAAGCAACTATAAGCAGTGGGTTTCTATTAAGTCAGATATTAAGGAGATGTATGAGGATACAAAAGAATCACATTCTTCTTACCATTGGTAGATGGATGTCTTGGAAAATATGCCTGTTTCTTTTTCTTTATCCCTTGCTCAAAACCTTTCTATTCCAGAGTGATGTTAGTATGGCTATTTATTCATTACAAAATTAGGTTAACAAGTAACAAGTTAAGTATTGATGCTTTAAAATTAATTATTAAATATTTAATTTTCAACACGACTAATGTGAATAGATGCAACCCACATAAAAGCTCTTTGGGGTCCCTGATAATTTTTTTAAGGTACCAAGGGATGATGAGGCCAAAAGACTGAACATTATCTGCAGTACCCCAGGCCTTAATACTCTTACTATGAGATAGACTTTATTAGAATGTTTGTTTCCATAATGTACTGTTAAAGATACAGAAAATCATCCCACATCTCACCAGCCAGCTCTCTCCTGAGATTTCTATAACTGCTTTTATTGATGGTAAAATATTGTTATAAAATGGACTAGTGACTGTGGTCCAACTCATCTCTTGGCCTCCCCTCCCTATGGAAAGAGGCAGCTGTATTTTATGAGAAGACAGGCAGGTGAAAGGAGATTGTGAAAGATCAAATTTCTTACACATACACAGTGGCAGATGAGAAGTCCAATAGCTGATAGTGAAGAGCTGACAAGAGCAATTGTTTTCAGGCAGGAAAAGAGGACTTGTTTCTAGGTGATTTTTTTTTTCAATGAGTTTGGCAACAGCTGGGCAATGATTTAAACCTCCTAGGATCTGACTTTAAGCTGGAAAATACATTTGCATATGCCAGCATTAGAAATGGAATCTCAAACTGCTGCCAACGTAGACAACCAAAAGGAAAGAGAGATCTATATTGTTCAAAAGCTAAGCCTCAGGAGATTTTGTTACTTGGCAGCTGTGTAAACAGAACTAAACCCTTTACTTCTCCTCTGTTAGACACTTGATCCTAACTGGGACCACTTTACTATGATAATATGTGCAGAGATGAAAATGAAAGTGACCACTCAGTGTTGGTGTCAAGAAGAGCTGAAAATTTTTCTTTATGGCTGTGTATGGGCATAAGAACCCAAGGAGGTGCAAGGCTCAGAGGGAAGGCCCCAGGAGGTCAGACTTGACTGCTGTCTTGTCTTCCCTCCTCAGTGTCTGTATTTCCTATCATTTTTTTTAAGATTTATTTTTATTCATTTATACATATGAGAACTGGGGTGTAGGCCAAAGATGCAGGGGGTGAGAGGATTCACCAGAGACAGAGTAGAGAGCAGAACAGGTGGATCTACTAAAATAAACCGCTGAGGGGAGCAGCCAGTGAGACAAAGAGGTCTGCTGCGCCATGTGGGTTAGCTCCCTGGCTGGGTATCGAACTCATGTCGTAGTGGCTGGAGATAGTATGATAGCTCTGAGGCTTTAACCCCTGCACCACCAGGGAGGCCCCCTCACTCATGTTTTTGTCTTTTCTCTACTGCTTGACACCAGGCGCTATTTCTTTATGGGAACAATGGCAGTGTCCCTCCCTGCAACAAACTTCTTAACTACAGAAGAAATCCATTTTCCTTGTTCTTCTCCATCTTCTGGGGAAGGTGGGTAGACGGGGAGATGCCCATCTGGGATAGCTTCAGGTATAATTCGTTTGTTCAACAGAAAAATGAAGAATTTTGCTACTATTAAATGACTACAATTAATTTTTTGAATTTTTTTTTCCTTTGAGTTACATCTGTGTGACAATATGCCTTATAATTTATAAACCATTTAGAGCGAGAAGTTCCTTTTATTCACTCTGAACTGGACCTCTAGGAGCACAAATTGTGTTTTCTTACTCTGATTATATTGCTATTCAATCAGCAACATGCTAAATAAACCTTTACTATATTTCTCACAGTAACTTTTTTAAATGTTTGTAGTGAATTTGGCATGGTGACTTTGATTGAAACAGTGTGGAATTAGCCATGGTGGAGGAACTGGCAAGGTAAGAAAAACACTAATCATAATAATAGAAAAAGAGGAGAACTAGAAGGAGGGAAAACAACTATTCTTGGGCATTTAATATTCTCAAGGCACAATTCTAAGCTCTTTACTTACATTGATTCATTCACTTACATCAGAAGAATGGCAATTTACTGGGATTAGAAAAGGACTGAAGCAAAAGTTATGAGAACTCCTCGAAATTTGGGAGGATGGGTGGAGACAAGTTTTAGTAAAGCAAGGGGTTAAAGGGTGAATGAGAGAACAGGTGGAAATCATAGTAGGGAGTTAATACTTGAAAAGAAAAAGTTTTGGGAATTGGTGTCCAGAGTCTAGAAGAGATACAGTAACTTACTTGGATTTTGGTGTATCTATTGTTGCATGGATGTAATCTGGGTGACAAAAGAGAACAAAAAGGCAAAATGGTAGTGTAGTTGGTGATAGTAAAGCTGGAGCATTTGCAGCTAAGATCCGGAGGTGGGAGGAGATTGGAAGCATGAATTGGGAAAAAAAAAAAAAAAAATGAGGGTTCCAAAAGATTGTGGGCAAGGGGAATGCCACTAGTGGAAACCAAACTCAGAATACAATGGTCAACAAATTTTTACAAAAGTCATGTTACTGAAATAAGTCATTTCCTATCAATTTGTATGTGATCAACATGAATATGAATATGACAATCAAATTCTAATTTTGGCTCTAGGGTTTTTTTTGTAATCTGTAATAAGTTGATGTCTACATCATGAAATGCATGCCAATAATAATAGGCCTACAGTTAATACCTGTAAAAAAATCAAGTCAGACTACTTCTTAGATTTCTTCGCTTGTCTCTTATACAGCTGTTCAGGAATAGAATAGATGGAAGATGGTTTCCATTGTGCAAAAGCACAACCTTAAGACTCGGTATCGATGAGTCCAAAAATAGTCTCCATTCTTGTGGGTCATGAGTAATTTCTAAGGCATTCATGAGGCCCTCAATATCGGAACAGAATACCAGAGTACTTTCCTTTCTGAAGAAAGGCTCCACCTGCTGGCGGCACTTTCATTGTAAAGTAATTATGACATCTTATAGAAGATTCCATTGTTGGAGTCTTGATCCTAGCAATTCTGCCTTGTTCTTGGATAAGTCCAAGTCACAAACCAGGTCATTTAGTTCTTCCTGTGTTAGTCTGTGTGGGATTGATGATGCACCACAGTGAAAATCTGCATCACTGTATGCTGATGGAATAGGAGAAGGACAGGTTGGCTCACCCTTGTCCTCATCAGATGAATCAAGAGAATCTTCTGCTGGAGGTTCTGGAATAGGAAGTCCCTCACCATGTGAAACTAGTCTCAATGTAGATGGAATGTTTGGGTAGAGTCTTTTCGATTTCTTTTGCTTCGTTACTCTGCCAGAAAGAGGAGGAACCAAGCAGAAGGAACAGTCTTTTATGTGGTTGCTTGGCTCTCTCCATACCATAGGGACTGCAAACAGTAGTGATGGTCTTTTGCCATTGAACCACTGTGAAAGCTGTGTTGTACATGTAGCACAGCATATATGTGGGGCCCAAGGTTTGTCTTGGTCACCAACCTTGCATCCGAAGTAAAGATGATAAGCCTTCTTCACTTGAGAAATGATACTTTTCTTCTGGTTGGCAAATGTCACTTCCCCACAAATAGAGCAGAAATTGTCCACGCTATTAAACGCACTTTGAAGGTATTACTGTTCTGTATTGTGCCTAAATGGATAACATAATAACAGTTCCATGTAACAGTAGCTTAAACTGTCTCCCACAAAGTCTGAAATATTTTCAATGCTCAACCTTTCCAACAGGGCTTTATCTAGTGAACTGCTGACGTCAGTTTACTTCAGGAGCTGCCTGGCAGTAGTATTGTATTGCATCAGAAAATGATGCATTCAACTCTGGATGATGTGTGCATGATGGTATTGTGCAATGCGATGCAATATTCCATCATTCTAGGCTGATTTAGGATGTTGTTGCAGTCCCACTGGATAAATTTACATGGTGAAACATATAAAATGAATTATATGAACTATCTTCAAAACGGGAGCTAATAAAAAATTTTCAGGGTTATATTCATGTTCAGCACATCAAGATACTACAGATTAGGGCCTTTTAAAGTCAGTAATGATCTCGCTGTTGACCAGTGATAGTGGAGCCGGCTGGGAGGAGACCTGATGACCATACTAACGGGCATCAGCTGACCCTGGAATGGATGGAGCCGGGGTGAGATTCAGAGCTAATTGTTCTTAAGTCAGGGTCCAGTTAAGCCTTAGGTGGTGAGTGGAGGTAGAGTAGATTGATGATTAGGCAGGGAGAAGACTTAAGTCAAGCAATGGGTATTTCTACCTGACCCTTTTGTTTATAAGTGAAAGAGATCAGCTTTTTCTGTGTGTGAAGTGAGGAGCAATAATCAGCAGCAGGTAACTGACTGTTCTTAAACTGAGAGCTTCAGAATTGCCTTTGCAGTGACCTACATTAGCCATAGGAAGTTCTATAACTCTTATCCCCCACACTTTGCTCCTCAATTTACTTAGTTTGATGTGCAAGGAGATTTGGTGGGTCAGACAGGGACGCCCCCCCAGGACAGCCTGTGCAGTTCAATGCTGACACTGCATTTAATGTCACTATTTAAGCCATTTCACTATGTGTAAAGGCCCCATTCATTTACTCTAATGTATACTTTCCAAACCCTTTATGAGGCTTTCTCTTGAGATTTCTTATTTTCCAGGGGTTGATGCAAAGTGTCTATTTTGGAATAGATCCAAAAAATCAAGAAGTGGAAGGGACTCTATAGCTGTCTCTAACGCTGTGGCCCTACTACCTTTAACAAGTGAAGTGTTATATGCAACATCGTTACTTAATAAAAATTTTTACAAGTTCCCTTGGTGTTTTTGTTGTTTATTTTAAAAATATGGTCTCTGTGACTGGTAACACCAACTTAAATGACCAGCATTGTCAGACATATTTATCAGTTTCAAGAAGACATTTGCCCTTTGCAGAAATGTGCTGAGACTATACCTCACTTCCCACTGGTGAATGAAGTCTTTCACCAGAAAATCACAACATATGCAAGATGGTCTTACTACATGGTTTTCTCCTGCAGTTTTTCCAGACACGTTTGATGGATTGGGGGAAGGTAGATAAAAATAGGAGAAATGTGGAGGAAAGAATGTGTTGTCTAGAAGTTTCCACTGACTGGTTTCAACTTAGAATGATGCAACTATTTAACTGATTTTTCTGTTCACATGTTTCATTTCTGATGGAGCAAAATATCAAACACATAAATTAGATTGGCCCCACTGAAGAAGAGTATATGTAGCTTCTCGAATGACTTCTGGAATTAGGTTCTAATTTTCTTCTGCCAAGATTTTGCCCATTGTGTTGAAAATTATGGGCAAATTCTATTTATGATAAACTTGACATTTGTCAGTTCTGTCTTCTCTTGAAAAAATTCAGGTCTAAGAGCTTAGGTCCATATTCTTCCATTTCAGGCATCATTTGGAGCTGAGTGGGGCTGCCTCCTTCCTGCAGAATGTGTACTCTCTGGCTGCCCCCCGTCCCTGCTGTGTTCCCTTATTTTATCTGTCTGGCTCTGGTATGACTTTGAATTTGTGGCTCAGATTCAAACAGCACTTTGTAGGTGGATGACTCCAAACTGCTCCACACTGAGGCCCATTCAGCTTGTTGTAGCATCTGTAGTATTGGATCTGAGCATTCTTGCCGCCCCCATCTTCCACTGACATCCAAATTATGACATGCTGAAAGTTTTTCATTTCCTCCTTTGCCTTCTCGTCCCAATTTCACAGCCATCCGGTCTCTTTCAAGATTGAATTTTGCTTCCACCAAAAGCTGCTGCTTTTTTCTTGGTTGTTTCTCTCTCGCCCTTGTTCCCTACCTTCCCTCTCCACCCTCAACTACCAACCCGCTGCAGGTGCAGTGATCCAGAGAGATGCTTGTTTCTTTTCTGGCTTCTATTGTTTTGCAGGCAGGGACAGGAATAGGCTTATACAAATTCCACTTTTCATTTTGTCACTTTCCCTTTCAGAACACTGCTGTGATGTCCCATTCCTCCTTATACCAAATGGAACTTCCTTTTCTGTTTTCCTAAAGCTTCATCAGTGGTCTCTACATATCCATTCTTGCCAACTAAAGTTTGTATTTCTTGGTTTGGGTCATCCACATCCTGTACTCAACCTGCTCATTCTCTCCCACACATCTTTGCATTTCTGTTTCTTCCCTTCCTTGGAACTTCCTGGCCTTACTTGTTAACACTTTGTGTGCTGGTGCCCTTTAAATTTACCAGCCCTTGGGGCCGGACATTTTCTGTGCCACTGCATGAATGGTATAAGCATTCAATAAAACACACACAGCTCCTGAACTACTGGATATATTTTAATGAAATTTTAAATGCATAGAGATTATATACCAGAGTAATTAATTAGAGTGTGGTATTGTTCAAAACATGTCCCTCTATGGAGTGGAACACAACAAAATCCACAAACAAAGCAGGTTTCACTTCTCTTTTTCTTGGCTGCACATACTCTACATGGTCTCTGAGGAATTTTCTTGCTCCCAGCTGTAACTATTTTCTCTGCTTTATCCTTTTTCATGTCTATTGAAAGTCTTCCTGGTCTGTCCATCTTAGGTGCATGCCCTGTAGGAGAAATGTGAGGGTTTTTCTCTCGTGTGTCTGAGATGGGCTCTTCTGGGCTCGTGTCTGGCAATGAGATGGGCTCATGTGTCTGAGAGGGGCTCACCCAGTTTCTGGCTACTTCATGCAGGAATTTTTTATACATAATTTGTTTTCCATTGAGCTCTACATACACCCTAAAAGAATTGAATAGGGCACAGTGCAACAAATACAGTACTGTCTTCTTTGACCACTTTGTGGTCTTTCTCATTATTGTGCAATATGACAGATACTGGTCCGCACGGTCTACTCCCTTCCTATACTTGTATTCCAAGATGGACTCCGGCTTCCTTATTCTCTCTCCAGTTTTTCGGTCCCTCTTCTCAGATTCTAGGAGCCGTGAAGAATGAATGGTAGAGTGACTCGGCCCGCGAGTCCAGATCAACGTTGCACCTGAGGAGGAAGCAGGGAGCAAGGGACAGGGATATGCGAGAAAATGGAGACAAGACAGGAGGTCTGATCAAGTCTCGTTTATTGTTCCGGGGAAAGAGCATATATAGGGTGAAACTCACGGGGAGGTTACATTAGGTGACGCAGGGTGGTTCGAGGTCGGGGATTCAATGAGAGCGCAGCACGGGAAACAATGGGACGGTCCTGCTGACGTCAGTTTGGGAAAAATGTACATGGAACGGGGAAACAGAAATCTAAGGCAGTCCTCCTCGAAACCTAACCTTATATGGGCAACTCAGGCAATTAGGGCCGTAACTCACTGCTAGGGGCCATCTTGTCTGATGGCTCCTGACAGTAGAGATCATGCGAACCTCCCTCTTGTCTTTCCAAATTTGTATGAGAACATCTTTTTTTCTTCAGAATGCTGACTGGCCTTTCTGTAGTTTCACGGATTTCAGACATTCAGGAAGACCTCTATTTACTCTGATTGTGCCACAGATTCTTGTTCTGTTTTGGAGAAGTTTTTCGGCAATGCTTACACTATTATAATAGTTATTCATGTAAACATGGTGCCACAAACCTGTATTTGGCCCTAAAACTGACAGAATTGTATCTTCCAACTTATTACCCTCACCGGTATAAATTTGCAAATTGCAAATATACCCAGTGATTGCTTCACATACCATACGCGCTAATATTCCATATTTTGTCAGCTTGGCAGGGCTGTATGTACGAAATGATAGTCGCCCTCGCCATGGTATCACGCCCTCGTCAAGTGACAGTTCCTGCCTAGGTTTGTAGACACTTGCAGATTTCTTCAGAAGGTTGTTCAAAACTGGTAAAACCTTGAATATCCTCCTTGAATTTCCTGAGACATCTTCATTGTTTGAAAAATGCCATGCCTGCCATATTTGGCGGAACCTGTTTCTACTCATTACCTTTGAAAATATAGAAGTTTCTGTTAGAGGGTCCAGTGTCCAGTAATCACTTATTCTGTCTTTGTGCACCTGCCCCATAAGGATAACCAAACCTAATTTTTTTTTCATTTCTCCAGTGGTTACATCGTGCGACTTCAAACTTTTAGGTGATTCTTTGTATTTATGGGCCTTTTGCTCATGATAATGATTTGATTCTTCCACCATCATCAAAAAGAGGTCATCCCCAATAAACAAACTAACTACATCACTCACATTTTTTGGATCATGTGGAGTAATTTTCACACCTGGTGTGCCAGCAAATGCTTCTAAAGCAGGAATAATGTCGTTGTCTGACCAAAATAAAACATTGCCACTTTGTCGTGTTAATCACACCATTATTGTCATCAACTTCAGAATCGCTGGAATACTGCAAAGGTAGAGCACGAACAGTTTTCTTGGTAATTATTATATCTTCATCACTGTCACTTGGCATTTCATTATCGTTTTCCTCAGAACTTCCATCAGTTCCTTCACAACTTGGGACATCAGACAAATTATCGGCAAAAACTTCGTTTAAAATTTCATTTCTGCTCATTCCCCTTCTGTTCTCGGCAGCTATGATTGAGTAATGGTAACAATAAATGTCACAGGTTAAAAAAAATGTAATATCTCTCATAAAACACCTTACACTTTCACCAAAACAATGTGTAAAGCTTCTAGACTGAGTACGATCAAAGAAATAGCTTCTAATAGTTCCAAATAAATCCACCGTGGCGTGAAAAACCGGAGACTAGATGAACACGTATTAATACGTGAGTGGCCACCTAATACTGGTGACAAAAAACGCATACTAATACGTGAGTGGACCACAAAGTGTTAACCAGTTCAAACACCACCATTACTCATAACTCACCCTGGTCCTCTCTGCCAGATCCGGACTATTCTTTTTATGTGAGTTCTGTCTGCATGTGTCCATTGGAGATCAGAGGAGCCTCATAGCTTTGAGTATGAACATGTTTGAATTTAGGTCCTGCCATGCATAAACTATGCAGTCTTAGGACTTGCTGAAACTCCTTTATCTGAATTGTGAAGAATACATTAATAAAATACCGGTCTTGTTGGAGTGTTATGATGAATGGAAAGTGCCTGGAGCTCAGTCACCTGAGCTCAGTCATCATAAGCCAACATCTCAGAGAACATCTTCAACCATACCACATGCCCACAGAGTTTGTCTCCTTGGAGAAACTTGTTCTGCTCATCTTTATATTCTGATGCCTTAGAGAGTGCCTGGATTAAATATTTAACTAGTATTTGTTAAAAAATGAAGAAAATAATCATGAATGGCAGAGATTGATAACTGATTATTGTTGCTATTGGCTCACAAATATTTGCCACAGATATTTACCATGAGCAGGGATGTGTACAGTGGGAACACAGTATACTTTCTGACTATATTCATCTGAAAGTTACTGAGGTTGACTGCAAGTTCTTTTATACCATCTAAAGGGAGTTGGAGGATTTTTTCATTGCTTTGACATCTTCAGTTCTTTCTTGCTTATTTTCTTTCACTCTATCATCTACTTCAGAATATAGTATACATTCATCAGAGTTGCGTGCAAATGATATGCAAATGAATACTCATGATGTATAATGATAATTGCTCCCCCCCTTTCATTTAGGCATTTGGTTGGATCAATGGGTTCTTAATGTCTCAGTGTTTGCATTTTTGCTAGTATCCAGTTGGGAGTTAAGAAGAGGCAATTATAGTCATTGGTGATCAGTGAGAGTCTTCTCCAAATTCAGTTTATTTGAAATTATTCTTGACACCATCTCCATTAATGTTAAAATTAAATCTCATCAGGCAGATTTTCCCAAGAACTTGCAATTTTCCAATTCATAGGTCTACAACTTTTGCCTTGAAAAGGGAATGTGCTGGGATAAGCAATATTGCACTTAGTATGCAAATGAAGGTCTTATAGAAATAGGGTCATGCTAGAGATGAAATTAATTGTGACAGTTCAGGAGGAGTTTTCCAGTGAAAGAAGATTAACATGTTAGGTTTTCAGTGACTGTCTTCCCTGATGTATATAATGCTGGGCAAATAAAATCTGTCTATCCATGCTCAGTGAGGAATGTTTGAATCCACTGAAATTTGAGCAGAGCATGTCTCTAAGGGTTTATGACAGCCTGTTTTCTCAGTATGGGAAGAATTGGTCCATTATTGTCTAAATTTCAAGTCATGATGCTGGTGCTTTAATTTATTTTCATTTGTTAAGATACTTGTACAGAAAATGTATTGCTTTTCCTGAAGTAAGTTATTATTCTTCAGACCAGAATAGAATATAATGTTGTTTATCTTCAAATATTTGTATATACATAAAAGATTTTATATGGAAAGAAATCAGCTCTAACTTATTTCTTCCACATCAGTTAAGTAGTACAGTCCGTTATTGCCCAAAAGCCATATTTTCAAGCTAAATTTCCTTTTGAATGAGTTTTACAATGACAATACAAAAAGGTTACTTTTATATATTCACTTTTTTTTTCTTTTCTTCCAAGGAAACCAACATGTCTGACAAAAGCGACTTAAAAGCTGAGCTAGAGCGCAAAAAACAGCGCTTAGCACAGATAAGAGAAGAGAAGAAACGGAAGGAAGAAGAAAGGAAAAAGAAAGAGGTAAATATTAGGTGCTGGGTTTTGGCGGGGGGGGGGAAGGAAAATCACTTGGTTAGGTGCAAAAAGAATTCTTTCATGATGCTGGAATAAAATGAGTACTTATCTGCAAACTTGGTAATAAAGTGATTTTCCTCTGCTGTGTGCTGCTCAGGGACTACCTAACAAGGGATATAGCATTTGATACTGAGGACCCCAAACTCTAGATTCACCCTAGATTTGAATAGCATCCTCACAGTGGCTGTGATAGCTCTTTTGTTAGAAATTTCTTAGCTTTTCTGTCTGTTTCATATCTTTAATATGGGAATAGTCAAATATTTACATTGAGGGGCTCTTAGCAGTACCTTGGATATAGTTAGTACTTAGTGTTAGTTTTTAAAAAAAAAAAACTTTTTCTTAACAATACCATCCAGAGATTTTATAAGAAAAATAGGAAATAATGTAAATGGGTTTCCTAAGCAGTATGCATATTTTGGGCCAAATAAGAATTGTAGACCTGGTCAAGCTGCATTTCCCTCCACTGGGGTGAGGGTGCATAGTACAGTAGATTCTACTCCATAGATGTAGAAATATGAGATGCTAAAACTAGAATGAATTTTGGAGACCTTCCATTGAGACCCCTCTTTATGCCAACAAGGCGGCAGAAACCCAGAAGTGAAACATAGCTTTTCCGCCTGCCAGACTCTTCTCAACTCAGTGCCTTGCTGTCACATCATGTTTTCTTCTACAGTCTGAAGCCAACAAATAATTTATTTGTAATTCTCCAATTTGTTTTGGCAGTGTAAAAATATCTCGCATCTTGTACAAAAACCAGATGCCAAAGATAGTTTCGAATAATCTTCTAGGATGGAAACTTTGTATTGTGTGATAACCCTTGTGTGTCTGGAAGCCAGAGCTGCTTTCCCTGCTCAGTTTTTCTTGAAGGAAAAGAGAAGGTATTTTGATGTTTATCAAACCAAATTAAGTGTTTCGGATTACAAGGCTAGGAGTCAAGGTAACAGACTTACAACAATTATTTTCCAACAAAGTAAAACATAATTGCAGTTGCATTTTAGCCTTGGCATCTCAGGCTCTCTGTATCGTTACACTTTGATTGATGCGGTAGTTTATTTGTCCTTGACAGTGTGCATAATACTTTCCTCTGGGAGATCTTTGCTGTTACATATGTAGTCTTTGCATGAAGTAGAGGTGAAAATTGACAAGAAATGGCCGTTCATTTCCATGCAAAGCCAAAAAAAGCATTGTTATTATGCTTTCTTTCCTTCAAATGTCAACACTGTAGTTTTAAAGCACCTGCTATCCTTTACTAATAACCCGTTTCCTTTTAAACTGACATTCTAATATCCAACTTGAATTTCATAGAATTACTGCAAAATGTGATGTGATATGGGAAATCTGGTTCCAAATTATGCTGTCTACTTCGTCTTTGTCATTTTACACATTTGGGGGAAATTACAAGCAAACAAGACAAATCAAAATGGCCACCCTTTAAACAAAAAGAAACAGCTCTACCAAGCAGCTTTGCTGATGGAGGTGTGACTTGCTACATTGAGACAGACCCCCAGGAGGTTGGGGATGGCAGTTGGTGGGGAGTGTGTAGCACCTGGACCCTAGTTACTCCAGGGCTTCTACCTAATTCTGCAATTAAAGTCCCACAGTCTTAGTTTTCTTATTTCTAAGCTGACCTGGTGGTTCAAACTAATACCCTGGCCTGCTCTGTGGGCTTCTGTGGCAATACAGGGTCCTTCTCTACCTTCTCAAAGTTTCTGGTTCAGAAGACCCAATAGGGTCTGGTTGGGGGATCTATGGACTGCATCATCTTTACATCCTGACCTTCTGCAAACCCATCTTTCCCGCTGGTTCTGTCTCAGTGCTGTCTGTAGACTGGGATGACTTGGTTTGTTCTGAGCAACTGATGCTGTAAGGCAGAAGACGTGAACTCAGTGGTTATGTACAAAGGCTTAGAGTTGAATGTGACTGACAGTGACCTTGAGTGAATGTGACCTTTTTGAATCTGTTTCCCTTCTGTAAAATGGAGTGAAGAGTTGGGCCTTCCTAGGGAGTTCTGTGAGGATCCAGCAAGATACCACAGAGGAGTAAAAACACACAGAGGAACTGCTCAGTAAGAAACACGTCGTGCCCGTGAGCTGGGCTACCGGAGTAGGAGGCTGGGACCCTACAGACCAACAACTGCTCGGATTTGTCAGGATCACTGATGATGCAGCCATTTTCCAAAAATACCCCGTTTTCAGGACTTATAATTCAAGTTCCCTAGTTTCTTGGAACTACTGCATTCTGTTGCTAAAAGCTAAACCACACAAAACCCTGGAAGTAATCTATTCTGATACTGCTTTTTCAGATGAGGAATCTGGGCCCCAGAGGTCTAAGCTTGAGAGCTCCCTCCCTTTATCTCCAGTCTCAAGAAGAACCCTCTCTTCCAGCCAGTTGTCCAAATCAGAAATCTGGGGTCATTCTTTTACTTTCTCCTTCCCCAACTAACAATGATCATTAGGTCCTAGACAGACTTTCCAGCATTCTCTTTTCTCCCCATTTCTTTTCTCCCTAAATCCACATTCCAGCCTGACTCAGCCACTTCCTATCACCTATGGACTACATTCTCTCTTGACAGGGAGTTTGTAAATGTTCTTGTTCATCTGTACTTACTTCACCCAATCTTCTTTTACCTGGCTGTTACCTGTATGTCTTACAGTTCTTTCAAATGTCACTTCCTCCAAGGAGTCTTCTTTGATATTTTTCTCTTCCTGTGACTAGGTTAGCCTTGTCCCCACTCCTTGACCTTATCAGTGCATTTAGCACAGATCATTTTATTTGCCTCTTCACTTGTCTTTCTTTCCTAACAGAGTACAAGCTTTCAAAGACAGGACTGTGGGTTTTTTGGTTTTTGTTTTTGTTTGTTTGTTTTAATCAATATCTAGCACAGATCACATAGTAGGACTTTAATCTTGGATTATAGAATGAATGAGTGAGTAAGAGGACATGTGAACTAGTTAGGGCAGGTATGTGATGCCTTTCTAGGCATCTGACAATCTTTTCTACAAATTCCGTAGAAGCTTGAGATGCTGAGTCTGTGGGTTACTGGCCACTGTCAGTAATGCCTGAGTTGAAGGTTTTTTTTCCAGTTTTTGTGTTGTTTGTAGAAAGTTATAACTCGGCTTCAATTTTATAGGTTTGATTTTTGTAAACTTTATTTAGGCTTAGATTTCAAATAAAACAAATAATTTTAGAATAAAAAAAGGAACTAATATTCTCAATGCAGATCTGAGTGACTATTTTTGCCATGACAGAAAACTGGTGTGAATTAGGACCACCCAGTTTGATTGTCTCCACAGAATCCAAAAACTCTGTACATGTATAAAATTACCACGCTCTGCTCCTTTGGATGTCAGTTGCTTTCTTGGTTGTGGTATTTTGAATGAAACCTGATTTTAAAATAAATATCGTGGCTACCATTTAAAATGCAGACCTGATTTCATGAAAAATTGGCCTTAATGCAGTGAGTTGTGCTTAATGGAGGCCACCGTGAAGTTCCATCCTGTCCTTGGCCTTCTGCCGAATTGCTGCAAGGTGGGGTGGCTGGGGGGGTTCCTGGCCCGTCCTCACTGGTTTCTCTAACAACCATGGGACTGTCTTTGGAAAAGGACTGACAAATTTCGTTTTTCTGATTATCCTCTCTGGGTCTCAGATGTGATTATTCTTCATAAACAGAAATATCACTATCACTCGCTGGGAAAGACACCTAGCATGTTTTTACTTACTAGTACTATGCAATTACTCCTTATTGAGTCATTAAATTATAATAGAACTCTATAGTATTTACATGGGGAAAGTTTCCTGACTGGGCATTTTATATAGTCTTGGGTAAGAACACTTTGTTCAGTTTAAGGTGTTAATTATTACAGATTACAAAAAATAGGAACTGTCTTTGTTTCCAATTAGCTTCAGCTAGCTCATGCATTTTTCATGGTCAACTTTAAGTGTTCTCCTAAGCTTCCGCTACATCTTGGTGGACACTTTCCTTATTGATAGGTGATTATATTACCCGTTTCATTAAGAATTCAGAAGATGGATGGTAATTAATGATTTGCAGAGGCAACTTGTATTATGAAAGTGAAATTTTGGTCTACCACACTTGCACAGAGCATGGTTATCTATGTGCACCTGTGACACCCTCTAGTATGTTTCTTGAATGGTTAGTGATTCAAATGAGAATAAGTCTAAAAAAAGATCAGATTCTGTGCCTTTCTGCATGGGACATATGTGACAAGTTTCTGGGTAGTATGTCCTAAGATTACTTATAAAGAAGTGATCAGGAAGATCTTTTTCTGTTTCTGCTTTATATAAGCTCCATTGGAATTCGGTTTCATTACCATTGCACTTTGTTGCCCTTCAAATTTTTGTTGAGTGAAGGAAGGTAAAGATTTGTTGTTGTTGCTGAAATATAGAAATGACTATATTATGAGAACTGGGTCAGTGGAAATCTAGTTGAATCCTTCTAAAAGTGCTGTTGTAAAAAGACTGTGAATGGGGTATGGTTGGTAGAAATTAGCGTGAATGATGTATAATCCCAAGATTCAGACTGAATTCCTAAAATGAACTTTGCTTCTCAAAATATTTTAATTTGTATTTCAGTAGCTGCTTTGGTGATGTTTTTCTTCGGTTCCCCTCATGCCCTTCTATCCTTTCATTCCTTTTTTTTTATTGAGTATAACATGGGTTTATAACACTGCATGATTTAGAGGTATAGGATCGCCCCCTTTGGGTTCTGCTACCATACCACACCCACCCACTTTCATCCTCCTTTTAACTCTGATAAAAGTGAATGTTGACAGAGAAACTCACTCTGTGACATCTCTTTTTTCATCTCAGTTCTTTCTATCTTTGCCTCTGTTGTATGCATAAACTTTGAAACTTGCTTCTGTAGTTCAGATGGTAAAATTGGAAACTAGTGTGAAATTTGACATCTTTACTGATAGAGATTATACCACCATTTCGGAACTTGGAGCATGTGACACCATCTGAAATCCATGAGCAGTCTCAGCAGCCCTTACCAGCCCCCATAATGGCAGTTTTCTCTCTAATAATGCATAGACTTCAAAAATTTGAGTACAGGGCCTCCCTGGTGGCGCAGCGGTTAAGTGCTGCGCTGTGGAGCTGTCGGCAGCAGCGATGCGAGTTCGACGCCCGGCCGGGGAGAATCCCACATGGTGCAGCAGACCTCTCCTGCCTCGCCCGCTGCTCCCCTCAGCAGTGTATTTCTGATCTGCCTGTTCTGCTCCTTACTCTGTCTCTGGTGAAGCCTCTCACTGCTCCACACCTCTGGCCTGTACCCCAGCTGTATGTATAAATAAATAAATCTTTAAAAAAAAATTTTGAGTACATTTTAAGTCCAAGGTGAATAACTAGCAGTGTTGAGCTGAGTTTGTGTGCCAAAATGCATTTAGCTTATAGTCAGTGTGTAGGTTACTATCTGGAGAAAGTCAAAAGTTGCACAAACTCTTTCTGCTTTAGATGCCAGGTTTTTTTTTTTTTTTTTAATAGATATTTATTTTTGTTATTCATATCTTTTACATTATTGTGTGTTCCCCATAAGTTACCCACCACCTGTTCACCTGTGGAGCCATCACCATAGTCCCCCGTGCTCCCCTCTTCTCCCCTCTTGAGCCCTTACCCTCCTCTTCTTCCCTGCTGAATGTCGCTTTCTTATTTGGCTCCCCTATATTCCTGTTATAAGTGAAACCATTCGATAATTTTCTCTTTCTTTCTGGCTTATTTCACTGATCATGATCCCATCTAGATCCATCCATGTTGCTGCGAATTGCATGTGTTTGTCTTTTTTGAATGCTGAATAGTATTCCATTGTGTATATGTACCACATCTTCTTGATCCAGTCATCTATTTTTGGGCATCTGGGTTGTTTCCATACCTTAACTATTGTAAACAGTGCTGCAATAAACATACGGGTGCATGTATCCTTTCGGATTAGTGTTTTTGTGTCCTTTGGGTAGATTCCCAGTAGTGGTATTGCCGGGTGATATGGAAGTTCCATTTCTAGCAGTTTGAGGAAACACCATACAGCTTTCCATAGTGGTTGGATCAATTTGCATTTCCACCAGCAGTGTAGGAGAGTTCCTTTTTCTCTACATCCTCACCAATATTTGTTGTCACCTGTTTTTTTAATGTGCGCCATTCTCACTGGCGTGAGGTGGTATCTCATTGTGGTTTTAATTTGCATTTCCCTGATTATAAGTGATGTTGAACATTTTTTCATATACATGTTGGCCATTTGCTTTTCTTCTTTGGAGAAGTGTCTTTTTAGCTCTTCTGCCCATTTTGCGACTGGATTGTTGTGGTGCCAGCAATGCTTCAAGGCTTTGAATGGCCGCTGCACTCCTGAAGGGAGTGATGTGCCCATTATGGAGCCCAGTTTGCCCTGGGGAGGAAGGTGTGTCTGATAATTGGATAGCTGTTTTTTGACAAGCTGTAAGACAGTTCATGCCCATAAATTCACAAAGATTTATTATGATGTAACTGCACATTAGAAGATATTGTCATGTTTCAGATGTGGACAACTGCCTTAAGTAGTTACTGTGCTGTGAGTAAAGAGCCCTGAATGTTCACATTACCACTGAATGTCTTTAACCTATACTTTCATTGGTCACTACCCTATAACAACAAATTGCACATAAGTTTTTTTTAGTCAATTAATAATTATCATTTTCCAACAAAGTTCATTTTTGTACAATATTTGATTTCTCCCCTCAGATGTAGTCCCCAGAAATCTCCCATCACCACATGACCCTTGAACCATCACCATAGCCCCTTGAAATTGCACAGAGATTCTGACTGTCAGAAGTTCAGACACAATTTATGAAAGGAACTTCTCCTAAGTGACTTTTTATTCAATATGCTTCTACACAATTTTCTCCTTCAAGTCAACATACATAAAGGAAACCTATGAAAATCAGAATCAAGTAATAAGACTTGATTCATCAATATTGTTTATGTACTTTAATAAGCATTTTAACCTGACATATTTTAAGCCAGGGTAAACTTAGACTACTGATACAAATAGTGTATTTTACAGCTATAGATTTTTACAAATAAATACATCTTTTAAGCAGATGAAAATAATTATTTGCCTAATCCCAAACACATAACAGGAATATTACAAACATATACTCATCAAAAACTGATAGTATGTCTTCCAGAAGGGACAAAGTGGTCAAAAATATAGACTTGAAACAAATTCATGTTCTTGTCAGAAATACTTCGCCTTGGTGATTTCTTCAAACACCGGGTGAGAGAAACTTTCAGACCATGTGCCAAAGGCAGTAAAAAGCCTTCAACTAAAAGAGAAAGTACTGATTAGTAATTATTAAATGGAGCAGCTACAGTATTTTCCATCCTTAGACACGATTATATTTACTTAGGGCTTTTGCCTGGCATTCCCTGCCACGCATTTACCATTTGCAGTTTCAGCCAGGAGAAGCATACATTTAGTTCTGTGACTGACATTTCTTACCGACCTCTCCTTTGCTTAGGCTGATATGCAGCAGAAGAAGGAGCCTGTTCAGGACGACTCCGATCTGGATCGCAAACGCCGGGAGACAGAGGCCTTGCTGCAAAGCATCGGAATATCGCCCGAGCCCCCTCTAGGTACCTGGCGCGCTCTGCGTTACTGCTTACTTTATTTGACCTGTATGGGGTGTACCATGTCCAGCGCTTACTATTCTTTTAAGTCATTATTGTTTTTATAGTTTAAGAGACTTTGTGGCTTATGGTATGTTTATTTTGGGAGTTGAGGTGGCTGGAAGGAGGCGGGAGGACAAGTTGTAGATTTGTGAGCGGTTTGCTACTTGTTGACTGATGATATGGTCAGTCTTCCCTGCTGTGTTATTATTAGAGTATTTTATCCTTGTTAAATGAATTGCCATATGGCAAATATAAGGAATCTTGGAGTTTTTTCTGAAATTGTTTTTCATTTCCATTGCTGAATCCCAGCCTCTCTTTGCCAACCTAAATGCTGTGAATCTGGTTATGAATTTCATAATCACTACAGGCGTAGAGCTCTTCCATGATGAAAATAGAATGTTTGATCAGAAAATTGAAAAGAAACATAAAACGGTGATAAATCAGCAGCTAGTTATTGTCAGTCTAGTTGACTCTATTGTATGTCTTGGTTATATAACTAATTGACATTTTCACTGTGATACCCCTCCTTCAACTCATTCATTCCTGGTTAATTGCCCATGAACTCATTTTATCACTAGGGTTTGATTATTGAGCTATTTGTTTTGTTTGTGTTAAAGGTAATTTGTACATAATGTGTTTATTGTTTATTCAGTCAATGATATATCTCTCATGTGATGTTATTTTATTTTTCTTTGTATCTGTTTGCTTTCCATATACTTCATAGTAACCCTAGGGTGTCTATAAAACTACATGATAGCCGAGAGAGAGAGACTTCTTAAAATAATACATATAAATAGGCACAATATCGGTTCTTTTAAAAATGGTTTGTCTTTTAATTCCATCTTTGGATTTTATATTAAAATAAATTTCCATTTATTTTTACAGCTGCTTAAAAGAAGGGTAAAAATAACTTCATGTAGATACAAAATGACAAGGGTTTGTATCAATATGAATAAGAAAAAGAACAATATAAGTCTGCAAATTTAAGTATTGATAAATATAATTTAACAGACACACAAAATTTAAACACTATGAAAAACATTTTATACCCAACTTCAATTTATAATCTAACAATCTTCAATCATTTCTAACAAATGATATAATAAACTCTGATGCTGGTTATTTTATTTCACTTCTTGGTATGGAATATGTAACCTATGGCTTATTTAACTGATGGGCCTTCTTTGAGGTGCTGTCATATCTTTTTGTACTTACTTGATTTGTGATATATATTAGACACTTTAGAATTCATTATAGTTTTGCCTCAAAAAGACCTTTGAAGTTCTGTGCAATGTGAATACTGGTTAAATATAGCAGTAGTATGTCCTAATTTCCCCTTTCTACGTAAAGCCAGCAATTAAACCTTAAGATCAAAATAGTTGAATATCCCGAAACATTGACTAAATTTTGAACCATCCCTGCCAAGGGGCCCTGGCAAAGTTGAACCCCATTTTCAGTTTTCATCCATCTCTCTCACATACCCTCTGACTTATTGCAGAGGTAATCAGTGACTGAATAGTGAGATCACATGAAAAGTTCTAGTTTCTTGACAGATCTGCCATTGTGTTATAGGATTTAGACAAAACAGTTAAACTCTTTACCCTATTAAATAAATAAAAGGAAATTGCACTTGATTGAAACCAAATGGGATTCTACAGTATGCACTGACGTTTCTTTCTGCCCATCTGGCTTTGCTGGCGTGTGTGATACTGAGAACCCTTTGAATTCGTCTGGCCTGGGGCCATCTTGCCCATCTGATGCAGCTTCTATCTGAAGGACATTTGGCTTGTGTCTGAAGGATAGGAAAAAAATACATTTGCATTTCCTTTAGCTTTTTTATTACCCATGTGTCCTGATTTTCAGCTTTTGCTGACCTCGATCTTTGAACTTGTTTCTCCTGTCTGTCTTCAGAATAGAGTTAACTCACACACACACACACACACACACACACACACACACACACACACACACACACCACTGTGCCTTCCAGAGCTGCTGGAGGAAAAAAAAAAAATCCCAAACACAGTAAATAGTACAATGGGATGAAACTATTAATTAAATGTAAAAATAAAACAGCCTGGCATTTTCCTTTGTTTGGAAAGAGATTTTTAAATTACCAGGTTCAACATTTACCCTTTCTCTATCTGTCATTGAGTTTCTCAGAGCAAACATAGTTTATCCTCCACTGGCAATAGATTTCCCAACAAATGCAGACATACAACAGACTTGATTGATACTCCTTGACCATTTAAAATCACTCAGAATTCATTTATTTCATAATCTTTGAAAGTTTTATAGACACCTCATCTTATTTTTGAATAGGTCACCTCAACACTAACAAACAAACTGGAGAACTGAAATTATCTAGGGATAATTAACTACAAGAGAGATCGTTGGCTTAAATTATTGAATAACTCCTTGATACTCCATTTTGTTTTTTGTTAAGGTGGACGTGACCTTAGAATCCCCAAACAAATTCTGTCTAAATTCATTTGAAATTTCATTTCCAAAATATAAAAAATTCACTGGACTTTCTTCCTTTTCTTTCCTTTTTTTTTTTTTTTTTTTCTGTATCCCATCTCAATCTCTCCTGGCCACACAACCACTTTAATTTGGGCCCATTTGTTTTGATTTATCTGACACTGCTCTTCCCCAGTGCAGCCGCTGCATTTTTTAACATGGGATACCTGTTATTTTCATTATTTAGTCCCAACCCCTATGTCTCCCTCCTCGAAATCAGTGAGCACTCCCAGTGAAGCTGGAAGCCAAGATTCGGGTGACCTGGGACCATTAACAAGGTAAGAATTGGCCGTTTACAAAGGCCTAAATCTTAAGAGACCTACAATTCCATTGTCAAACAGTCATGCATCTGCAGTCAGTCATTAGGTTTCTGTTTCTGGTGGCTTATTATCTTTCATGGTATAGCATTGATTCTGAACACTAAAATTTAAATGTTAAAAGTAGTGTGGTCAGATTTGGCCTCCGGGTGGCAATTTGTGACTTCTGTTGTTAACTCCTAATTATTTTTAAAAAATCATAAATATTTAAGAAAATTTCAAACAAAGGATTAGTCATCTACAGCACTGCTATTCTAATAGAGTAGCCTTTGACTTGTCCGTGTATCTTTTATTTCTTGTCACCTTTGTACATTTCTTGTCAGCATGTTACTGGGGGAAAGGTACAGAATTTTGCATTTTTCTTTTTTCACTTAGAGTGTCATAAGCATTTTCTACTGGAAGGGCATTGTCTCCATATATTTCTAAGAAATTTGGATAGCAAAATGTATGGACATAAAAATCATTTAGTATTAGCCTGAGTGTTCTCTTTTTTTGTTTTCTCAAACCAACATGTAAGACTGGAATTATCTCACCCATATCTGCCTGTTGGTCACCTTCAGACTCAAGTATTTTGTTTCCATAGGACCTTTTGAAACCAGTGGACACTGCTTTCAATTTGAGAAAAATGAAAGTAGAGGTTTTTGTGGGCATCAGGCTGTTTCATTTTAGCAAATCACCTTTGTGATTTGGGGCAACACACGTCTGCTCTCATCTTTTGCTTTGAACACTTCAAAAGGTCTTTGAGGGGGGAAAAGTAATAATAACACAGTTATGTAAGATCTAAAAGAGCTGGCACGCATACTAACATTGCTTAGGGGTCCATTGGCCTATCATTAAGATAATACAGTGGTCCATTTCTACCCAGTGATGGCGTTGTGTCATTGATGCTTAGCTTCAAGGGTGCAGTTGGCAGCATTAATTCTGTTACTGACTTCACAGCTGATGAGCCCTTTTGAAGACTTTGTAAGGGAAGGCTGCCTGCTCTGCTAGCACTCTGGGGATAGCAGCAATTATTCCTTCTCTGGGAACATCATTCTTTGTTTCTTTCCCCTTACGTGATTTTTTTCTAAACTTAATGAATCACTCTGGAGGAGGTACTGTCCACTCCCACCCCACACAGCCTCAGTTCTCTATCGGAGAGTTTTGGCAAGGAAGGCAACTAGAAGTCAATGATAAAATCCCTTGCTAAGTGCCGATTTCTGAGGAACCCAGGAAAATTGGCATTAAGGAAGTGATGATTTTCAGAAAAACAGCACAAAGTTTGCTTCAGGAAACTTTGAACTTCTGGAACTTTAGGATAGCTTAGTAAATCTTTGTTATGAATTTAGGAAAATTCCCTGAAAATTCATGTTGTGCTTCAATAAAATGGATATGAGAGTTAAGTTGCAGAGACTGCTATATTTTAGTTTTCAAAAGCCCACTTGGAATATCATTTTGGTAGAAGAAACATGTTAAAAACAATTACTATTAACTTGAACATGTCATAAAACATGAGAGTGGGAAATGACCTTGGTAAATCCTAAGAGTATAACTCTATAGTTACAAATTTGCCTATTTGTGAGAATTTGTAGTCTTTGAAATACGCAAAATCTTTATGAAGATACTTTAGGGATCAAATTAACATACCTCGTCATACTTAAAGGTGCACATTAAATTTTCTCATTCATTTGCCAAATTTTAAACCAAAGTTAAAATTTAAAGAGTCACAACTGACCAACATTTCTTCTATAACTCCTTTAAATTTGCAGATGGATGTGCTTAATATATCTTATTGCAGAGAAAAGGTTAGAACGGTGCTTTTAAAAAGATCAATTATGATAAGAATTCCTTTTATTGATATTTAGAGCAATTGTGTAACATTTTTTAAATGAGTGAATACAAAACAAATATATAATCAATTTTCAATTATACTAGTATGATTTAAATGTTAAACCAGTTTAAACTTAGAATCCCTGTTTGTTTTGTAGTTTCTGCTTTTGTTGTTATAGCCTGCCTCTCATTTTCAGTTTACATTTGTGATATTTTTCTTTTCTTGATAGTTTTGATAGAACCAATTAATCATTCTTTAGTTAATCATAGTAGGTCAAGAACAATCTCCTGTACTCCAAAAATAAATTTTATTAACAAATCATTTAAAAGACTAATTTTACTTATACACAGAAGGAAAAAATACTAAATTTTCTCTGTGTAACTTGAATCCACACAATTTAGGAGGATCCTATGCTATGATAATTTGGATTCATCCAGAGACTCAAGGATATTTTCAAATAGCAAGGATTTGTTAATAATTTAGCATATGGAAGAAGGTTAAAGCTGGAAAATATTTGTAAAATATGGTTAAATGGTACTTGAGAAATTTAAACATCCATTCCCATTTTAAAGCTTAGTAGACTAGAAATAAAAATATATTTTCTTAATTTTTGAGACTGTTAATCCTGCATCTTTTACTCACAAGTGAATGTGTGCATGAAACCCTAGAAGAATGGCTTAGAGTTGAGTACATCTATTTCTTAGGAAATGACCAGATATATGAAGTTGTGCCCCTGTAGTAGGTGTTTGATAATAGTTGAATGAGCAACTAGTTTCTTACTTTTTTACAAATAAGGACACTGAGGAGCAGAGAGTAATTTTCTCAAGTTCACACAGGACATATCTATATATTGAGACAGGCAGCTTGATTTAAATTTCCACAACTTACATCTCTACCTTATACTATTTCTTTTGTTTCTTTTTTTTTAAAGATTTATGTATTTATGCATACAAGAACTGGAGTGTAGGCCAGAAATGCTGGGGAGTGAGAGGATTCACCAGAGACAGAGTGGGGAGCAGAACAGACCAATCTACTTAAATACACTGCTGAGGAGAGCAGTGGGCGAGACAGGAGAGGTCTGCTGTGCTACGTGTGTTAGCTCCCTGGCTGGGGATCGAACTCATGTTGCAGTGGCTGCTGATAGCTTGGTAGTGCTGAGATTTTAACCCTGTACCACTCAGTGAGGCCTCTGAGCTGTTTTTCTAGTGGGAAGGGATCTTTTTAGATTTTCATAAAATATGTTGGTATCTTTTTCACATTTGATAAGCATACCTATATCTTCCTCTAGGTACTTACGTAAAAAATGTTGGACGTGACATGGCTAAGGACAAACATCCATGTCGCTAGAGACTATTATCTGGGTTGCCCTGCCCTTTATCACTTACTATTCAACCAGAAATGACTCTAAGTGATACTCTTCTCATTCCCCTGGATGGCTCACAAAGGACTCTGTTTTAGGGCTCATCCTATTTTTAGCTGAGGTTCCTTAGGTTTTCCAGTGACAAAGTTCCAGTAGAGACTGTAATAACCTGCAGACCTAGGAAATTGTATTGACCTCATAAAGTTCACCTGGACACTGGGCAAAGACTACACCCTGCCCCACACATGATTTAAGGAAGAAAACTTTCAAAATGATTTCAAAGATAAAGTATGTCTCAATCTGATAACAATCTCTTGTTACAGTAATAACACCTGTTCCATAACATCCTGAACAAAATAGTCAGGAGATTTCAGATGTTTGTGGTGAGAAGGGATGGGGGTGGTGGTAAGGTAGTAAGAGAAGGATTTTTCTGGTTTTTTGTTTGTTTTTTACCATCTGTGGTTTTATTTATTTATTTTTTTTATTTATACATACAAGCTGGGGTACAGGCCAGAGGCGTGGGGCGGCGAGAGGGTTCACCAGAGACGGAGCGGGGAGCAGAACAGGCAGATCAGAAATACACTGCTGAGGGGAGCAGCGGGCAAGGCAGGAGAGGTCTGCCGTGCCATGTGGGATTCTCCCCGGCCAGGCGTCGAACTCGCGTCGCCGCTGCCGACAGCTTCACAGCACAGCGCTTAACCGCTGCGCCACCGGGGAGGCCCCCATCTGTGGTTTTAACACAATCCTTTTTACTTTCCCATCAAGTAGAACATTCAAGCTACCTCCTCCCCATATATATATTTTTTTTAATTTTAAAGATTTATTTTACTTATTTATGCATACAAGAACTGGGGTATAAGACAGAAGTGTAGAGTTGAGAGGATTCACCAGAGACAGAGTGGGGAGCAGAACAGACAGATTTACTGAAATACACTGCTGAGGGGAGCAGTGGGAGAGACAGGAGCGGTCTGCTGTGGCACATAGGTCAGCTCCCTGGCCAGGGATCAAGCTAATGCTACAGTGGCTGCTGATAGCGCTGAGACTTAATCCCTGCACCACCACGGAGGCCCCCCATGTATCGTTTTTAATAATCTCTTATTACAGAAACACTATCAGTGACTTTATATACTTAGAAAATATAGATAGGAATATGATTTTTTCTTATATTTGCTTATCATAGATATTAGGACTCTTAACACCTTAGTGTGTATTCTTTGACACAGTGTATATGTTTTTGTACATATGACCAATGATGTACTGTACAAACTATTAAAGTTGCTTTTCTAGCTGAGGATGTTTATTTTCCCATTTCAGTACATTTTCATTATATCTGATACCTTCAATTTCCCTAGGTTCCCCAACATAATTCCATTGTATTTAAAATCAATGCCCGTCTTTTCAGCTAAGAGTATTTATCAGCCAAAACCTAGGTATCATAGATTTTTCTTTAGGGAAGCGAGGCCCCTCCCCAGGGTACTTCAATGCAGTCAATGAATACATGTCTTTGGCAGTTCTTTAACTGAACCTAGGTACAGAGGGTATGAATTAGAGGTTATTCGGGCTTTCAGCTTCATGTCTACTCCAAGTTAGAATTCTGGATAAAGGGTCAGGTGCCTGCGATAACTCCGGTTTCAGTTTAAACCCTAGGCTTCTGTGTAGTTGATACTAAACTTCAGGCTCATTGAATACGTTGGTCCAATTTAGATATTTGATAAACTCAGGCTTTTCTGGAATGCTTGCCTACTGAATTCTCATATAAGAAATGAGAGTAATTTATTCGTGGCACCTTGTGCTGGCTACAGTTGGTCACTACTTGCTTTTCTCTGTGATGTCAGGAAAGGAAAATGTGTTCAGGGGCCGTGTGGGTTTAATGTCCAACAGAAAAATCCTCAGGACTTTGATCTTTAGCCACAGTTGGATTCCATAAGATCCACCGGCACTACATAAATCTCAAAGGATTTTTGACCCTTTTTTTGCTAAAAACAGTGCCATCTTCTTCTAAGGACCACTGCTGAATTAGAGGCTAGAAAGAAGACATTAAGGAGGTTGTAGTAATAAAAGAATGCAAAACCTTGCAAGAAATCTAATAAGACTTAATAAGAATTTCATATATATAAAATTTTATCATTAAGTGAAGAAACATTGACAAGAAGCTGCTACCCAATTTGACTAAGGGAGACCAAAATTACTGATCTGAGTGTCTACAGTGTTTTCTATTATGTAGCACATGAACTGGTCAGTTAAAAATTGTTGATATTTTGTCACTCTGTATTCAAACGTGTGCTTATAACAACATAGTAAGCATCTGTTTCAGTGAGGGTTTGCTGAGCTTTCCTCTAGAGTAAGTGCTTACTTGACAGCACATCCTCTGTGTATGATTTGGGGAGAGCGTGCCCTTGTCGTGATGGAGGGAGATCTTACATTTCTATTTGAATCCAGCTCAGGTGAACTTCTGGGATGGCTTAATGTGGCCGGTACTGTGCTCCACATTAAGGCTTTGATCTTAGCCAACAGAGAAGTTTCTCACATAGTAAATTAATAAAAAGTCTTTTTTTTTCTTTAAAGATTTATTTATTTTTGCATACAAGCTGGGGTACAGGCCAGAGGTGTGGGGCTGCGAAAGCGTTCACCAGAGACAGAGTGGGGAGTGGAACAGGCAGATTGATGGAAATACACTGCTGAGGAGAGCAGTGGATGAGGCAGGAGAGGTCTGCCGCGCCCCGCGCTGTGAGAAAAACTCTTTTTAATAGGAGTCCAACATGAACATATGTTGTAGCATTTCACTACTATTCCTGATATCAGAAAAAAATTTTATCATCATTGCCAGTCCTAAGTAAGAAAAGAATGGTGACTGGGAAATAAAGCATTAACTTACTTAAATGCCACCCTTCATTAATTGACATCATGTTAATGACTGTGACAGATTGACGTGATGGATTTTACAATGTCCTTATTATTCAGTGTATTACTTTGGGAAGTGACACTTAAAAAAGGGATATTTGGGGATGATTTGGCGGAGAAGACATGTGGAATGAGGCCAGAAAAGCTATGATACTCAGCTTGGTATTCTGGTCCTGAGTTGTCTCTCCATCTTAGAGAGAAAAGGAGAATGTGAAAAGTTGAATCCTGATACCCTTGCTTCAAGGACTAGCTAATGTTACTTGGCAGAAAAGATACAAGCCAGCACTGTGCTCTGTGTTATTGTTGGTTTTGTTTTTTTTAATTTATGTATGCATACAAGAACTGGGGTGTAGGCCAGAAATTCAGGGGGTGAGAGGATTCACCAGAGACAGAGTCTTACCAGAGACAGAGTGGGGAGAACAGGTGGTTCTGCTAAAATACACTGCTGAGGGGAGCAGTGGGTGAGACAGGAGAGGACTGCTGCGCCATGTGGGTCAGCTCCCTGGCTGGGGATCCAACTCAGGCCACAGTGGCTGCTGTAGCTTGATAGCACTGAGACCTTAACCTCTACACGACCAGGGAGGCCCTATAGTCAGCATTTTTAAGGTATTCCCTCATCAATCAAGAAGTGACTCTGAAAACTCTGTGTGATGGCATCATGCCATATAAAAATAACTTCCTTGTAAGTGCCTTGAGAGATTCAGGAAGTCAGACATGCCCTGGATTATTCTTTCATTTTTTGATAAAAGTATTTCTTTCAAATCAACTATCCCTGATTTACACCCATCTTTACACCCATCTGCAGGTAAAGACCATTCATTTATTCATTGATTCATCTATTCAATTCAATAAGTAGTGGAGAATTTATTGTTTGTAAGACACAACAATAAATACCCGAACTGTAAGGAATATAAAGATAATATTTTCTTCTAAAGAGCTTGCTTATGGTATTTTGACAGATTTAACTTGAAGCCATCTAAAGAAGCATTGCTTAGATAGTTAGAGCTCTTAAATATTTGTACTCCTGAACAATCTCATAAACTATTATTCTCAAATCATCTCTACTTGATTTATAATATATTTATGTGAGATCGGTGATTTTGTTTATTACTATGCCACACAATTTTGACACATATTAGGTGCTTGGTAAATATTTTTTAACTTTGTGTGTGTGTATGGATATACACACATATACACAGCTTGAAAAACCTGGCTGGGATGAGTACAGGATGAATGGGGATGAGGATACATGTCAAACCCAAAGAAGTTCAAGACTGCTGAGGAAATTGCCATAAATTGGACTTTTGTTAAGAAGTACTTGCAGTGGTTATATAAGTGAGGTAAAGGATTTTAGCAACAGGAAGGGCTCTGTTGGTTATACCAGGAATAAGGGAGTTATGTGTGGGCTTGCTGACATATGAGGGTAATGGCAGGGAGGTGAGGGTTGGTGCAGGGAGAAACTGTAATAGTTAGATATTTCGCTTCACTTGTTCTGATTCCAAAGTCACTGCTGATCCTATGACTTCCCAGAAATCTGGTATTCAAGGACAGAAGACATTTTCAGTCTTGTATAACTGCTCTGCCTGACAATTACTGTTCATAAACAGTAATAAACTGGTAAACTGGCAGCTAAAATACAAAAATCTGTTTTGACCTACTGACTCACTCAGTCACCTAAGTCCAATATCTAGACACTGATGAAGATGAGTCGTTGATGGCCAAATCTTACTTACCTTTCAAAACCCAGTGAAATGGAATTAAACCTTTTCAGAGTGAGGGTATCTCCCTCTCTGCCTTCTGAACTGTGATGAAAGTAGTTTGATGCCTCCTAGCTGATGAGCACAGAAAAGACACTCATTGGAAGGAAATGATTGTCATCATTATTAATCTTTCTTATGAAATCTCATTTTAGCGAATTTTTATTGAAATTTTAAATCATGCCAAGTCCTGGGCAAATGATGAGATCCACTTTCTCCCTGTGTATATTGTCAGTATAACATTGGGTATAAATATTCATTGCTTTTCCTAAAATGAAACATTCTTAACTCAAAGTCCCATGGTCCACAGCACACCTGGAGTGTTGCTCTTTGGCATATTTGACTTTGTACCTTGTTTATTAAACTGTGATATGTTTTATTTCTTCATACAAACTGTGGGTTCCTTGAGAACTGTTTTAATCCTCTATTGCCGTAATTTACATAGTAAGCTCTTAATAGGTGATTATCACATAAGTAAATGAATACTCTCATCAAAAATAATTTCTCCTTTCATGCATTGATTGGTTGATTCCAGAAATGACTGAACAATAGATCTAGTTACTATAGTAAACAGGATGATTTCTAGATGAAAGTATTTTGTGATAGTGTATTTATGTTCCCATAGATTTACTTTTCACTACTTCTTTCATTTTAAAAATAAACTACCTGGCAAGATTTCAAATTGCATAGGAAACTGGGACAACCATCATTTTATTTTTATGACATAGTCAGTGGATAAGATGGTTGAAAAGTAAAGTAATTAAAAATGATGTCATTTGGCTAGATGAAAGTATTCCAATAAGAGAAGAGAAAATGGAAAGGCCGTATCATTATCATTGGATATTTTGCATGTCAGGCAGAAGGGCTACATCCTCAAGTTACTGACCAGTGACCTCTGGGGGATGGAGCCTCACTCAGCACCCAGCCCCTACCCAAGGCACAGTCATCTGTTAGAAGCTTTCCTGTAACTGCACTCTCCTAGGCTACCCACACAAACACAAGCCACCTTTGCCCATTTAATGCATTGGTGCAAAGTGTGAAGAAAAAGTGTGTTCCCTGCAAGTCACCAGAACAGTGACTGTTCTTTCTTTCTTCGGAAATCTCATTTTTTCAGCGAATGTTTTATTGAAATTTTAAATCATGCCAAGTCCTGGGCAAATGATGAGAACCACTTTCTCCCTGTATATGTTACCAGTATAACACTGGGTATAAATATTCATTGCTTTTCCTAAAATAAAACATTCTTAAATCTAAGTCCCATGTTCCACCACACACCTGGGGTGATAACGACAAAAAACTGGAATAGTTGATGGCTCCTTGGCTTGAGTCCTTGTCCCACTGCTCCTTATTGAAGATAACTCTGATTTCACTTACCGAATGATACATGTGTGTGGGAGGGGTGTGCTGGGGACAGGGCTGGCGCGGGGTGCTTAAGAACACCTTTGTTGCTCTGGTTGAGTGCAAACCAGATTGCTTGTCTATGGCTTCGAGTGAGTGATTTGGATAGAATCATTCATTTATCTTTTTTCTTTTTTTAAAAAAGATTTATTTATTTATACATACAGCTGGGGTACAGGCCAGAGATGTGGAGTGGTGAGAGGCTTCACCAGAGACAGAGTGGGGAGCAGAACAGGCAGATCAGAAATACACTGCTGAGGGGAGCAGTGGACGAGGCAGGAGAGGTCTGCCGCACCATGTGGGATTCTCCCCGGCTGGGCTTCGAACTCGTGTCACTGCTGCTGACAGCTCCACAGCGCAGCGCTTAACCGCTGAGCCACCAGGGAGGCCCTCATTCATTTTTCTTAAGAGAACAGTAGTTTGAGTTTTCAGATAAGGAACAGAGCAGCCAGATTGCCTGTGAGCTGTGGCATTCTTTATCTGCCCTGAGAAGCAGGAAGAGTCAATGGAGGTGTCCCATCTGCCACTTCAAGGCAAACTGAAAGCAAAGTAGCTGGTCCTCCTCCCCCTTACAAGGAACTGCTTTTTACAGTCAGAGCGTAAAGCTGCTCTTCTGTCTGTAGGCAAAGAAATACCCTTAAAAATAATATTTGCTCCCCAGAGATGTGAACTTTTCATATAATACTTTCATCTAGCAATGTCTTAGCTTCCATTATTCCCACCACTTGAGTGAAGGAATCGGCACTCAGAACCAGGGGGGCTATTTTCCCTTGAGTAGAGTGAGTCCATCTGTGATTCTTATCCCTGGCTGCACATTAGAATTTCCTGGAGACCTCTCAAAAATATGCATGAGGGCTCCTCCCCAGACATTCGGATTTAGTTGATCTAAAAGTAGCCTGGACCTAAGGCTAGACTTGAGTTAATCATGAGTTTAGACAATTTCAATTTGAGGATTAGTGAGCTTACTAGCTGCCGACTAATTCAAGCAATAGTCTTGCCTACTCGTTTTGTCCCAGATAGGCCCTGGAACTTGTTAGAATACAAATTCTCAGGTTCCACGCCAGTCCAGTTTTGGGCTTGAGATCTGCATTCCTTGGTTTAATAAACCCACAAGGTGATTTTGATCCGTGTTAGAGTTTGAGAACCACTGGTCTAAATTAATACCTTGCTTCTCGAAGTGTGGTCCACAGAACAGCACCATCTGTATCCCCTGAAGCCTGTTAGAAGTGCAGAATCTCAGACCACCTCAGTCCTAAGGAATGTGAATTTTGACAACATTCCCAGGTATCTGTATGTGCATTAAAGTTAAAAATACACTGTCTAGGAAACGGTGACTGTGATCCATTGATTTATAAAAAGAAATACATATTTGGTCTTCATCCCTGTTTCTGACAGAGTTCCTAAAACCCTGGGAGTTTCCAAAGTAATGGGAGTAACAGAGGTGTCTTTTGTTATATTAATAAGGTGACATTTTTAATGAACCAAGGATAGGTGGGGTTCCCCCCTCTCCCCTCCCCTTCTTCCACTTCCCCCCTTCCTCTTCCTCCTCCCCCTTACCTCCAGGAAGGGGAGAAGGGTCGGAGATTGAGTTCAATTACCAATGGCCAATGAGTTCATCAGTCATGCCTGTGTAGTGAAGCCGACATAAAAACCCAAAAAGACCAGGGTTAGCGAACTTACATGTTGGTGAACAAGTAGAAACTTGGGGGGAATGATACTGTTGGATAGGGCCATGCCCTTTCCCCAGATCCTGTCCTGTGCGTCTTTGCCATCTGGTTGTTGCTGAGCTATATTCTTTAACTGGTAATTGGGTATTAAAATGTTTCTCTGAGTTCTGTGTGCAGATCTAGTAAACTGATGGAACTTGAGGAGGGGGGTTTGTCTGATTTATAACCAATTGTTCAGAAGTACAGGTAACAACTTAGACTTGCAACTGGCATCTGAAGTACAAGACGGGGCTTGCTGGGAGCCAATTTAGAAGGAACAAAAGCAAAATTAATAACCTGGACTTAAGACTGGTGTCTGAGTGGGGGAAGAATAGTGGAGGTGCAGTCTTATAAGACTGAGCCTTCAATCTGTGGAATCCGTTGCTATCTAGGTAGGTAGAAATAGATTTGAGTTGAATTCTCAATCACGCTGCTTGTTGTGTGTGGGGGTAATCACCCCCTCAACCCCCACATTGGAATTGATACTGGAACCCTTATAGTAGCCCATCAGTGTTCCCTCTGGGCTTCAGAAATCATGTTTCAGAGGATTCAGGTAAGAGAACAAAGCATAGCTAGACATAATCAGGGAAGCTATGAATCTGCATTCAGATACCTCTGCAGAAGGAGCTCACATGAGCTTATTCACTTAGGTAGCTCACTGATTCAAAATAACATTTCTATTAGCTATAGTAGTTGTGGTAGTGGAAAGAACAGCTACTGCTTTTCAAATGCTTACTTCGTGCTTTATAATTGCAGATAGTCTCTATAGAAAGCCAGAGACTGACCGTCCATCCATCCATCCCTCCATCCATCCAACCAATACTGTATTATATAACATGTGTACCATGCATGGTTCCAGGTTTTCCCTATAATTTAGGGATATAGGTGCCCCTGGCATTTTGAGGCTTAAGTTTAGAGTCAAACAGAAAACACTAACAGGGAAACCGATGTATAATAAAATCATAGGTAAAGGTAAGTAGTACCCCTAGGGTAAGGGGGATAAAGAGAGAACAGGAAGTGCTATTTGAGATAAGTGGTGAAAGAACGAGTGCCTCTCTGAGCAGCTCACATTTTAGCCCAGGCAGGAGCACAGCAAATGTATGAGCCACACACAACATTTGCGGGGAGGAATACCCAGGAGGACAAGGAACACAAAGTGAGGAAGGGGACAGTGGTTAGAGATATATTTGGAAGACGGCGGCCAGCCAGGTCATAAATTGTCCTGTGAGCTGTGATGAATCTTTCTAGATCTGAAAACCGAGCATGGCTCCTCTAGGCGAAGGTGCCCACAAATCACCTGGGGCCTAATTAAACTGCAATGTGGAGTCAGTTTGCGCGGAGTGAAACCCAGGCCTCTGCATTTCCCACAGAGGTGTGGATGCTACCAAGTCTGTGGATGACACTTAGAATCTGGAAAGGGCGCTGGGCTTGCAAACGTAAGCAACATGCCCCATGCTGCACAGCTGGTAAGTCTGCAGAGGCCAGCTTAGGGTCTCAGATGCCTGACTTTCCCAGTTGCCCACCAGGTAGCCCGGGCCTGATTTACCTGTAACTACTTACCCGCAGGAAATGGAAAGGGCTGGGGAGAAAAGCCTTTGTGCCCACTGTATTGATAAAAGAGCTACTTGTCCTCTCTTAATTTGAAGGAGAAGTAACAAAGGGAATTGAACGCCTTGGTAACTGTTGATACTTTGGCTGCCTCATGTGAAAATGTTTAAACGATGTAAGACATCCCTGGCATCTTAGAGACAAGTAATGTTGTTGATGACCATCCTGGTATAGACATCAAAAGCACGAAAACACGCATGAATGTCAAAATTGACTGCATTGTGTTGGCAGTGACTGACCCGAGGAAGCCAGTTACTGAGCAGACCCTGTTGTCCAGCCCCCACCTGACTTCCGCAGAGGGTCTCACTCTGGCCCACCTGCGCCCTCGCTTTGGATTCTCTTCACAGCATGAGAGATGCTTGGTGCTTCCAGATGTGGGTGGGCTCTGGGATGCTAGAGATCCGGGAAGCAGTTTATCTGCTCAAATCAATCAGACTTCAGTACCAAACTAAACAAAAGGGTGGGGGTGTATATGGAGTTGGAATATTCACCTCCGGGCTCCCTTCCAGGAAAGCACCCATATCTTGCAGTTCCCCATAGCCATAAAGGGAGAGGATGCAGCTCCTCGCTTTTTTCTTGTTTGGTATTCACTGGTCTTCCTGGCACCTGGGGTGGAGGGGGCGAAGAAGAGGGGATGTTCTGTGTATGTATTGTATATTGCCATTGCCTTGATGAATGACACAGTTTGGTTTGTTTTGTTCCCCTCCCCTTTTGTTAATTCTCTGTGTTCTTTTTCCTTTGTGCTGCACGATTAGGACCCTGCAGTGGGACACAGACCCCTCAGTGCTCCAGCTGCAGTCAGACTCAGAACTTGGGTATATGTCTGCTCTTTCGTTACTCCTTTTATTTCTTTGCTACAGTTGTGTTGATATGCCAGAGCTGCCGCTCTTGTTTTTTCCCCTTTTGTTGAATTTCAAGTTTAATAAGTTACTTCCTTCTAATTTTCCTTACAAACTTAAGCTTTGAAGAAAGACTCTCTTTGTGGAAAACACCACAAAAAGGTGGCTCTTGACCTGCTCTTCTTAATTCCTATTATTGCAAATTAGCACTCCCTTGCTTCCTCCCAAAAACTGCAAATTCAAATTCATCCCCTACTTTAAGGTTAGGCGTACAAGTTAGGTGCAGCAGGAGATGTGTTTGACTTTTTCCTAACTATCCTCACCCTTTACTAACAAGTTGCCTTAGGTTAATTTTTGTCTAAAATCAGTATTAAAATGTGTTGTCTTGTTTGTTTCCTTTCCTCTTTTTGGGGGGGACTCACAATATGCATTTAATTTGAATTAAGTTTGGACATCTAAAGATTTCAGTTAAAGAAGAAGCACATTTATTGAATTCCTCAGTGTTAAAAAAATTTAACTATTTGATGGCAGATAATGTTTCTCCTCCAAATGGAAGTGTATTGTCATAGGGTTAAAGATACCTCCAGAAGTAAAAATTCATCCAGAAAGAGTAGAACAGGCAGGCATATCCTAGAAACTTCATTTACTTCTCTTTTAGGATTAGAGCTGGCTGTAATTACACCTGAGATATTTCCAGTGGGGTGTTTGCATCGGCTGGTGTCCAGGCTTAGGAGAGCTGACTGTGTTTCTTTTTCCATCATTCACTGAAATCGGCCATGATGGGAATATTTACACCACCAAAATTGGCAAGCGCTTCCAGTTATTAAACATTGACTAACATACCACTGGGTACCTCAGTCTGTAAATAACACAACTCATTGCAGTAATTTCTGGAACTAAAATTTTTCTAATTATAACCCAGTAAATTCCAAAGTGGGCATTTATATTTTGTTTTGAATTCCTGAGATTCCTGGGCATGCATCTCTGGATTTCTATCAATTTTAGTGCCTACTGTAGATTTCCAACTAGATTGCAGGGGTATCTGCATATAGGTTAAATGCCAGCAACCCAACTCCCTTAGTATATATATGTAGACTGACAAAATAATGCTAAACCAAGGAAATACCATTACACTTCAGGTAACTAAAGTTTTTTTTTTTTTTTTAACATTGCTAAATTCTCAACTATTGAGTTATATAGTTCATTGCATGTTAGGTTTCAATTTGTATTATTCAAATAACCAAGAAATATGCTTAAATCATGCAGAGAACAAAGAATGTGTAGTACATTCTAGTGCAGGGGAATTTCAGAGTGCAGTTATTCAGTACTTTGTTGTACTTAAAAAGGAGGATGAAACTCTGCCCTGTGCACTTAAATTGACAGATTTTGAGACAGATAGAGACAGGGCTAAATTGCTAATGTGCAGTAGTTAGGAATGTTCTCATTGATATCATTTTCTAAGGAAAAGTTCAGTTGACTGTGTATTAAAACACCTGTGACTTATTCTAGGAATGTGGGGATTCTCTGATTTCCACCTTGCTGGCCACATTTTACTCTAGTGGGCCAGTAAGTCAGAAGTTAAATGATAAGGCTTTCTGTTCACTGAGTGAACTCCCTTGGAGAATTTGAGAGGAACATTTAGAGAATATTTGAAAGAGGAGATTTTCTTAGCTATGTTACAATCTCAAATACTTCAACAAAAATTTCCCTCATGATAGTCCTTATGTATAGGGCAGTCTTTCTCTCATACATAATTTTATGTAAGATTCTTCTTGCACAGAGATTTTCCTAGAGGCAATATTTTTCTTCTTGGTCCTTGACATGGAATTGATCTTAGCCCATAGCTTGCTCTGTCACTTGATTTTCCCTTAAATCACTTTATGGAAGTATAATTCACATTGAACAAATATACACATTTGAAGTATTCACACTGATATATTTCAACATTTATACACATTCACGAAGCCATCATCACAATGATGAACATATTCATCGCCACCCCCCAATGTTTGCCCTTGTTCCTTTATAATACCCATTCCTGCTGCTTTCCATTCCTCCCAAGCTTCTGATCGGCTTTTTGTCACTATACACTAGTGCATATTTCATAAAATATATAAATGAAAGTATGAAGTGGATATTCTTTCAACTGACTTTGATTCAGAATAATTATTTTGAGTTCTGGTCATGTTTGGTATGTATCAATAATTCGTTCCTCTTTATTGCTGAATAGTACTCCCTTGCATGACTATACCGCAGTTTGTTTAACCAGTTAATTTTTGATGTATGTTTGGATTGTTTCCAGCTATTGTCCCTTACAAATAAATCTGCAATGAACAGTCACATACAAACCTTTCTATAGACATATACTTTTATTTCTCTTGGGTAAAGTAGAATGACCAAGTAGAATGACTAAATCATAGAGTTGATGTACATCTAATTGAAATTGTCAAACTTACAAAGTTGTTTGAACATTATATAGTCTCGCCAGCAGTAAATGAGACCCTCAGTTCTTCCACATTCTTAACAACATTTGGTTTGAACTTTAAAAAAAAAAATTCTTCACCGTTACTAAAGAAGTGTAGGGAAATCTCACTGTGGATTTATTTACTTTGCATTTCCCCAGTTACTACAGATGTTGAATATCTCTTTATATGGTCATTTGCCATTTAAATATCTTCTCTGATAAAATGTTGGCTTAGATTTTTTTCTCTTATTGCTTTCTAATTGGGTTGGTTGTTTTCTCATTGAAGTTTTTAAAATACTTGATGTATTTGAGATACAATCCTGTATCTGATATATATTTGTAAATATTTTCTCCATCTTGACAAATCTCCATGACTTGTCTTTTTCATTCACATAGTAGCACTTGCACTTCATGCATTTGAGAATGCAAAATCTTTTTTAATATTGATAAGTTTCTATTTGCAAATATTTCCTTTTATGGTTCATGGTTTTGGTATTATAATTTTTATTTTCAATGGTTCCATAACTATTTGTAGAATAAAATTCACCCATGAAACCATTTGGAATTTTATTGTGGGAAAGGTTTAAAAATACAAAATCAGTAACTTTCATAGTCATGGAACTATTGGGGTTATCTATTTTTTCTGAGAGCTTTGGCAGTTTATGTCTTTTAAACAATGTGTTTTTTTATCTCTGTTGCAAATTCATTGGCCTAAAATTTAGTTTATAATACCTTATCATTTAAATATTTGCAGGATCTATAGAAGTAATACCTTTCTCATTCTTTATAAGCTAAATGTTGTCCTCTTTTTTTTCCAGTTAACTATAGCTAATATGTTTATCAATTTCATTGCTATTTGCAAATAACCACTATTTGGTTTTGTTATTTTTCTATATTCTATTTTATTCATTTCTACTCTAATTATTTGTATTTAACCTTCCTAGTTTCTCAAAGTAGAAGTGGAGTTCATTGACAGGTTTTTTAAATTTTATTTCTAGTGTAGGTGTATATTGCTATACAAGTCCCTGGAAGTACTACATAAGGCATCCTAAAAGTTTTGATTTTCTTTTTTGACATTTTCATTCAGTTCAAAATAATTTCTAATTGCCCTGTTTATTTGATGAGTTATTTGAAAGTTTTGTTTTTAGTTGCCAAACAGTTGGGAATTTTTCAGTGTTCTCTCAGTTACTGATTTGGAATTGAAATATATTGTGGCTAAAGAACATACTTTCTTTATTTGAATTCTAAAAAATTTGTTGAAACTTATGAGCCATAGTAAATGTCATATGTGCCCTAAAAAGGATGGTATTTTGCTGTTGTTAGGAGAATTGCCCTATATATTCAATTAGATCAAGTTGTTTATGTTATTCAAATAGTCTGTATCTTTTACAACTTTCTTCTGGTTCTACCAGTTATTGGGAGAGATGTTGAAGTTTCTTACCAGAATTTTAATTTTTATGTTTCTCCTTGTAATTCTATCAGTTTTTGTTTCATATATTCTGAAATTTTGTTAATAGGTGCATAAATGTTTAGCTTTCTTATGTCTCTCTTGATGAACTTATCCCTTTATCATTATGAAATGACTTTCCATATCCCCGGTAATGTATTTTGCTCTGATAAAAGAACCTGTGGGAGAACAGGATTCTATGGAATTTCTATTTCTAATTTTTTCAGGAATCTCCATGTTGCTTTCTATAATGAATGCGCCAATTAACATTTCCCAAAAACAGTGGACAAGGGTACCCTTCCCCCACATCCTCTCTAATACTTATTTCTTGTCTTTTATATCATAGCCACTCTCGTGTTTGAAGTGTTATCTTTTCATTGTTTTGTTTTGTATATCCCCAATAATGAGATGATGAACATCTTTTCCTAGGCCTGTTGGCTATCTGTAGGTCTTCCTTGGAGAAATATCTTCATATCCTCTGCCCATTTTTGGATCAGGTTGTTTATTTTTTATTTGTTGTGCTATGAGTTCTTTACATATTTTGGATATTAACCAATGGTTGGCTATACGATTTACAAATCTCTTTTTCCATCCAGTAGGCTGTCTTTTTGTTTTGATGATTGTTTCTGTTGGCTGTGCAGAATCTTTTCAGTTTGATACAATGCCATTTCGGCTTTTTTTTTTTTTTTTTTTTTTAAAGATTTATTTATACATACAAGCTGGGGTACAGGCCAGAGGCGTGAGGCGGCGAGAGGGTTCACCAGAGACAGAGTGGGGAGCAGAACAGGCAGATCAGAAACACACTGCTGAGGGGAGCAGCGGGTGAGGCAGGAGAGGTCTGCCGCACCATGTGGGATTCTCCCCGCCGGGTGGGCATCGAACTCGTGTCGCTGCTGCTGACAGCTCCACAGCGCAGCGCTCAACCGCTGCGCCACCAGGGAGGCCCCTTTTTTTGTTTGTTTTTGTTTTTGTTTTTGTTTCCCTTTTAATTGGAGTCAAGTCCCTGAAAATATCTCTAAGGTAAATGTGTCACTTATGTTCTCTTCTCTGTACCTTATGGTTTTAATACTTGGCTTACAATCAAGTCTTTCAACAGTTTTGAACTAATATTTGTGTTTGGTGTGAGATAGTGATCTTCATTCTTTTTCATGTGGCTATTCATTTTTCCCAGCAGAGGCTTTTCTTGCTTAATTGTGTATACTTGGCTTCTTTAATGTAAATTAGTTGTCCATATATGTGTGAATTTGTTTCTTGGCTCAGTTCTGTTCTGTTTAGCTGTGTGTCTGTTTTGATCCCAATACCATGCTTTCTTGATTACTGTCATATTGTATTATAGTTTGATGTCAGGGAGTGTAATACCTCATTTTAAAAAAATAAATATTTTTTATTTATATTTTTTAAATCATTGTGTATTCCCCATAAAATTCCCATCATCAATCCACTTTTGAACCGTTACCATGGTCCCTTGTGCTCTTCTTGCCTCTGTATTTTTTTTTTTCAGGATCATTTTTACTATTCAGGGTCTTTTGTAGTGCCAAATTTCTGTGAAGAATATGATTGGATTTTGAAAAGATTGTGTTAAATCTATATTTTACCTAAAAATATCTATATTAAATAAATCTATATATTACTTTCAGTACTATAAATCATTTGAGTGATGTAAATTCTTGCAATCCATGAATACAGAATATCTTTCTGTTGGCCTTTTTGTGTCATGAAGGGAACATTAGTGCAAATGCCCCCATGAGATTACCAGTCTTTAGAGTTATATGCTGAGTCAGCATTAGTGTTTGGGACTGGGAGGGAGGCAGAGATTCTAAGGGTGGGTCGACATCATTGAGCACTGAAGGAACCATAAGACTCCTCACTCCAAATTGTCAGATCCAATAACATAGGAATGTTAAGTGGTCTCTGACTTCATTGAAGCCTCATAATTCTGTGTCCCCAGATATTAGTAAACTAAACTTTTCATGGGGTTTTTGAAATATTTGGAAGCAAAGTGAGAATGAGGAAAAACAATCTGTGAGCAAGGATGTGGCTGATCCTTCCCAATGCAGGAACTGAGAGATTCTTTCTCTTCTTGGGAGACACTGTTAGTAGTAGTGTCTTCTTCTTTTCCTCAATCTTCTATTTACTGCTGATTGAATGAGAAAGTGATTATCATGCCTAAGCCCACCAGGCACCATCCTAAACTATATGGTGAAATAGATCACCCAGTCAAAAATAAAAATAAAACCAACTCATAAAGATGCCAGCAAAACATGTATTCTTCAGGGTAGTGATAGAAAGAATGTTAGACTCTATCCAGGCAGTTTTAGGATTTTTCATGCTTTGATGTGACTTCCATTTGCCTAATAGAACAGTAATAACTTCATTAGCCTTTGATGAAATGACCTTTTTTTTTTAAACTCTTCTTGTTTTGTCTATGTTCCTATGTATTATGTTTAAATCTCTGATCTGAATTAATTTTAATGGCTCATGTAACAATGCCTGGTCTTTTCTTGAGAATGAGATAGGTTGTGTTCTTCAGCAAACTGACAACCTCTGACTCTTCAGTAACACTTAGCCGTGCTTTCTACAGAAATTGAAATATGGAACGGCACCTAGTAATGAGAGAGAGAGAGAGAGAGAGAGAGAGAGAGAGAGAGAGAGAGAGAGAGAGAGAGTCTCTGTGTGTGTGTGTGTGTGTGTGTGTGAGAGAGAGAGAGAGAGAGAGAGAGAGAGAGAAAGATGCAGAGAGACAGAGAAGGTAGTATTAAAATGCTTTTCATAACCCATAAATGAATGCTGACCCATGAGAAACTTTAGCAAATAGGATTTAACAGATCCAGTCAAAATTTTATCAAAAGGAAAAAAGCGTTTTGTTCATCTCTTATAATATTCACCAATTCAGTCCCAAACATTTCATGAGAAGCTACTATCTTCTAGTCTTCATTCTTTGCCCTTAAGAACCTTAAATGACCTTATGGGGTATTTTCTCTTTTGCACTAGCAACTAGATTTTCAAAATAATATTCCTTTTTGATTTCATTCATAAAAATGAAGATGGCCAGTTCATAAGAATACATTGGTACTTGTTGACTTAAAGAATTCAATAACTTTATGTTAAATTCTCTAGAAGGCTGGTCATAAATATCAAGTCAATAAAAGGCTACTTCTATAAAATTTTTATATCATGATTTGTATGTAATGTTGGAAAAAATACACTCTGCACCTTCTGTCCTTATTATCCTGAACTTTCAATTTCCTTTGTAAAGTGGGCACTTGATAGCAGAGTCCCCACAAATATCACCCAGCTTTGTTATAACTGACAACTTTGCCTTTGTCTCCTTTCTCAGCCCAGAAATTTGTAAGATTGACCCGTGTTATGAAATTCAAGGCAAACCCTTTGACTGCCCCTGTTGACTGAGGCAGACTTGACCTTTGCTTCTGTTCAGGAAAAATACTTTAGCTGCCAAACTAATATCTATGCACAGTAAGAAGCAAATATCATGGAAAGGAAACAAATGCTTCCTCAAATGATTATTTTAAGTGTGAACGTAGAAAATGAAAACTCATCCTTCTTGAGGTACTCAGGAAAGGTCAGCCGTCAAGCTGCTCCTCAGTCCTTGGAGGGAAACGCCAATATGAACACAGAGGATACCTGGAGCGAGGGGCGGGGCCGCAGCGCCAGGCTCTCTTCCTCAGCGAGGTGCCCTGTCCTCTCCCCGGTCCAGTGGCATCTCCGTCCTGACTCTAGACATCCGCCCTTGACATATCATGCCTTTGACACCTACTTGCACTAGAAGACAGAGTCTGGAAAACAAATAACTTTGTAAGTTTTAAAAACCTTTCAAGTTACAGGAGCGGCTATAGCCTTGGTATTCTCTTTTGATATGATCGCAGCACTTTCTCTTAGGTATCTCAGTAGGTGGCACCAGGGCCAAATTTCCTGTTTTCTAAGTTTTGGTCTTATATTTCTTAAAATTGGAAAGTCCCTCATGCAAACATATCCACTAAGGAAGGTACACAACTTTATCCCAAACAGATCTGTGTCTGGATTTGCCTATGTCTTCCAGTTACATTATTCACTCTTTCTCTTGTAAGGTATGCAGTGTTGAAATAATCTCTAATCTGTTCCTTTCCTTTCACCTTCCTTATCCAGTGAACTGCTCATGTCTGCCCTTAATTTTTTTCTCGTCACTGATCAACAGCTTTCCCTCTCCATTCTCAGTACCATTAACACGAAGGCCTTCCAAACCCCCTGGACCGAGTCTCCTGTGCTGGTTAGACTGAAGGCCACATGTTCCGCCCTGGCTAACACCTTTGGGTGAATGCTTTGCCTGGATTCTGTGTGGTTAGTGGACACCTGCTTTTGCTTGTAGATTACTTTGCAGTTCGTCCTTTACTCTGCACTCTGCTTTGAAAGCCCACTCACAATCTCTGGTTATTCATTTGTCAAAGGGAGATTTAGACCCCATTCTTCAGTTACTCGACACTGATATGCTTTAAATGTCTCTGCAACTGTCGGCTTCCTTCTCAGTTGCTTTCAGGACTTCCTCCTGTCTAGAGTTTGCAGGCCAAGTTCTTTAGCTTGAGGTTTAAAGTCCTCTAATCATCCATTCTCAGTGTACCTCTATATTTATGTCCCATTGTTCCTCTCTGAAAAACTGGTCTCTGCGGCATAAAATGTGAATTTAGTCTCCACATCTTGGCATTTAAAGAATACATTCCTCGTAGCTTTCTACTTGACTATTCCTGCCTTTGCTTGCAGACTCACATCAGGCCTTCTATTCTCAGTGAAACTTACTTCCCTCCCCCAAACACAATAATCTGCCCAGTAGATTCTCCTGTCGCTCTTGCTCTGAGTCACTCATGTTAGCTTTTTATTTCTCCTTCTTTTTTTTTTTTAATACATACAAGTTGGGGTACAGGCCAGAGGCATGGGGCGGCGAGTGGGTTCACCAGAGACAGAGCGGGGAGCAGAACAGGCAGATCAGAAACACACTGCTGAGGGGAGCAGCGGGCAAGACAGGAGAGGTCTGCCGCGCCATGTGGGACTCTCCCCGCCCGGCTTCGAACTCGCGTCGCCGCTGCCAACAGCTCCACAGCGCAGCGCTTAACCGCTGCGCCACCGGGGAGGCCCCTATTTCTCCTTCATTCTTAATTGCGTTTTAGTATAGAGGTTTGATATCCTTATGCTCTATCATGAGGCTCTGGAATAGTGCCACAAAGGTTGCTTGTGGTGACTGATAATTATGTTGGCCAAATATTTCAATAGTTCCTTTGCCAGTTGCTGAGGATACTGTACATACCCCTCTAAGACGTTCGGATAATGAGAAAATGGCACTGATTTCACTTTTGCTGTCTTGGAAGCTCTTCTCTGAGAAACCTAAAGGAATTTTAGAAGCAGCACTATTAGTATATCTTAGGGATGAAATACCACATGTGAGTCAGCAGGAATAAACCCCGCAGGACTGAGCCTGGACCCAAGCCATTCTTATACTCATTGCCCTTGACTGACATTGGAATCTGGCTAAACAACTACAGTCTTTGAGAACATCTATTCTTGGGCTTATCTACTTGACCTCCAGGTTCCTTTCTTGCTCCAGAGACTGCACATCATTGTAATCACCCCTTTTTGATTTCTTGGCTTCTGAGTGTCACAAGATGGCTTTGTCCCAAGATCCTGTCTGGGTCACCTTATCTTCTCTCATGCTCTTCTGCCACCAGGTCTAGCCAACACACCCTCAGCTTATGCTTTCCAGATATTGAGCACTCTGAGACTGCTATGTAGAGACCATTATTAGAATTCCCGTGGTGGTGCACATGTTTCTCATGCTGTGATGATAAAACAGAATCCTTTTGTTTGGGAGTAAGTCTGCGTACCGCTAACCTCCTTCCACTCTGGTGTATATTACAGACCATACTTTAGTCATTTTGGGATTCATCTTCCTGGATAATGAAACTTTGTAAGTAGCTAGCAAAGCCAGGCTAACTTTATTGTGGGTGGATACACAAAGACATTTCCGTTGAACCAGAAACAGGAAGGGAACAGAGACAGCGTTCCTTGCGAGGGGGTACTTTTCGCCTTTGACTCACAAAGACAGTTTCACAGAGACTGGGCAGATTGGACTATGCTAATTGTGAACTGGAGTCTTTACACTCTGAACACTAGCAAATAACCTTCTCCAAGTTGAAATACCTTTCATCTCTTTTTCCAAGGCCTAATTTTTCTTTGCAGAAGAAACATTTCAACTTGGATGCAATGTGGCTTTTTCTCAGCCAAAATGCTCAGTCAAGTTGACAGGAGCACATAAAGGGGAAGCTTCTAGGACTTTCAGTGGGAAGGCCAACTGTAACCCAGGGAAGATGTGGCCCCCATGTCACTTTAGGACCGTGCCAAGTCAGCTTGTGAGGCGTCCGTGCTCCCAGTGCCATCATCTCTGACATCCCCTGCCTGACTTTTCAGGTTTAGGATGAGGATTAACTCTCCTGTCTTCAATGACAGAAGACGCCGCGGTCTCTTTCGTCTAACATCATCCTCTTGCCCTTTCACTCATCTTTGTTCATCTTTGTACCAAGTCCATTTAATAGAACTTCATATGCCCCCCCTGCAGGGGGACTAAGGTTTCATCTTTTAGATTTGACTGTGAGACAGGACACCCAGAATTAGACGGGGAAGACTCTATCTCTGTGTTCTCATATTTCTAAGTGGATCATCTTTGGCCTTTAGGAAGCGTCAGATTGTGGGGAGGCAGGGGCAGGACCAGGGGGCCTTATACCCTGAGTTTCTTGTTCAGACAGTTTGGAGCGTGGCCCATGATTTGGCATTCTAACCCATTCTCATACTGATGGTGATCAGAGACCACATTTTGGGGATCTCTGCTCTGGGACGTCTCCCATTTGAGTTTTCCCTATATTTGTCAGTGTGGTCATGGTCACAATTAATTCAAATATGAGGCCTTATTGTATTTCTGGGTGTTTTTTTATAGTTAATGAATGCATGATATGTGTTTAATTCTGTGTATTTGAAATTTTGTTAAATAAAAATATAGTTTCCCATTCTGTAGTTTGCCTTTCTGTTTTTGTGATGATTTCTTTTGGGGAAAAAAAGCATTTCAGTTTAATATAGTCCCACTCACTTTTGCTTTTCTTTCCCTTGCTGTTAGGTTTGAGGACCCAAATACATTTCTGTGGTAGATATCCTATAGTGTGTCCCCTGTTTTCTCTCAAGCACTTTATAGTTTTGGTTCTTATAACTAGATCTTTAATCTATTTCAAATTAATCCTTGTTTATGGAGTTAAGTGTGGGTCTTGTTTCTTTTCTTTTCTTTTTTTTTAGCCTGTGGCTATCCATGCTTCCAACATCATTTATTAAAGAGGCTATCTTTTCTCCATTGTGTCAATAGCTCCTTTATCAAAGATTAACTGCCCATATTTGTGTAGATTTATTTCTGGATGTTGAGTTCTGTCCCATTGACCTGAGTTTCTATTTTGCTCTGTACCATATTATTTTGATTAGTGTTGCTGTGTAGTATAGTTTAAAGTAAGGAAGTGTGATACCTCCATTTTTCTTCTTTTGTCTCAGGATTGTCTTAGTTATTCAGGGCCTTTTGGTTTCCGTATAAATTTGTAAATTGTTCTGTTTCCTTGAAAAAAGTCATTGGTGTTTTGATAGGTATTGAATTGACATCTGTAAATTGTTTGGGGTAATGTGGCTATTTTAATGGTGTTAATTCTTCCAATTCTTGAGCCTGGGATATCTTTTCATTCCACTGTTTTCTTTTTTTCCTTTAACAAAGTTTCATAGTTTCAATATACAGACCCTTCACCTCCTTCATTAAGTTTACTCCCAGTTATTTCATTCTTTTTGGTTTGATTATAAGTGGGATTGTATTCCTTATTTTCCTTTCTTCTGATTCAATTGTTTGCATATAGAAATGCCACTGATTTTTATGTATTGATTCATATCCTGCCACTTTACTGTATTCATTTATTATTTCTAGGAGTTTTTTGGTTTCTAGAATCTTTAGTTTTCTCTAGATATATTAACATGTCATCTGCAAGTATTGGCAGTGTTGCTTCTTGTTTTCCAACATGGGTTCCATATATCTTTTTCTTGCCTAATTGTGTTGAGTCGGATTTCCAGCACTATGTTGAATAATAGTGGTGATAGCGGACATCCCTGTCTCGTTCCCTATCTTAGCAGGGATGCTTCCTGCCATTGAGTATCATGTTGGCTGTGGGTTTCTCATATTTGGCTTTCATAATGTTTAGCTGAGTTCCATTTTTTCCATTTCTTGAGTGTTTTTATCATAAATGAATTTCGGTTCTTGTTTATTGCTTTTTTGGCATCTATTCAGATGTCATGTAGCTTTTATCTTCCTTTTTTGTTGATCTGGTGAATGACAGTGATTGATTTGCATATGTTGAACCAGCTTTGCATCCCTGGGACGAAGCCTACTCGATCATGATGGATGATTCTCTTGGTATATTGCTGTATTCTGTTTGCTAGGATTTTGTTGAGGGTTTTTGCATCAATGTTCATTAGAGACACTGGTCTATAATTTTCCCTTTTGTACTGTGTTTGGTTGACATCATAGAATGTTTTGGGAGAGTTTTCCTCCCCCTGATTTTTTTTTTTAAGAGTTTGAGCAGATTACGTATAGATCTTTGAAGGTTTGGTAGAATTCACTAGAGAAACCATCTGGTCCTAGGCTTTTGCTCTTTGGTTTTTTTTTTTAAGAGTTATTTATTTATGCATAAAAGCTGGGGTATAGGGCAGAGGTATGGGGTGGGGTGGGGGGAGCGTGGGTGAGAGGATTCACCAGAGACAGATTGGGGAGCAGAACAGAGGATCTACTGAAATACACTGCTGAGGGGAGCAGCCAGGGAGACAAGAGAGGTCTGCTGCACCATGTGGGTCAGCGCCTTGGCCAGGGATTGAATGCTTGCTGCAGTGGCTCTGGATAGCTTTATAGTGCTAAGACTTAACCCCTTGTACCACCAGGGAGGCCCACTTAGGCCTTTGTTCTTAGGGAGACTTTCTTCCTCTTTAAATTCAGCACTATGATTGGACTGTTTAAACTATTTCATCCTGGTTCAATCTTGGGAAGTTGTGTGAGTCTAAAATTGTATCCATTTCTTCTAGGTTTGTCCTGTGTGTTTGCATAGAAACTTTTGTAATAGATTCTTATGATCCTACATATATCTGCTGTATCTGTGGTAATTTTGCCTTTTATACTTCTGATTCTGTTAATTTGACTTATGTCTCCTTTCTTCATAAGCCTAACTAATGGCTTGTCAGTTGTGTTTGTTTTTTCAATGATACAACTCTTGGTTTCACTGATCTTTTGTACTATCTTTTTGTTTTTTTATTTAATTTTTTTCTGCTCTAATTTTTACTCTTTTACTGTTTTTCACATGCTTTGGCTCTTTTTCTAGTTCCTTCAGCTGCAGAGTTAGATTGTTAATTTGAGATTTTTTTTTCCTTAATGCGGGACTGTATTGCCATAAACGTCCCACATAGTACTGCTTTTAGAGCATCCCATAGGGACCGATAGCTTGTCTCTACATTTTCATTAGTTTTAGATCTCGTCTTTGGTTTCTTCATTAACCTATGTATTGTTCAGAAACATTTTGCTTAGTTTCCATGTGTTTTTGGTTTGTTCCAGGATTCCTTTTGTGGCTAATTTTTAGTTTTTTTCAGCATTGGGTCTGTGAAGATGCTTGATATAATTTCTGTTTCCATATATTTTCTGAGGCATGTTTTATGTCTTAGTATATGATCTATTTTTGAGACTGCCCCATGTGCACTGGAAAATAAAGTATATTCATTTCTTTGGGGATGGAAGGCTCTATAAATGTCCAATAAATCCATCTGTTCTAACAGTGTAAGGCCTTTATTTCTTTGTTAATTTTCTTTCTGGATGATCTATCCCTCATGTTGGTGGTATGATTCGGTCTCTGACGATGATGGTGTTTTTGTTGACATGTTATTATAGATTTGCTGATAGCTGCTTTATGTAACTAGGTGCTTCTATATTAGGTGAATACATATTACTAACAGTTAAATCTTCTTGATGAATTTTTCCCTTGGTCATTATATAGTGTCCATCTTTGTCTCTGATTACCTTTTTTAGTGGAGGGTCTAGTTTATATCATAAAAAAATTTCTGCTTTACTATTTGAGTTATTACTATGTATGAATGACTCCAAATTATTGTTAGTTTGTTTTTGTCTGTTTAAAATGGGTTTCTTGTAAATAATCAGTGGATGAAACTTCTTCACCCACATTGTTAGCCTGTCTTTTTATTGGTGAATTCAGATCATTCACATTTAGGGTGATTATTGGTATGAACTGTTTATTATCAGTCCTTTTGTTTTTGATTGTTTTTCCATTGTTTTTCCATTTGTTTATCTCTGCTCTTTCTGGATGATTTTCCTTAGTATTTCTATCATTTTGTTGTTGTTGTTTCTTCATCTGTGTGTCTCTAGTCTGGATTTTTGGTTAGTGGTTACCAAGGGGGGTTTACTTAAATTGCTACATCTTTCATCCTTTATGAGCTGGTGTCTGTTCTCTGATGTTTAACTCTATAGATTCTGTCCATTTCTTCTCTTCCTCAGTGCTTTGTTGGTGACTCATAGTATTCTTCCTCATGCTTCTGATGTTGTGTTGCTATTGTTGTTTATCAGGAATTTGTGTTTCATTTTTTCTTGTAGAAGAACTCTTTCAACATTTCTTGAAGGACTGGTCTGGTGGTGGTAAACTGTGTTAGCATCTGTTTGTCTGGGAAAACTTTTATTTCCCCTTCATCCTTGAATTATACTTTTGCAAGATAGAAAATTCTTGGCTGGAAATTCATGTCTTTTAGAATCATGAACACTTCTTTCTACTTTCTTCTTGCCTCAGGAAGCTTCCTCATTTTTCCTTTGTCTTGATTCTCTTTTCTTCTAAATAATGATTTGTTCATTTGAGTCTTCTCCATCTGAAATTCTTTCTTCTGCCAGTTTAGTTCTATTTAAAGTGTCATCTAACTGTCCTAAATTTAAGAATGTTTTTAGGTGATCTTTTAATATATTGATATATTAGTTCCTGGACCTTCTTTCTAGGATCTGGCACCTCCTTATCTGCCTTTGACCGACCTTCTAGTAGCTCATTTAAAATATTTTCAATATTGTTGGTCTGAAGTCTTTGTCTGATAGGTCCTCTATTTCTGTCTCCTTTACATTTGTCCCAGGACTTCTGTTATTCTGATTTTGCTTTTCTATCTTCTGTTCAAACTTCCTTGCTTTCTAGGCATGTGTGTGGCCTTACTGTTTTGTGTGTGTGTGTGTGTGTGTGTGTGTGTGTGTGTGTGTGTGTATGGCTAAGGTGCTGGGGGTTTGGCTTTGCTTGGTTCTCAGTTTGCCTTGGCATGAAATGGGGACAGGAAAGGAGTCTTTAATACTGTATCTCAGTTTAAGAAATGAAATTGGTCACCTCTACCTCCTCTTCTTTTGTTCCAAAGCAACTTAGTGATATATACCCATTATAGATAAGAAACTGAGGCTGAGAGGGAGGTTTGTTGATTGTCAAGAACTTTGACCTACCATTTGACTGGTGGTGTCTAAGCAGAAATATGAGCCCAGATTTCTCTGAATGTGTAGCTAAGTCATTATGTATACTATCTTACCAATTGGTTTTGATTTTTTCTGATGCATCATCAAATTAAAGATCAGCCTTCTATTACTTAGGGCCTGCTACTGTCCCTGTACAAGAGAGTCCTACAGCTTATGTCCCATTAGCAGGATGCCCTGGAATCACTGCCTGCAGTTGCAGGTACTACTTAATGGGAGTGTGGAGGTTTCTGGGCCTCACACAGATGCCTCTAGAAGTCGATGGTCGAGGGTGGTCCCTCCAGGTCAGGGGTGAATCCAATGTGAAGCAGTGGGTGGGGGGGCATTACTGGTTCATGTTTCTTTCCTTTTTCCTTGCTTGTGATGATGACTGGCCTCTTCATCTTGGGGCCTGGAAAAGATATTCTGGGCTCTTAAACAGCAGGAGGGCCTTTCCCTCCATTAGTCCAGTGGTGTCTGTTCATGTTTTCTTCATTTGCTTCAAGACAGACTCATTTGAGGAAGGAAAACATCCTTCTCTGTGCCAAAAAGATCTTACCATACTTGTTACTTTGAAACTATTTTCCTCAATTAGTAATTTGATCTCTAGTACCTTTGGTCTATTTCCCCCCAATTTCTATGTGGAAGTCTGGAGGCCCAGCCTCACTGTCATCTGTGTTCTTGTGGCCCAGACTTCCAAATGAATGAGGCCCATATGGGCCAGGCCTGGCAGAGCTTGAGCTACAGTCGCGCTTATTGGGACTGCAGAGATAGCCAGCTGAGTTTCTTCTCTGAGCCACACTGTCAGAATATTCTCTGTGACATCTTAGATTGTTTTGGTAATTCACAGAAAAGATGATTTTGTTTTCCTAGAATGCTTGGGAAATTGTACATGAAAATTCTTAGCTATCGTATGCATTTTCTTTCATCTTAGTAGTAATGAGAGAGAAAAATTACAGTGCTATGCCATCTGCTAGTAACAATTAAGAACAGTATGAATGAGAGATACTCTGTATTGGTCCTAGAGAGCTCGAGAATGTAGGATCTTCGCTAAGTGGTCATTTCACCTTTTTCTCTCTCAGACACACACACACTCCTCTATCTGGAAAGTTTTAAGAAATATAGGATATGTTCAATGCTGTTATTAAATCTACATACTGAAATGTTTCAGAAATGGTTTTTTAAGATGTATGTCTTTAAGTTATGTACATATATACATAATATATATGTGCATTATAAAGGAGCAGTAATCTTCAACAGATGAGGAAACTGAAGCACAGAGAGGTTAGGTTATTTTTTGAGATCACACACAGCTGATAGTGCTGGAGCTAGAGATGAACTTAAGCATCAGACTATGTTGCTGCTGTGATTGGATGGTTCCTGGGTGATTCGGAAGGCATTTCAGATGTTTCTGGTATCAGAAATTACCATTAAAACCTTAGGTAGAGTTTGACTTAGTGGAAAAAGCATTGGACCAGTATTCAGACCAGTAGTCTCTTAGCCTAGATTCCACTATGGGAACTGTATATTCTTGGGCAGGTCTTTTCCACTGAATCTCCCTTTGCTCATCTATAGTGGAGATGATAACATCTTCACATAAACTTCACAGAGGTGTTCTGAAGATAGAAGACCGAATGGAGGCAAAATATATCGGGAAACACTTGAAGTGCCGTAGACATTAAGAAATGATTTCTTTACATGGTCATACTCGGTTCTTGCTTGGAATTCCAAAATTATCACCCTTAGCCCAATTCTCTCTTCACTCCTTTGTGCTACTCAGTGTGTCTCTAAACAGATTTACATGCTGACTTGTAGTTCCTTTTCTGGAGAAATGAGAAGGATCATATACCCCCTTGGAATGTTACGCCATTAAGAAATTATCATTTTCCAGATTTTGGGAAGCATTAATTTCCTTTAGTCCTTTTTGCCTAAGAGAATAGAATCCTATATTGAAAATGGCAATTGCCCAGGTAAATTTTAATCAGGCAAAATCAGAGATGCTCAGAATGGAACGTGGTCTCGTCTCAGCTGGACTAAGACCTTGTTTTCCAGATAGGTCCCTCTATCTGACATTACCCAGCAAGTTAGGACCAGAGTGAACCACCACCCTGAGTGATGACTTCCACCCCAGGGCGGGTTCAAGCCCATAAGCCTGACCCTGTACTGACAAGCTGAGAGTTTGGTTGGGGTTTGAATCCTTTGTGTTATTACTGATACCTCTTCTGTCAGACGTGCCTTTCTTTTGTAAGCATTTATCCTTCTTTTGTAGACGAAGACTGCATAAGCTGGGTGTGTCGAAGGTCACGCAAGTGGATTTCCTGCCCAGGGAAGTAGTGTCCTACTCCAAGGAGACCCAGACGCCTCTGGCCACACATCAGTCTGAAGGTGAACTACTTCCTTTGCTTACTTTCCATAGTTTTGCTGTAGAAATTATGAGGGAGCTCTTGATTTTCTGTTTTATCATAACATATATTCAAAAGATGCAAACTTAATGACACCCTGAAAGCCTAAGACTCCAGCTCTGGTTTTGAAGCTCTGGAGAGGAAACCCAGCAGTGCTCTTTCACACTTTATCAGAACTGCGAGGAGGTTGGGGATGGGGGGAAACAAAGGATGGTGTACAGTAGATTGACCACATGCAGGAGTCTATAAACTGCAGCCCACCCTTTCCTCAGTACAAAACCACACCTGCTCATTGAGGTGGCTATGACAGCTTTCTTGCTACAGTGGTAGTAGGGTTGACTAGTTGTGACAGAGATTGATGGCTCACATAGCCTCAAATCTTTGCAATGATCTGGCATTTTCTTGACCCCTGACTCATTTTCCCAATTGTAATGCTACACTCCATTTTCTTACCACAATGTAAAAAGATTTTCCATGCAAGCTCCTCATGGGTGAGTGGGACTTGATCGACCTGTCTCCTTTCATGCCTACCAGACATAGCAAGTGGAAAATTTGCATGCAAATCCCAGCAAATCATAAGAGAAGCTGAAGCTGATAAATCAGAATACTTTGTAGAAATCAGAGGAGAGGGAGATGTACTAGGAATAAGTGAAGGTTGCGTTGTCAGATGATAGTGCTGTTGTTTAGTTAAACAAATTCTCTCTTGACTTTGTTGTTTTACTTTTTGATGTGGTGAATGGGATGTTGGAATTCTGGGTTCATTGCTGTGCAGTAACTACTGCACAAAAGTTGTGAGAATGAGAAATGATTTGCATCCCCTGCTTGGCGTATGGCAAACATACAAACCAATATAGTTTGGTTTGTGCAAACGAGAGATTTCAATTTTGCTTCTAAACACATAATGTTGAAAGCATAGTGATGTCTGACTCTGACGTAGAGTGCTGCGTGTGCGCCTTTAGAAAGCGTTCGTGGGTAAGCCTCGATGATAGGGGATGAGTCTTTGGGTAACAGGGTCTCCATTTTTCCAGTCTGATACTGAAATGAATTTTAGAAGCAAACATGTAGCACCCTCTAGTGGTGAAATTTTAAACCAACCCTCCAACAAATGAGAATTGTGTTTTAATGTGCAGAAAATACAAAGTTAGAAAAGCCTTTGGGAGTTTACCTACTCTATCCTCAGGCCTCTAGGCAGATCAGGAAGATCGTTAAAAAACAGCCTTCCTACCCAACCAAAACATTTGTTTGAGTTAATATGCTGCCAGAGGTATTTGCAGAGTTGTAGCCTGAAGTATGTTTATTTAGCCCAAAAGTTGACCCATAACATAAAGTTATACAACTGAAATAGAAGAAGGAGGGAATTATTTTTTGAAAATGTGTGTACTGCAGATACTGGAAATGGTACAGAAATATTTACAAGGAAAGATAAATTAAGGATGAAAAGGCATCAGCTCTAAACTTTTAAACTGGAACACATCAAAAGGAAAAGTCTGTGCTTTCCATTTTATTGCTGCAGAGAGAGCTTGGGCGCCTCATTATGCTGTGGTCCAAGTGGGAAAGGAGGAATTTACTTCTCCGCACCGCCAGGCCTGCTTTCTGCTTTGTTAACGAGACTCACAGAGCTTTTCTGTGGCGATGGGTGTCCCCCCAGTTCAAATTCCACAATACAGATTTGAACTCAAAGCTGACTGCTGTAGCTGCAGACACATAGCCGCCCCAAAGGGTTTAGACAGGATCAGTCTTTATTTGAGTTCAGTAAATTGTGCTCTCAGCAAGACAGTTTGTGACCTCTGGCTGCCCCAGGCACCCAGCCGCCTGGCTGTCAAGGGTGCCATTGTTGCTGTTACCTGTGGGGTGGAGGGAGCTGGCAGGAGGGGTGGGTGACAGTAGTCACCACCAGCCAGAGGTGGCAACCAGTCATCCCAGCCAGCCAGAGGTGGCAAACAGTGAATGACTGAATTTTATGCCACACCAGCTCTAGGATGGATATATTGAAAGCTGTGGTGTAACATAAAATCCACTAGCTTATTGCTCATAGTGCATGAAAGAACGTGGACTGTTTTCTTTGTGCTCGATGGACATTTTTGGTTTCTTTATTGAGGTTTATACAATGTTGTTTGTGTTTTACAAGTATAGGTTCCCCCCTTCAGATTTATGTTGCCACACTGCACCCACCACCCAAACCCCCCAGTCTACCACTACCATAGTCCACTGTGCTCCCTCCCATTTGTTTCTCACCCCCTCCCTCCTCGGTAGACTCAGTTCTACTGTCAGATTCACTGTTCTTCAATCTCTTTATTTTCCTGTTATCTTTATTTTTTATTTTATTTTTTTACATCATTTTTCATTTTTGTACAATACTGGATTTCTCCCAAGTGTAGTCCCCATAATTTTCCCACCACCACAGCACCCGGAACCATCAATGTAGTCCCTTGTGCTCCTCCCGCTTGCTTTGACTCATTTCTCTCCCTCCCCTGCTGCATGCCTCAGATCTGTGGTCAGTGTGCAAGTTTCATCTTTTTCCTGACCTTTGGTTCAGTTTCCCTGTATTCCTCCTATAAGGAAACCATCTGATTTTTTTTTTCCCTTCTGACGTACTTTATTTAGCATGATCCCTTCCAGCTCCATCCATGTTGCTGCAAATGGCATGTGTTTATCTTTTTTGATTGCTGAGTAGTATTCCATTGTGTCTATATACCACATCTTCTTGATCCAGTCATCTGTTTTGGGGCATTTTGGTTGTTTCCATATCTTGGCTATTTTAAGTAGTGCTGCAGTGAACATAGGAGTGTATGTTTCCTTTTGAATTCGTGTTTTTGTGCCCTTTGGGTAGATTCCTAGGAGTGGAATTGCTGGGTCATATGATATAGATCATTTTTAGTTTTTTGAGGGTCCTCCACACAGCTTTCTGTAGCAATTCTTTATTTTTTATTTGAGGTGATGCCAGAGGCTTACATCAATGTTTGTATTTAGGGAGTAGAGGGTTCTGCCACATGTGTTTTTACCATAGTCCTCCCACCATAATCCATTGTGCTTCCTCCCCATTTTGTTCTCAACCCTTCGACCCCTCCCCCTACCCTATATTCCTCAGTTCTGTAATCAGCTTTCAAGGGTAAATTTTAGGTTTGGTTTTAGCTGACCCTTGGATTTCTCTATATTCCACTTATAAATGACACCACTGGTATCTCTCTTCTCCTTCTGATTTATTTTGCTTAGCATAATCCCTTCCAGTTCCATCCATTTTGTCACAAGTTGCAAAAGATTTTTTTGATTGTGGAGTAGTATTCCATTGTGTGTGTGTGTGTGTGTGTGTGTGTGTGTGTGTGTACCACATCTTCTTGAGCCACCCCTCTCTTTTATTTAGGTTGATTCCATTTCTTAGCCATTGTCAAAAGTGCTGCTGTGAACATGGGAGTGCAGGTTTCCCTTTGAATTAGTGTTTTTGTGGGGTGGGGGGGTGGGTAGATTCCTAGGAGTGGAAATGTTGAGTCATATGGTACATGCATTTTTTATCTGTTGAGGAACTTCCCTAGTGTTTCCTACAGGGGATGAACCAATCTACATCTCCACCAACAGTGTAATAGGGCTTCTTTTCCTCAGCTTCCTCACCAGTATTTGTTGTTGGTGGTCTTCTTGATAATAGCCATGTTTATAGGAGTGAGGTGGTATCTCATTGTGGTTTTGATTTTACTGACTAAAGTCATCATATAACTGTGGGAAATTTAACAATATTCAAATTAATGATCTCAGCATTGGTCTGATCTGGATCTCAGGGAGTTCTGGTTCACTCATGTTTTCACATGTTCCCACTTTACTCTTTAAAAATGATAGGGGAGGGTACTTTGTATTTACCCAAGTTTAAGCCACATTTCTTTGTTCTCCAGATAATACTGTCTTAATTTGTGATCATAATGACCCTAGCATGAGAAATACTCAGAATAATTTAAATCAGGAAGATTTAGGACTAAATTCCCCATGAATATTGTTTTTTCAGTACAAATTTAGACTCTCCCCTCTCTGAATAGATCAGTAGTTACAGAGAAAGACGGCTAAAGCCATGAAACACTGGTTTGGGGAGCAGGATATCTCTACCCCCCAAATATTTTAAGCACATGCTCTTTAAGTCCCAAGGAGTAAAAATGAGGAGAAGTTGTAGTTCCCTGCCAGAAGACCTGAGCCTTGCCTCCACACACTTGCCCCAACCATCGCCCTGTGTGGAATGCCAATTCTCCTGCCTCTTTCCCTTGAAGGCTTCAAATAAGGGTCGGCGCCTGGACAATTTCTCTTTGGGTTGACATCCTTCCTCGTAAGTGGGCCTTGTCCCCCTTCATGATGTTGTACTTCGTCGTTACTTAAACGCCTGCTTTTTAGACTGATTTCCTTGACGGCAGTATGGATGTTCTTTAACTCTATCCAGCACAGTCTGGCACACAGAAAAGACTGTGGCTATCAGTGGAAGGAATGGAGAATGAGATGACCCTGGAAGAATAAGTCAGAAGGAAGAGAAAATGTTCACTGTATTAAGGGAGGAGGAAAACATGGTTCATGAGGTAAGGCCCTGTTGGTTTTGTGCGCTTATTGATAAAACTGAGATGAGACTGTAGGAGCGTGAACTTCAGTGTTTGTTTTCAGCCTAGCCTCTATTTTGTCCCCAGGCTGGGACAGGCATTCACTGCCCATGAACATGACACAGTCATTAGAACTGAAGGAGAAAATCACCAAGGCAACCTGGGTTGGCCAAGGCAGAGCGAGGCGGCCATCAAGTCTTCACTGTGTGGAGATACTATTTAAAATTCTTGGGAGTTTGAAGAGGTGTGCAAGAGAGTGGCTAGGGAAGGTGCTTGTTTCACCTTTTCAGGAAATATCTTGATTGAGGACAATTTCTACCTTGCCTTCTTGTCCTCTCCAGCAAATACTCCATAAAGAAGCTGCAAATGTGGAGTTTGGGGAATAACTTGAGATCATCACTCACACTCTTCTAGAAACATAACGTGTCACTAATTTTAATGTCTTATTAAACCCAATGTTAAAATTATCATTTCAACATGTAATTTAAAAATTATTAGCTATTGTAGATACTTTAAAAAAAAACACTAAGTGTTCAAAATCTGGTTTGTATTTAACAGCGTGTCCCAGGCCAGATATTACATTTTCATTGGAAATATTTGTAGTTTTATTTCATAAAATTTACAATTGAAAATATTTATATACTGCTGTTAGCCAAAACATATTTAAAATGTATTTTAAGTGATTTCAATAATTGAATCAAAGAAATGTGTACATTTAAACTTAATTAAAAAAGGAAAAGCACAGTTCCTTAGTTGCATTAGCCACACCTCAGGTGCTCAACAGCCACACAGGGTTGTGGCCGCCACACTGGACAGCGCAGGACTACCAGAACCCGTTATTGCACAAGTTCAGGAGCTGAGACCCACAGAGTCAGCCTGATCTTCACTTCACATGGCTGGACAGAGGGCCTAGAGTAAGAAGACCTCCCTGATTTATAGGAAACTCTTCCAGGTGAATGATAACATCATAGATTCTCTTCCTTATTGTCAAGTAGGCCATATTCAAGCAAGTGTTAGATGGTTGAACAAAAGGAAAGTTGTATCACCAGGAAGAAAGGCGCTCAAATAAGCCTTCTCCTGTTGTCATAGAGACGGCTGTGGGACACTCTGGGTTCTTGCTAAAAACAAAATCCAACTGATAACATTTGAAGATCTAATTGGCTTCAATTTAATGACTCATGATAGGGCAGCATCCCATCTTAAGAGACAGAACGGCGCTCCAAAGAGTTGTACCAAAGAGAAGGATTTTATTTATTTGTTTTTTTAAAGATTTATTTTTTATTTATACATACAAGTTGGGGTACAGGCCAGAGGTGTGGGGCGGTGTGAGGGTTCACCAGAGACAGAGCGGGGAGCAGAACAGGCAGATCAGAAATACACTGCTGAGGGGAGCAGCGGGCAAGGCAGGAGAGGTCTGCCACGCCATGTGGGATTCTCCCCGGCCGGGCGTCGAACTCGTGTCGCTGCTGCCAACAGCTCCACAGTGCCAACAGCTCCACAGTGCAGCGCTTAACCACTGCGCCACTGGGGAGGTCCTAAAGAGAAGGATTTTATATCCAAAAGAGGGTGAGGTAAGAGGGAACTGTTTCAGATAGGTTCCTTTCCCTTAGGGAATGTGAGGGGCTTGATCAGGAAGTTCCAAATTGACTGGCTAAAGGTTATATTCCTGGAAGGGGCTGAAATTGCAGTTAAGTTAGGTAATAGGTCTTAGTTCGGTTTAGTGCAAGTGACTCCATTTTGGGTTGGTTATTTCATTTTCAACAATTTCTCCTTTCTGATCATATTCCCAGCTTAGCTGCGAGATGGGATTAAAATTCAAGGCATTGGTGCCACTCTCAGCTGTAGTTCTTCCTGCATGTTTTGATCCTCCGTGTAGTATTTATAGGTCACAACTTCAGGTTCACAGTAAGTCAGTCATTCTCCTCATTTCTTTTTTAATGTTCCAGTCCTAGGGAGATAATTTGCTGGTGATTAGTGGAAAGCTTTTGTGAGAATGTAACATGCCAGGAAGACTGAGTATTAGAAACAGAATAATTTCCAATGTTTGGAGTGTACTTCAGAGCCATCATCCCTAAAACCCAAACCAGTTAAAATCCAATGTCAAAGAGACCCCATTAAAGGAGTAACTTTCTTAAACTAAGTCACTTGCTTAGTAAATTAGATTTCCCATTACCCAGAAGAGTTAACCCAGGTGAGCAGCAGATTCTGCAATACTTTTTAAAAGTCAAGTATAATAAACATACATTACTTGTTCTCTCAAGAAGTTTTGTTTTGCTTTAGATTCCACATGTAAGTGAAATACAAACTTTTTCTCTTTTTTACTTAGCACAATACACTTAAGATCCTCCCATGTTTTCACAAATGGCAAGATTTCATTTTCATTTTATGGCTGCATAGTATTCCATTGTAAATGCATGTTTGTGTGTGTATACCATATCCATACCTGTGTGCCCCCCCTTGTAAGTGGGCGTGTGTGTATGTAAGTGATCCTTTCCTATTGTGGGTTGCCATGGCAGGGGTGGGGTCCATGGTAAGACCACGTGTCTGGTCTCCTGCCTGTCTTGATATAGACCCTTAGGACTAGTTGCGGAGCTAGCATGTTTTGGAGGGAATTCTTCTGTATGTTGGTGTATATTTGCTGTGTCTGTGGAAGGAGGTCAGTCCGGGTCTTTCTGTGCTTCCATCTTGCCTCTTGGTTCTCTGTAGTATTTTCAAAAGTTAAGGAAAATTTCCTGGCAATAGTTTCATTTGCATTTATCTAGCTCAGGGACTAGTGATCTACCAAAGGGAGCAATCTTTGAATCATGAAAATTTCCTGATAGCTTCTATTTGAGTCACGCTCAGGACTGAGAAGGTGACAGCCACAGAGGCCAGTAAAATATAAGGATGCAGGCTATACAGTCCATTTTTATTCTGTTTACTTTTGTCTGTCTTTCTTTGTATAGGATCTGGGCACAAGGATTCTGGGTTTGAAGTTGTTAACCAGAGACAGGAAAACAGACCCCCAGTTTCAGAAAATCTGACTCTTGAGGGGTGGCTGAGTTGCTTCTAGAGAAAGTGAGGCATTGGAAATCAGGAAGGCATTTGTGGTGGACAGAATATATGATTTACCAGTTTGTGGCAAATGCACCAGTTTCTGAGACTACTACCATTAGTAATGGCCTGGGACATAGGATGGCGGCTTTGTCAGAAAAGGTTTCATGTTTTAAAGTAGGAAGGTGATGGTCTAACACCTCGGGTAGAAGCAGTCCGGTGATGTCATTTTCGGATGTGATTGGAAGTCTCCGTGGTTGCATTGGCTCAGATCAAGTGGCGCTTTCTTTAACAGTGATATGTAAACCCGAGGTTCAAATCTCGGAAATTTGGCTGCTTTCTGGGTAGTGTAAAGGTCATGGTCTGGTTCCTTCCAAAGGAGACCAGTTTTTGTTCCCAGTTTTTCCAAATCAGAAAGATGACAGGTAATTGAAAACATCGGAAAGTTGTGGGCAGATATTTGAGGAAACTAACAAAATGCAGGGTACCTTCTACATGTCTGTACTCAGTAGATTCTGAATTGTGGAGTGATCAGGTAAGGAGGAAAAAGTAAATGTGTCATTGTTTACAAAGGCATACTTCAGATTGCTGTAAGTCAGATCACTAAAGATAAAAGTTCTTTAAGTCTGGAAAAACAAGACATTAAGGAAACAGTAAAGTTTCATACAATAAGTCTTAACAAGATTACAGTTCTCCTCAGTTTAGCCCCTCCTATGCAGTTAATAGTTGCTGGGCCAGAATCTCTACATGATTTGTTATCAAGAAACCAAAAGTCCAAGCAGACTTTGTTTACAATATAAGAAAACTTGTCTTTAATAGCTTTATATAAGTACACTATAGCAAAGTTTTATCAGTTTGTTTAAAGCTTATAGGAAAAAGAAAAACAAATTTATTCTTTTATTCAACTTGACCTCACATAAGATCCCTTAGATTTCATTTTTCCAAACCTTCTACAACTCTGCAGCCTACCCACACACCTTTTTGTCTTTTGATGGGAATTACCTACTTGAAGTTTGCATTTCAAAGAGATAGTCCAGATAAGGGTTCCATAAAGGTGAGTAGAATATTTACATCTTAAGGGCCCAGGGAAATAATGCTAGCTCCTTCAGGAAGTACTTTGTTTTCTAAATCCAGATCTTTTACAATATCTGCAAGCCTTTTCAGGAGAACAGGGAAGGTTTTGGAATTAGTAGAAAGGAGAGCTGGACTTGGCACTGTTTCTAGAGTTATAGTCTCCTTGTAAAGGTTCAAGTTTGTTAGGTAAGGATAGTTTTTAATTCCTCATGGAACTTGGTTGTGACTTGAATGAGATCCTAGGTTGACCAGTCTATGTAATTGTCTTTATTTGCTTTATTAGATCAGAGAGAAGATCTTCAACATGGAAATCAAAAGTTTCCTATGTTCTAGATTTAGAGTTGTATGTCCCTGGAATGCTTTTCTTTACCTCAGGGTATACAGTTCCTTTTTAGCTTAGGGGAGAAGGCCTAAAAAGGGTTCTGTCAGACTCTGAATAGATTCTGAATATCAGCTTCTGGTTAGGCCAATTTCTGACCTTAGAGGTTACTTTAAAAAAAAGTATTTCATATCTTGTCAGGTTTCAGCTGGGATCAACAGTAAATATTCCCAGCAGTACTGGCCAACTCTGGACCTAAAAGGCTTCCCTGAGGATGGTACTAAAACTATCACCCTCCCAAGACCCAGAGCCACTCCCAAAGATAACCTGGGCAAAGATTTAGACAATTCCTCTGAGGACTGACATCAGTAGGTGGGCCCCAGCTACAAAGAGGTACAACCCTCATTTCTAATTTGGGGGGGCCCAGCCTGATGGCCGTCAAACTACATTCGCAGGACACAAAACAAGACAAACTGAAAGTCACTCATGTTCCCTGGGAAAGAAAGGATCAGTAACCAATGGGTCTAGATTGGGAAAGGAAGAGAAAATGTGAAATTTTATTTTCCTCTCTTGACTAGGCACTACAGACAGACTCAGGAGCGCTGACTCTGGTAAGAATTCTCACTCTTCTCTGGTTTCTGCCAATTTTTCCAGGAACCTGTCTGCAGGCTCTGGAGTGAGTGGGTTTAGACAATATAGCTCCAGTGTCTATCAGAATTTGGCAAGGCTCTCCATTGGTAACTTCTGCCTTTGTCCTTGTTTTTTCCTATTTCAAAAAATTGGTTTTTTAAACTGAGGTTACATTGGCCATTCCCTTTGAACGCCTATCAGTTATTTTCTTAAATGCCAAAGGATAATTCCACTCGTTAGGGATAGTCCTTTCATAGCCACAAAATGCTAGGGTTGGGCTGCCTGTCCCTGTTGGAAACCAACTGAACAGAGACAGGAATGGAATCTTTAGCACATACTTTATTGTCAGAAAGGCAGTGATCTGAGAACAGGGTTATTTTACCTCAAAAACCCATTTTGACATCTTTCGACCTAGCTTTTTTTCTAGTGAACTAAGCAGAGACGGTTAACCATAAGTGAACTCCCACCACAGCAGTGTATCACAGTGGGTGCCCTCATCTTTGTCACGTCCCCACGGTGTTATCGCCTCCTTGGTCATCTTGACCCAGGTAGATCCTGTTTTCATGAGGTTGGGAAAAACATCTTTGTTCTCCTGGTGTCACTGTCCAACATTCAGGCGTCACTGGGCCAGAGCTGTCAGTTCAAAACAAGAGTTCCAGTTCAAAGAAAACAGATTATTAATCACTGAGTATCTGCATGTAGCTTATGTTGTGGATATGTGCAGATTCCTATATTAGGAAAGGTGCCCTTCCCTTCCTCCCCTGCCCAATCACTGTGGCAGTTCAGAAGGTAACTGAGAGGAGTTACAAGGGAATCCTTCAGGCTCTACTCAACCCTGGAAAGAGCCCATGTGGACTTTCATTATCTTGAGTTTTCAGAGTAGGACAATTCAGAAAGGGTTAGTAAAATTGCGTATTCAAGTAAAAGTATAAATGAAGCCATGGGAAGTCTTGTCAATTTTATAGTCAGGTGTTTTTTTATTACCTCTCTGTCTTTAGCTTTTTCATTTGCCTTTTGCAATGAATCTTTTAATGAAGCTATTTTGAAATTGTGAAGATTTTTGGAGGCTTCTACATCTTGTTGGACTTAGGAACCCTTGCTTTCAAATACATTTCTCAAATGAACACTCTCGTTTAATTAGAATGTTCCTGAAAATGGCCATTGTGATTCCATGCTGTTGTCAATAACATTGGTCCTGTTTAATTAAAAATGAGATGAGGAGAATCTGTAACTTTATAACATAGAACTGGCAGAGCACCTCCCAGTGGTCTACCCTTTAGCACAACTGAGTTCCTTTTTTGGAGTTTCCCTATGAGCAAAGAAAGAAACGAGGTAACCCAAGCGTATGCTTAGAGTTGTGACATGAATTTTGTTCGATCATGTGCCTTTTGCGAGCTCCTTACCTTTCCTGGTCATTGACCAGATACCCCTGGTTGCACTGAATTTTCTGGCTGGTGGCAAGTGACCTGTTGTGAAATGGGTTTAACTGTGACCACTTTATCCTTCCGCTGGAATCTTGTGCTGAGGAGATGGTTGTCTCACAGCGTAGCGAGCCCCGAACACCTTAGGTGCTGGACCCATGCCCACTATTTCAGTTTTAGTTTTTCTCTCAGAAAAATCTCAGTTTAATTCTCAATCGAGCGTATTTTAAATCAGAAGCAAAAGAGTACGCACCAGGACAGTCTGTCCTTCTCCAAATCCTGGAAAAGTCTGCGAACTCAACCTAAAGGAGTTGAAATCCAAGAGGAGACACACTGAATCAGAAGCAGGTGACTCAGGGCGCATAGAGCACAAGAGCTCACTGCGGTACCTTCCCTGATTCTGATGGCGGTCGTCTCTGCAGGGTTGTCTCCTTCAGATTCCACTTCTGACAACATTTAATGTCAACCTAAATAAAGAGGTAAACCAAGGTAAGCTGGAAGTACCCGTCCTTGAGTTTGTTCTGGAACAGCAGGAGTTGCACCTCAGGAAACTCATGCTGTAGCAAGCCGCAGGTGAGCCAGTAGAGGGTTTCAGTTATTCTAGTTGTGGCCACGGAGTGCAGAAGGGAATGTTCTATCCAGGGTCCAAGCAGTAAGTTCAGGGCTTGAGGAGGGGAGAGAGTCCCAAAAGATCTTCACTGCTTAGGAGATCAGTTTCCATGTTTGCAGTCGGTTGTTTATGAAACTCTGTCTGTCCCTTACCCCTGAGGGCGTATTGTGAGATGTTCCATTTTGTACCAAAAGTTAACTTTCTTTTCTAAAAGCACCTCCCTAAAGAAAATCCTGTGGATGGTACAGTCATATCCCAGTGAAAGTCATTTATCCAAAATATTCTTTCAATGCAAAACAGAAGAGTAGGAAATGACAACTAAAAAGAAATGTGAAAAAGACAAAATGCAGAGCGAGACTTGGTGCCAGTGGTCACTTTCCTGCACCTCTGTATCTGTGGTTCTAGAAAAGGGGAGGGTTGTTGGAAAGAATGGCTGTAGAGTGTTGTGTTAACTTAAGCCTCAAAATAAGATTAGATCTTGGGTACGGTACTGTAGTAGAAAATGAACAGATAGATCTTGGGAAGATGATCTAGGAATTTTCTGTTTGACCATGAGTTAACTTAATGAAATAATATAGCACATTCTGGAGGTCACGGGTTAACAGCATGGTTTATAAATTTGTGGAGTACAGAAGTAAAAGATTTTGCATGAAATAAACATACACATCTGTAAGTATACAGACACTTCGAGTCCACTGAGCATGTGCTTGTACAGGAGAATTACTGGCATTATAGAACATCCCAGCCCTTTCATATTATTATTTCACTTGATTATGATGAAAAACCTCTTTGATGGTGGGTAACTTTTGTTTGCACATATTCTGTTCCTCTAGATCTCTTCTGAAAGATCCTTTCATATATGTCTTTCCTAAATCTTTTGCCATTTATATGCTCTAAAATTATACCCTTGCTGTCAACATATTCATCATTGTTCATGAACTTTAGGCATCTTCTCATCTGTTTTATGCTTCCGCATGACGTGGTCAATGAAATAACCTAATCCAAACTCGTCTTCCAAATAGAATTCTAATGATTTTTCCTTCCCTGAACTTCAGACCTCCATATAAATGGGTCTGATTTCAGCACTCTACTTCTGGTTTATGCTAACTTATCACCTAGAATTTACAGATTACTTGGCCATAAATATTGAGGAGATCCTATCATTCACAACAAGATGGTCGGACTTGAAGCCATTATGCTAGATGAAATAAGTCATACAGGTAAAGAGATTATATGTGATATAAAAAAACACCACCCAACTCACAATATATGAGATCAGATCTGCGGCTGGGGATGGTTGTGGGGGGGTGGGAAGGTCGCATACTGCACAAGGGCCATGGCTGACACTGCTCTGTGATAAAGAGGAGAGTTGAGAGAAGATCCTAGGTGTTCTCAGCACAAAAAGATTTTTCTGGTGTTTTCATTGTAACTAGATGAAATAGTTGCAATGTTGGATGTTAACTAACCCTCTTGCAAAAATCATTTCATAATACACGTAAATGAAAGCATCACGCTGTACACCTTCCACAGTGAGGTTTGCCAATTATGTCTCAATCAACAGAAAATCTCCCAGAATCCAAGCTTGGGGAGTTTTTCTTGGTCACAGAGCATTTCTCATTTGATTGAGAGGCCAGTGCCTGCAGCAGAACATAGAGGCTTATGCGCAGTGGGCTCTGGGAGATTGTTTGCCACAGTGTAGCTCACACTTGTGTCCATGCTGATGGGGAGTGGGGAGGCACCTGAACTTTCTGGCCGGTTCGAGAACACTCATTCCCAAGGCCTGGCTTTTCACTGTCACCTGCTGTCTTGTGATTAATCTCTACTTGGGCCCAGAAGCAAACCACTACCTCCCTCCACTGGGTAGAAACAAAATAAAACAGCTACACTCTGGTTCTAAAATTTAAGTACCTTTTCTGTGATTCCGTTGTAGAGCTGTTTGTTCATGATTTTCCACAGCCTTTGTGGGTATCGGGGTCAGATGAACCATCATTTTTAGGTAGTGGAGCTGCCTCAGAGTAGAAGATTTTTGAATCACCTGGTAAATGAGTTAATTACATGCACGTCCTGGGTCTGATACCTGCAAAAGCTTGTTGGCCTGCTAAGCATGATGGTTTCTAGTATTACAGTGTAATCGTGACATACTGGCTTTCTCCAGTCACGCTATGTCTTCACAATGTACTGAAGGTGCCAACAAAGCTTGCTCTCCAGGTCCTCTAGAGTCACGTCCTGTGTGCAAGGTAAGATGCTCAGTCTCTAGGCAGCATGGGAGGATGGCTCGACCCTGACGCAAGATGAAGATGTAAAACGAGGTGGGTCAACTTTAGCTGCCAAGTAAGGCTTAGCGGAGAATGTCGTCACACTCCTGTCTCTGTCACTATTTCCTCCCTTTCTCCCCTTTCCCAGCGTCTCTCTCTCCCACCTCAGAGACCCTGTGATGGTCTCTGTCTCGGAGTCGCTGTCTTCCTCACTGTGTCTCTCCCTCTCCCTCCATGTCTGTCTCTCATACTGTGTTACTCACCCCGTCTCATTATCCCTTTCTGTCTCCTCTGTCTTTATGTCGCTCTCTGGCTCATGGGGCTCTGGATCTTTCTCCCCTTTATCTCTCATGCTCTGCCTCACTGTCTAGCTCATGCTTTCTATGCCTCTCACTCTCCCTCACTCTGTCTTACATATCTCTATCTCTTATGTCTCTTGTCTGTCTCTCAGTGTCACTATTTCTCTCTTCCTCTGTGTCTCCCTGTCAGTCTGTCTCGCTAGCTCTGCCCTTATCTCTGTCTCTCCTTGCCCCGTCTCATGCTGTCTGTCACTTTCTTTTGTGTCCATCTCTCCATGTCTATCTCCATCTCTGTATCTCTCAGTCTCTTCCTCCCCCTGGCTCTCTCCCACTACCCTCTCTGTCACTTTCCTTTGTCGCTATCTCTTCCTCTCCCTTTGTCTGTCTCTCTCTACCATGTTTCTTTATTATAGTCTCTGTCTCTCACTGTCTCTCCCGTGCTATTTCTGTCTCTGACTACCTCCGCTGTCATTCCCTTTCTGTGTTTGTCTCTCTTGAACTGTGTCTCTGCCTTACTTTCTCCCCATCTCTTGTGCTCTCTCAAGCTCTCTCTCCCTCTTCTACTCTGGTTTTGCCCTCCCCATGTCTTTCTCTGAGGCTGTCTTACTATCTCTCCCTCTCTGTCTCTGTCTCCCTTGCTCCCTCTCTGCCTTTCAATCCCTGTCTCTCACTCAGCTGTCTCTACCCCCATCTTTCTCCTTGTCTCGCCCTTTTTGTCTTGTGCTCTCCATCATCACTATCTGTCCCCCTCCCACTCTCTCCTTATCCTTCTCTTTGTTGTCTCATGTTGTTTCTCTCTGTCTCTCTTCCATCTTGTTATCTGTCTTTCACTGTCCCTTCTCTCTCCTGCTCTATGTCTCTGCCTGTCTCTCATCTCTCACGTATCTGTGTGTCTCTCCCTTCTTCAGTCTGACAGTCTCTCTTGTGTCTCCGTGTGTCTCATGCTCTGTCATGTCTCTCTATATCTCTTCTTTCACTGTCTTTCCATTCTCATCTCTGCCTCACTACCTCTTGGTTCCTCTATCTCTTCCCGTCACTCACTGGCTAACTTGAGCTCTTTTTCTCCATGTCTATTTCTGTCAGTACCTCTCATCTCTTGCACTTGCCCTGTCTCTGCCTCTGCCTCTTCTTGATTGTGTCGCTTGCTCTCTATCCCCATCACTACTCTCTGCCTCTGTCTCTTTCCCTGTCTCTCGTGTTGTCTCTGTCTCATGCTGTCTCGACTCTCCCTCTTTCCCTGTCTCCCCCATCGGCCCCACTGGTTTTATCCTCACTAGCACTCTGTCTCTCTCTCCAGCCTGCCTCTCCCTGATCTGTCTCGGAATCACTGTCTTCCTTCCTCTGTCTCAAGTTCTCTGTCCCTCCTTGTCATTCTCCAGCCTCGTCTCCGTGGTGCTCTCTTCCACTCTGTCTCCTTCTCCCTACTCTGCCTCATGCTCTGTGTCTCTATTTCTCTTTCTCTGCATGTCTCCCCTGTTCCATTCTCACTCTGTGTCGCTATCTCCCTCCCTGTCTCTCTCATGTTCTATTTGACTGTTGCCTCTTTCTGTCCTTCAATGCTATCAGTGTCTCTGTTGCTATCTCTGTGCCTCCCTATCTCTCAGGATGTTTCTGTCTAGATCTGTCTCCCTGCCCCATCTCGCCTCTTGCCTGTGATCTCATGCTCTCCATTATTGCTGTGTCTCTCCTTTTCTGTCTCTCATGTTGCCTGTCTCAGTCTCCCACTGTCTGTGTCTCCTGGTCACTGCTGCGGTGTCTCTCTGCTCCTTTCGCTGTCTCTCATGTTCTCTATATCTGTGTGTTCCCCTCCTGTGTCTCTCTGCCTCTCTCCTTGCCCCCCCCAACACTGTCTACTGTCACTTTCTCGTGTCTGTCTCCTCCTGCTTTTCTGTCTCTCCCTGTCATTCTCCTTTGTCTCTGACTCTCCTTTCCCTGTGTCTCTCCACTTCATCCATTATCTCTGTCTCTGGCTCCCTTTCTGTGTCTCTCTCTTGAGCTCTGTGTCTCACTTTCTCCCTGTCTTGTGCTGTCTCATGCTATGTCTGTCTCTCCCTCTTGGTCTCTCTCCACGTCTCCTTCTCTGACTGTCTCTGAGGCTGTCTATTAATGTGCCTCTGTCTCCCTCCCTCTGTAGCCCTGTGTCTCTTCCCTGCCTCTTGTTCTGTCTCATGCTAGATCTGTGTCTCATGCTGTCTCCCCCTTTCTCTCATGCTCATTCTGTCTTTTTCTCCCATCTCTCCTGATCTGGATCTCTCCCCACACCTCACTGTCTTGCATTCTCCATCATGTGTCTTGCTGTCTCTCACTGTCCTTTCTCTCTCCTGCTTGATGTCTCCCTCTCTCTACCTGTCTTTATAATTGTCTCTTATCTCTCCCCCTCCTTCTGTCTCTGACAGTCTGTTTAGTCTCCTTCTCTCTCATGTTCTCTCTGTGTCTCTTCCTGTCTGTCTCATGCTCTGTCAGGTCTCTCCCTCCATCTTTTGCACTGTCTCTCCCAGCCATTCCTGTGCTATTTCCGTCTCTCCGCCACTCCGTCAGCAGCTCTCGTCTCTTGCACTTGCCCTGTCTCTGCCTCTTCTTGACGGTGTCTCTTGCTCTTTTTCTATCCCCGTCTTTGTGTGTCTCTCTCATGCTGTCTCTGGACTCTCCCTCTTTCCCTGTGTCCCCATCTATCTTGCTGTTTTTATCCGCTCTAGCACGCTCTCTCTCCCTATTTCTGAGTCACTGTCTTCCTCCCTCGATCTCAAGTGTCCTGTCCCAGTTTCTCTGTCTCTGTCACCCCTTGTCATTATCTCTCCTCCCTACTCTGCCTCATGCTCTGTCTCTCTCAATCAGTCTCTTTCCCTGCATATCTCTCCTGTTTCATTCTCACTCTGTGTCTCTATCTGCTGCCCTGTCTCTCTCATGATTTCTCTATTTCACTGCTCCTTCTCTGCCCATCAGTGCTCTTAGTGTCTTAGTATTTCTGTGCCTCCCTGAATATCTCTCAGGCAATTTCTCTAATCTCTCGTCATTCATACTAGTCTATCTCTCCTCCTGTTTCCTCTCTCTCTCATTTCTCCTAACTCATCTCTGTCTCCCTATTTCCGATTCGTCTCCCTGTCTCTCTTATCTCCTCCTTTCCCTGTCTCCCCCTCTCTCCATCTCTCCCTTCTAGCCTGGTCTCCCTCCTCTCTCCTCTCCCCATCTCTATCCAGTCTCCCTGTCTCCCTCTCCCCATCTCCCCCTCCCCGTCTCTCTCCATCTCTCTCGTCTTGTCCTCTCTCATCACCCCCCCAACTCCCGTCTCTCTCTCTCTCCCCTCTCCATCTCTCTCATCTCGCCCTCTCTCCGTCTCCCTCCTGTCCGTCTCTTTCCCTGTCTCCCTCATCTCTCCCCTCCTCTGGTGTCTCTGTCTCACTCCTATCTCTCTCTCCTCACCTGTCTCAGAGGAGAGATAGTGGAGGAGAGGACGAGACAGACAGAAAAAAGAGATGAGTGAGAGGCAATAGAGAGAAGACCCAGACCGGAGGGATGAGATACGAGAGAGAGATCCCTGTCCCTCCCTGATTGTGTCTCACACTGTTTCTATCCCTGTTGTCTCTGTCTGTCTCACGCTTTCAATCTCTGTCACTCAAGCTCTCTGTCTCAGCCTCTCCCACTTTCTCTCCCTCACTTTGTCTCTCATGCTGTGTGTCTGCCTTTCTGTGTTGCTCGACTCTTCCTATCTTTGTCACTTTCCATCTCTTCGCTGTCTGTCCCTCCTGCCCTACCTGTGTCTTTGCACCTCTTCTTGTCCTTCTGTGCCTCATTCCCTCTCTCTGTCTCTTTCTTCCTGTATGGGCCTCTCGCCCTGTCTCTCCCCCTTGCACTCTAATGCTGTCTAGTTTGCTCTCGTGCTACCAGCCTCTTGTCTTTTTTTCTCTTTCCCCCTTCCTCCCTCTTTGTCTCTATATCTGTCTGGGTCTCTGTGTGTGTGTTCCCTTCTCTCTCTCTCTCCTGCTGTCCCTCCCTCTCTGGTCTCTCCTCTTGTCTCTCCTGGTCCCTGTGTCTGTGAGCACCTTGGAAGGCCCCATGAGGGCACAGTGTGGAGGCATCTGCAGGCCCGAGGGAGCGCCAACCGGGACCCTTCCCAGCCTCCAGAATGGGGAAAATAAATATCTGTTGCTTAAGTTACTCAGTCTCTGCCTTTTACTATGGCAGCCCGAGCAGACCAAGGCAACACAGCAAGGGCCTGCCCCTGACCTGTGCAGACTCGTGAGAAGACCCGCCCCCACCCCCGGACTTCCTGGGCACTTGTGACTTAAGTTACTGCTGCCCTGAAGCCGCTACCTCTCCCCACCCTGAGATGTACTGACATCAACTGTCTAGGCCTAGGTTACATGTCCCTGTCAGGGGGCAGAGGCAGACTAAGTGGGACCCCCCCACCCCCTTAGAGATGGGTTCTGCCATCTGCCATAGAGATAACACACACTCGTAGTAAGATCTTTAATAGAAAATGATCGTGCACAGGGAGAGAAGGATAAGTTTCCCAATTAAACAACCCAAGTCACCCATCCCCTCGTGGGCAAATGCCCGGCCTCACATGAGTGGCCCAAAGCAGGGCTGCTGAGGCCAGATAGCTGGCGCCAAGTCTGAGACTAAAGAGGCAAAAATCAAACTACGAATCAAGGATGCCATTGTCCGTCTCCCCATATGCCGCTCACCCACACATCTCCGGGGTGCAGCAGCTTAGCCTGGCCGCTCAGATTCCCACGACGACTTGGTGGGGCGGGGAAGCTGGTGCCCCCCCTTCTTATAGAGAAGCCTGTTACATCCCACACTAGCCGAGGGGAGGCCCTGGCTCATCCCCGTTACTCGGGGAAGCTGTGACTAGGACCTGTTAGTCCACTCCCCTCCAAAAATGTATCTGACCAAATTATTTTTTAAAATGTCCATTCTAATGAGAATAAAAGAAAACATTTATGCGGCTGGCACACTCCTGTATGTTACTGTACCTGTAGCATCTGTACAGGATTTACTGTCAATAGACCAGACCTGCAGAGAGAACACAATTCTGGCTGCAGCTGTCTCTCCAACTAGTGGCTGTGGAGGGCAAGTGGGGAAATGTCCAAAATAAACCAACTTAGTTCCAGATAAACCTTTAGTCCAGTCTCTCATTTTCAACAGTGTCAGCTGGTCTGTTTACATAAAATGGAAGGGAAAGACATTCTCATGGAAGAACCTCACCCTCCCGCCCCCTCAGATCCTGGCCAAGTTGTAGCGCGCAGCTGGCTGTATGTTCCGAGGGGGTGTGGGCCATTGCCTCTCGATGACTTGGCCTCCTCAGATCTCCTTGCCGCCAGCCCTTGAGTGGATGCCCCATCCTCTCTGCAGCCCCTGGTCTAGAGTCCACTGCCATGTCATGCTGTTACCTACGGCGCAGACCCCACAGACTGGCTCACATTTCAGTGAGACTCTGGGGGCTGGGGGGCCAGGAGCACTCAGCCCTACACATGCCGATCAGCCCACAGATGAAGCTGAGTCACCCACAGTAAATGGCCCCTACTGTGTAATATTCTCTGAGGTTTTCAAAGAAAGTGGGGTTCAATGGCCTTGTGCTCATTTCTCCTTGCACTTGCACTATTTTACATTCACCCTTCCCAGTGTGTCTGCCCATGAGGGGGACATTCAGACAGTCCTAAAAATTTCCTCTTTCCCCTAAATACCCCCCCACCCCACCCCCCACACAAAGATCTGAAAATAAAATCCTCTGTTTAACTTCCCCTATTGGAGTGATCTTTATAGTTTTTGATATTCCAAATAGTAAGAAATAGGAACTTGGAATAGCCTTCTCTTTCAATTAAACCTAGCTTTCCTCAAACTTGAGATTCAAAATCCAGGGTTTTTTGGTTTTTGTTTTTTTTTTTTTTTTCTGAGATGGAGCAGAATCTTACCTTAGCCACTTTTTTTTCACTTTATTATTTGTAATAAAGTCTAATCTCTGGGCCAAGGAGATTGAAGATCATGTTCAGAAAGAGACAGGCACATTTGCTATTCTCCGAATATAATCCCCATTGCACGGCAAATGAAGAAGATGCCGTCTCTGTTCATCACGCTGACCAGTGGGTTTACAGACCTGGGCTAAAGAACATTACAGGGTTCTACCTTTTGTGCCCTGGAGAAGAGTTGACTTGTTGACCAATTCAAGGCATGTATGCTCCACTTGCAATGTGGCAACACAGGAAGCTATGTGGATAAGCTTCCCAATATAACTAAAAAATTATTTCTAACCCCCCATTTTAAGTTTCTGTAAATGCTCCTACGGGGGTTATAGACATTGAAAAATAACATTTATTCACGAGAATTTTGGAGGCGGGTTCAAGATGCTAACATAGAGGAACCTGTTCTCACCTTCTCCCAGCACATGTACAACTACCTATGGATTAATCCACTTAGAAGCAGACCTGCTATCAGATGACTAAAGATTCCAGAAGATCAAAGGGCAGCACCCAGACATACAGGAGATAGACTGAGATAGAAGCAGGAAATCCCACCTAGAGGAAGAGTTCTCTGAGGTACAGAACCTGGGGAGCGTGGCAAGGTGGCGCCCAATCCCTAGCAGTCCAACCCTTGAATTCAGCCCGTAGAGCGCAGTCATGGAGGGCCCACAGGAAATAGGCAGAGGAACGCTGAGGAAAAGCAGAGGCTAAGAACTGGCCCTTAAAAGACCTTTATGTAGACTCACACTGGGGTCAGCTCAGCAACACCAGTCTGAATAGTATCCAGTGCATAGGTGAAAGACTCATCTTTACAGTGTCTGCCCAATGTCTTTACAATATTTGTCCAAGCAGCAAAGACTTTAGGTACTATCCCCAGGTCAGAAACACTGGCACACATTATCTTAGCAACTTCTGGAAACCTAGTTCAGGCCCGGTGAGCACCACCTCAGAACCTCCCCTTCACACTATTAAACCCTGAAGGCAAAGCCCACAGAGCTCCACCTACCCCTGTGAAGTAACTGCATTAACTGAGAACCCAGGGACAGCAAGGGAGAGAATCTACCCCACCAAAGGAGCAGGCCAGCCCCTCCCAGGCTCCACCTGTCTGCTAACAAGTAGTCAGTTCCCCTACAGCCAGCCGACCCATGCGCTTCCCGCTGCCAAGCCAGTCAGCAAACAGACTGTGCCTCCACAGCCGAGCCAGCCTGAAGACCACTGGCCAGTGGCAACCCGGTGGTTTTGCACCTGCTGTGGGACCCAAGCACAGTCTTCAGCAGCCTTGCCAGCTGGCAAGCCACCTGGAGCTTGGCTGTTCCAGTGCATCTCCTGCAGGGAAGCTGGCCTCAGAACCACCATTGGCCCTAGTGCCTCTCCCTTGCTGCCCATGTGACACTCGTAAAGGCAGCCTTGCCAGCTCGCACCCAGGCCCTACCTCCCAGCCACTGAGCAAGCCCTGCATGCCTCTAGCAAGCGTAACCCACCCACCAACAAATGAATGTGCCATGTGAGCACATCAGCAGCTCCACTCACCTGCCACATGACGCTGCACGCCATTATGAGGCCTGGCTGGCAGCCCCACATATCCAGCTCTCAGCAGAGATGTGCCAAGGCTGTATCCACAGTAGCACCCACTCAGCAAACCACAGTTGAGAGACACAGTCAAGCCCAACCAACATGCCACAGTCTGGCAAAGCAAAAATCCTACCTACTGTACTGCCCTACCACAGCAGTCAGGTGGATACAGCCACAAGGGGACACACCTTGAGTGACTAGCTCAGGAACCCTGGGAGCTGGACTCCCACATGACATCACCTGCATAAGGCCAAACCTTGCGCAATGATTAGTAGGGTTACATAAAGCACAGAAGCAAACAGAAACAGGCAAAAAGGGAAGAAAGCAGTATGGCTTAAATGAAAGAGATGAAGCGAAGCAAACTACCTGAGGAAGAGCTCAAAGTAATGGTAATAAAGATGCTTGTCGATCTTGGGAGAATAGACCAAGTAGAAAATTTAAGAAAAACTCAGAGATGTCATTGAGCTAGAGAACACAAAGTTAAAAGTGAACAATACAATGGAAGGATTTACTAGGAGACTGGGTAGAGCAAGATGTGAGCGAGTGAGTTGAAAGGCAAAGCAATGGAACGTGCCCTGACAGAGCAGCAAGATGAAGAAAAAAATTTTTCAAAATGTGGAAACCCTACACTTAGGGACAATTCAAGATGATTACTATACCTGTTAGAGGGCCCCCGAAAAAGAGGGAGAAAGAGACAGAAAAAAGATTTCAGGGTATAATCCCTAAAAACTGGTTGCATGTTGAAACAAAAACATTGTTAAATATAAAAGGCAGGGACCCCCGAGTGGTGCAAGAGGTTAAGTCTCAGCACTATGAAGCTATCAGCAGCCACCGCAGCATGAGTTCGATGCCCGGCCAGGGAGCTAACCCACATGGCCCAGCAGACCTCTCCTGTCTGGCCTGCTGCTCCTCTCAGCAGTGTATTTCAGTCAGTCGGCCTGTCCTGCTCCCCACTTTGTCTCTGGTGAATCCTCTCATCCCCTTCTCTATACCTCTGACCTGCACCCCAGTTCTTGTATAAATAAATAAATAAATAAATAAATAAATAAATAAATAAATAAATAAATAAATAAAGGCAGCCTACTTAATTGGAAAATATATTTGCAAACTATATATCAAACTTGGGTTTGATATCCAGACAATTTCACAAACTACAACCTGATCAAAAGATGGGTAGAAGGTCTAAATAGGCAGTTCCTCAAAAAAATACAAAGGGTCAACAGACATTATGGAAATGCAAATCAAAAACACAATGAGGGCCTCCCCGGTGGTGGTGCAGCCATTCAGCACTGCTCTGATGCCCAGCCGGGAGATTTCCACATGGCCTGGCAGACCTCTCCTGCCTCGCCTGCTGTTCCCCTCAGCAGTGTATTTCTGTCGATCTGCCTGTTCTGCTCCACACTGTCTCTGGTGAACCCTCTTGCCACCCCATGCCTCTGGCCTATACCCCAATTTGTATGCATAAATAAATAAATCTTAAAAAAACACAATGAGAGTGAGATTTCACTTCACATCCAACAGTATGGCTGTCAGCAACAAGTCAAGAAACAGTGTTGGTGAGGTTATATAGAAAAAGGTCCTGTATGCACTACTGATAAGAATATAAATTGGTACAGCCACTAAAGAATATAGTTTGTGGTTTCCTCAAAAGTTTACTCCTTGGAATATAAAGAAACAAAGGAAATGAATAAATGAAATAAAAACAAACTCTTAGACCCTGACAACAGAAGGCGATTACCAGAGGGTTTAAGGATGGAAGGAAACAGGTAGAGGGGTGCTCTATTGGTGGGTGGTGCATGGCAACTAGAATTTGGCTGTGGGCTTGGGATGGCGTATACACTCGTCAGTGGGTAAAGCTGTATACCCGAAATGTATACAGTGTTCTAGACCATTATTTCTTTAATTTTAAAAAATTTTCTACAACTTGGTAGGGACAGAAGAGTCTGACATTTGAACTACAACCCATTCTCTTCCCTCCTCTTCCCAGTTCCATTCCACTTCAACTGGAACCAGCAAAGAACAAAAAGCCACCTCTGACCGCAGTTTGGTGTCTGAGGAGTGGCTTCCTGGCGGGGCAGTATTTCACATTCCCATTTTTTCACTTTGTTACCTGTTATAAAACAAGTATGACTAAAAGGTAGATACGGTTTTCTTTAGTCCAGTCCTAATTTGAGGAATGGAAGTTTTATTTTGGGATCAGCATCCTGAAAATACTGGGTTCTCAATCACCCTCACTCCAGTCCATGTGTCGAAAAGAGGGAGAGGCAGGCCAAACAGATCAGAGGCTATAGCAACACCCTACTCTTCCAAGCACCCACCTCTAAGAGCAGAGGTGTCTCACAGACAGATAAGTGTCACTGTGCCCTGTGCTACCTCCAGAGCCTCCACTCAAGAAATTCTGCCCTGGTAGATGTCAAACAGTTCAGAATGCTTTCCAAGGAATGGACTTTGTCTGCATAAGAATGGTGATGTTCAAGCCTGAGGGTGTTCTTAAAACAAAGGAGATTGTGGTGTAGAGAAATTAAGAGGCAGCTGGTTGATGCCTTTGTGTTATAAACTGAGCCACAGGCCAGCTACTTAGTTTACCACACTGAACCAGGAAAATAGCTAGGAAGAACACACCTAGGATAAGACAAATCTCAAAGACTGAACTCAAAAATTATTCATAGAAAAAGGAGCTGATTATAATTGGATTAACCTGAGGAGAAATTTGTGCCTTACCGCATTGTTGAAAACAACAGAGCTATTAGCTAGCAATTAGCAGAACTTAACATTTGGGTACAGTTAAAGGCAGTTAAAGGGACTACAAAAAGTTGAAATGTCAGAATTACTGTAGACATTCCCCTCAAAGCTATCCCCTCTGAGAAGCAGTATCAGACAGAGGCTTTACATAATGGAGGGGAGCAGAAAGAGATGATACACAATAATTCAGTCACTAAGTCACTAAACAAGAAAGTAACAGTAACCAACCTCCAGGGAAGAGAAAGAGGGTCAAACAGTACCTATAGTGGCTATACTATTTTTAAAAAATATGGTCTAAATTAGCAGTTTCTAACAAAAAACCATGAGGCATACAAAGAAACGGGAAAGTCTGACGGAAATAAACAGACAAAAGAAACTACCTGTGAGAGTAAGCAGATGTTGGCTATAAAACATGTGTATACATGTCAAGAGGGAGGATGTAAGTGGGAAAAAAGGAGAGACAGATATTCAGATGCAGATTCTTGGGGAATTAAAGGAAGCAATACTTTAAAAGTAGATGAAGGCTATGACTACAATTTCATCAAGAATGTCAAGAGGTATGTTATTAAAGTAAGCAAAAATAGACTTGATTTGAAAAGTACAAAAGCTCAAAAAAAATTAGAGGCCACAATAGAAAACAGAATTAGCAGAATAGCAAAGTTGAAAATTGATAGAGAATATTCAGAAGAATGAGGAAAAATGAAGAGCTTCTCAAAGAAATGCATGCTATCATTAAATGAACTAGCATACATGTTAATAGGAGTGCCAGGCAGTGAGAAAGGAGCAGAAAAATTTTCAAATAATGGCTGAAAACTAATTCATTTCGGTGAAAAATTTTAATGTATAAACCTAAGAGGGTCAATAAATTTCAAGTAGGATATATGTGAAAAGTTCCACAAAAGACACATCATAATATAAATGCAGGAAGTAAGGAGAGAAAATATCCCTCCCATGGGAAGCTAATCATGTTAAGGAGAGACTTTTCATCAGAAACAATGGTGATCAGAAGGCAGTTGGGTAATATTTTAAATACTCAGAGAAAAAACTGTCAGCCGAATGTCAACTTGGCATAGCTTTCTTTCCAAAATGCAGGTGAAACACATTCTTAGATAAACAAGTACTGGAGAATGTGTTGCTAGCAGGTCCACTTGGTGAGAAATCCTGAAGGAAATTCTTCATGTTGGAAGCAAACGATCCCAAACAATAATTCAAATCCTCAGGGGAAAAAAAAAAAAAGCACAAATAAAGGTAATTATATGACTGTAAAAAACAGTGTCTGAGCAAAACTGAGGAGTGCTCAGAGATTCCCAAACTATTATGGTAAAAAACCACGTTGCCCATTCTAAGGGTTTGCACCATTGTGTGCATAAAAGCAAAGTAATCAAAGTCTCATGTGTCCAAAGATTTTCTATTCAGGGCCTCCCTGGTGGTGTAGCGGTTAAGCGCTGTGCTGTGAAGCTGTCGGCAGCAGCAATGCCAGTTCGACACTCGGCCGGGGAGATTACCACATGGCGTGGCAGACCTCTCCTGCCTCACCCGCTGCTACTCTCAGCAGTATATTTCCGTTGATCTGCCTGTTCTGCTCCCCACTCTCTCTTGTGAACCCTCTCGCTGCCCCACACCTCTGGCCTGTACCCCAGCTTGTATGCATAAATAAATAAATCTTAAAAAAAAAGAAAAGATTTTCTATTCAGTGAGAGGTTCAAAGGGAACTGAGAATGAGAGTAGTAGAGGATTTCAAAATACGGATTCCCAATCAACCTCCAAAAATCAAGCATCCTGCCATAGGCAAACATTCAGCTAAACAGGCAGGACCCAAAGTAGAGGAGCAAGGGTCCAAAAGCAGAGCCGCCTGGAGAACGAATCCAGGGAAACCTCCCAACAGGAAACACAAGCTAGAGGTTGTCCAGGGACCAAAGAACAGGGAGAGGAGGCGATAACCAAAGCTCAAAATGTACCACACAAGCTGAGCCCCCCAGGAGGTCAAGATGGCAGCCACCATAATCTCTCCAGAAAGCGGGACACTGCCCCCACCAAAGTCCCAAAGCTGGACACAGGGCCTCAGGGGGAGTCAGCGGAAGGGGCACATACGGGATCTGAGCAGAAGCAGAGCCTTCCTCTCACCCCGAAGCAGGACAGAAGTGGGACCCCCTCTCCCTTGGCCAGGGGCTCTGCCCTGCTTCTTAGTTCCAGCTGTTCCCATTCAAGAAGTCATGTGAAGGAGTGGCCTCTCAGCCCTCCTCGCTCTTTTGCAACCCCCACAGCTGGCTTTGTGTAGAAGTCACAGGGGTGAGGTGAAGCCACTAGACTCTGCTCTCTTACAGTTATAAATGACTTTCTTTTTTTTCCTTCTAATCGATTTAAACAGTAGATCTATAAAACTATGCATATAATTATATTGCTGGGCCTATAACATATAGAAATGTGATATGTTTGCTGGTAACACAAGGTGAGTGGGGCAAAATTGCATTTGGCTTTACTACAGCTACATGAGCATTTGCTCACATGCTAAGGGAACAACTCCATATGGTAATTTGAATTCCTAGGAACAAATGATAACCAAATACAAAAGCTCAATAATAAAAGCAATAAGTATATAATTGTGCTCCTTTTCTCAATCTCTTTAGGAGACATAAAATTATATGAAGTAATTATAACAAAGTATTGTTGGATTTATAAGCTATAGATGTGTTATGACATAGATAGATATATTATGTATATCAAAAAGTGTAAAAAAGGGCAAGGGAAGTAGAGTTACACAGGTTTCTGTATTTCATTGGAATTAAGTTAGTATTAATCTGAAGCAGACCCTGATAAAGTACACATAAGCCATAGAGCAAACATTAAGTAAAAAAATAATAATAATAAAGTTATTTAAAATTTAAGCTACTATATGAATTAAAAAGGCCAGAAACAACAAATGTTGTTGATGAGGACATGAAGAAAAAGGAACACTCGTACACTGTTAGTGGGAATGTAGAATGTTTCAGGCCCTATGGAAAAGAAAACAGTATAGAGGTTTCTCAAAATATTAAAGATAGATCTACCATAAAACTCAGCAATTCCTCTCCTAGGTTTCTAATTGAATAATGCAAAACCACTAATGTAGAGGGATTTGTGCACTTCTGTGTTCACTGCAGCACTATTTATAATGGCAAAATAAATGCCCAAAGACAGATGAATGGATTCAGAAGATGTGGTGTACACACACACACACACACACACACACACACACACACACACACACTCTCTCTCACTCTCACTCACTCACTGACTGGATCACAACTCAGCTACAAAAACAAAACCAGATGAACTCTTGCCATTTGTGACAACATGGGTGATGTTAAACGAAATGAGAAGGCAATAACAGATGGTTTCGCTTACATATAGAATATAGAGAACCAGAACAAAGGTTCTGATAAAACCAAACTTAAAAACAAAACCTAGAATTCTGACCGTGGAATTGAGGCCACTGAGGGTGGGAGGGAGGCAAGAAAGCAGGTTGCTGGGGGTCCAACAGACTATGATGGAGGACGTGGGTGCCTTGATGGTGGGTGTGTGGCAACATACATCTGAAGGTGTGACCCTGTACCCCTAAATCATATACAATGCTATAAATCATTACCTCAATTAAAAAATATGTCATATTAGAAGATAGTCACTTATGTTAAATAAAGCAATAGAAGCAAAGAACCTAAAATGACATGAGATACAGAAAAAAAAAAGGCAGATATAAAATCCCACTTTAGTGTGTTGTTCAGTGGTAGGATGAGAACAGGAGTGGACACCTGGCTGAGACCAGGCCTGCCATCTAGGAGCCCGCGGGGATCCTGGTTGTAGAGGATATAAAGAGTGGGCGAGTGTGTGTGACAGGGGAGTGTGGTAGCACTGCAGGCAAACAAATGGTAACCAAAAAAGGTAATGCAGTAGCCCACAAAGATGTCCAAAAGTAGGATGTAGTTCAAGAATGAGGTTGCGTGCACAAGAAAAGATGTTGACAAAAGAGTGAGAAAAAAAAAGGAAAGATCCTAAGGTGGCAATATATGACATGTGAAGTTAGCATAGCATCAAAAACCTGACGGTATGTGACAAGATTTTTAAATGACATGAAGTTGTCCAGATAGAAATATGTTCTATCTTAAGTATCAATCCTTAGATATTGTAGTGACTCTCTGCTCTGCTGTATTGAGGATTTTGAGGCTCTGCCTCACCTCAATTAAAGTTGTCTTTCATGGACATAAAATGGGAAGAAAACATGACGTTTTTGTAAAGTAAAAGGTTTTGATTTACCATTGGTTGGCAAAACTAAATTCCTGGATTATAGCTTCACACCTCAATAGGTGATATGTCTCATCACAATGACCACCAAAGTCCTAACATCATTCCCACAACAGATTGCCCCTGTCGTCAGGAAAAAGACAAAACTTGCAAGCTGACCATAGACCTGAGGCCTACAGCAGGGGATGGGGGGGGAAGAGCACAAAGGGCTGAGGCGATGGGTCTTGGGTGCTATGGGGGTGGGAGACTATGGGGAATACACCTCAGGGGAGAAACTAAATATTATACAAAAATGAACAATGATGTAAGAAATAAAACTAAATTCAAAGCTTACAGCAAAACAAAAGCCAGAAGCCAAGTTGACCCTATCTACCCCCTCCCCCTTCATTAGCACTTATTTTTTATAGTCTAGGAGTTATTTCTGTTGTGTTCTGTTAGCTCATTTGCTTTGGTTCTTTATATTCTTTATAAAGCATGACTTTCATTAGCAACATCAGTTTAAAGCATCTCTGAGTAGAAGTGAAGATTTGGGCAAGGAGAATCTCAGAGTTGTTATTTCATATTTTACACGCACACGTGCACACGTGCGTGCGCGCGTGCGTGCACGCGCACACATACACACACAACCAGGGAATAACTTTTGTGGCTTGGTTATTTAAGGAAATTCTCCAATGTCCATTATTTTTCTTTGCTGATTTTCTATAAAGTCTGTAGTACCTAGCAATAAAACCCTCAAATGAAAAGGAGAGAACGTTGGAGGATAGTAATGAAAAACAAGCAAATTTAGGGAAGATGAACTCTACAGTACAGAGGGAGTGACAGCAACCAAAAAGTAGAAAAAGAAGTATCCTCACCTCTTATAACATAACAAGAGGAAATACAATAAGTAGTCAAGGACATAGAAAGGGGGGCAAGAGAGCCTCATGTGGTCTCCACACATTTTAGAAAATCAAAAGGTTTCAGGGCCTCCCTGGTGGTGCAGCGGTTAAGAGCTGCGCTGTGGAGCTATTGGCAGTGGTGACGTGAGTTCAACACTCAACCAGGGAGTTTCCCATATGGTGCAGCAGACCTCGACCTCTCCTGCCTCGCCCACTGCTCCCCTCAGCAGTGTATATCCGTTGATCTGCCTGTTCTGCTCCCCACTCTGTCTCTGGTGAACCCTCTCGCCGCCCCACGCCTCTGGCCTGTACCCCAGCTTGTATGCATAAATAAATAAATCTTTAAAAAAAAAAGAAAATCAAAAGGTTTCAATCAACATCCAGTTGAAGGCATTGGAAATTTGACCATTCGCCCTGGGCTTCATGGGGGCTGGGGGTAGAGAATGAGAGATATGTCTACCCTTTTTTCTCTTTTGGGTCAAAGGAAGAAAGGCTTCCCTTAAAACTCCTTGCTATTGTGCACTTCTTTTCTTCTCCTAATACAGGTAGAATTGTGAGAAGGCTGGTGGACAGTAATTATTGGCTATCATTCTTGATTAGATATACCATAAATTATCACTGGGCCTAAACATGGGAAATTTGGTATCTTTATACAGCTGTCGCCCCCAAGACAGTAGAGGGCGTGATAGCAGTAACAGTGTTTGCTCTGCCATGTGTGAGCTGTTCCAGGGTCCAGAATCTGTGGAAAGGTGCAGTGAAGCCAGTTTTGTTTTCATAGTTACAATTGCTAACTGAACCTTTACCAGTAGTCATGATCACAGTTTGGCATTTATTTTATTCCTGGCATTTATCTTGTTTTTCAATTCAGAGCTTAGATAAAGCAGTGCTATTAATTGGGCCCTTCAAAACCCCGCTATCTTGTTACATTGCCTCAAAATGTAACTCAGGGTCCCTGCTGGGGAAGAGTGAGTTCCAGTAACTGGATGTATGTGCTGTCCTTAGATGATGTCTCCTTCAATATCAAACTCAGTGTAATGCTCCTGGCACCCTCTGCTCACACCACCCTACTTTCTAGGCTCCTTCTCTCAAGGATATATGATGACTTACTTGATTATTAGGTGTGAAAAATAGGGTGGGCAGTCCCAGGTCAGCTCCACTCTTTACTTGGGAGAGTGAGTGTCGGAGGCCGGCTCCGACCGAGGTTGGGTTCCCGGGGGTGGTGGGGAAAGCATCGGTGGCAGGAGGGAAGGGGAAGGGGAATGAGAGACAGCGCGCACACCTGAGTAGTGATCAGGCTGCTCCGTTTATTGCCCCAACAGTGGGGTTTTTTATACCATAAAATTGGCTAGCAGGCATAGTTTCTAAAGATAATGATTGACTACAAAAATGAGGTAAAAATAACAGGATACATATTTTTGTTAAGCACATGATTGATTACATTTTGTTTACAATCAGGTGGTTTCTGGGGAAAATATTTT